>OZ014466.1:1278516-1331116 GCA_963966035.1 Acleris laterana
ATTCCGCTTATGAGTTGATAAAAAACTACCCACTTACCCATGAGAGTTATTTGGATGCATATAACTGTTTACGTAAATATTATGATAAAAAACGACAAATTGCCTCACATTATTATGAAAAATTGTTATCGTGTGAACCGATTAGAATTAAGTCGGCATGTGACCTTGAACGCGTCCATAGGACATTTTCGGAAAATTTATCGGTTTTGGATAAATATGGATTACCGGACACGAATTTCATGCTGTTCCATTTGTTGTGGTCTAAATTAGATAAATGCACCCGTGAGGCATTCCAACTCGAGCATGATAGTGATGAAATTCCGTTATTAACTGACGTTCAGGCTTTCATTGAAAAACAATACAAGGCGCTTAATTTGTCAAACGTTACGCCTTCACCTGCTAGTAATCCTATTGTTTCGTATAAAAGGGTAGGCGTTAACAAACATGTTCATAATAATGTGAGCAAACAAAAAGCATCGTTTGTAGTTTCTCGCCCAACTTGTAGCTTTTGTACTGGCCAGCACAGTCTTGATACTTGTAATGATTTTTTGAATCTTGACACAAATTCTCGTTTTAATTTCGTCAAGGAAAAGGGTTTGTGTATTTTATGTTTCTCGAATGTTCATCGTGTAAAAGCTTGTCGTGCCTCTCGTTGTAGTGTGTGTCGTTGTTCCCACCACACTTTGTTGCATTTTACCAAAGTTACTCAGCTGTCACCGCCTGCCGCGGAGGACAACGCGCCGCCGGGATTAAGTAATGTTGGTAGTAACACGGTTTTAACTTCGGTGACTGGGGAAAACACTGTTCTATTTTCGACTGTTAGGGTTTTAATTAAAGACAGTTCAGGTAGTTTTCGACCAGTGCGCGCACTCCTAGATTGCGCCAGCGCATGTAATTTTATTTCGGATTCTTGTGTAAAAATGCTAGGTTTTAACATTTGTCGTAGCCAACACTCCGTAAGCGGGATTGGCAATACTGTCGCTCAACCGCTCGGCTCGCTGTCATGTGACTTTAGGCCGGCCGGTAACGCAACTTCGTCGGCGATCATTACGTTTGACGCTCTCGTTTTGTCGTCGATATGTGCTGACCAGCCTACCCAACCTGTCGACTCGTCGGTATGGTCGCACATAAATAATTTGTCGCTCGCGGATCCTGACTTTGCTCGACCAGGGCCAGTAGATATTTTGTTCAACGCAGATATTTTCGCTTCGTCGCTGCTGCCTGGTCTTAAGCGAGGGAAGCCCGGACAACCGAAGGCATTGAATACTATCTTCGGTTGGATCTTAATGGGTGAGTGTGACGCAAGTCCACTCGCGTCGAACGCTTTCGTACCTTGTCGTAGTAATAATAAACATTGCCTGTTCGTGTCGAATCGTTCGCAAACGCTGTCGTTGGATGATTCCATTAAAAAGTTTTGGGAATTAGAAAATGTTAGTTCTCCGATTAAACCTTTCGTGTCGAAGGAGGACCAACTTTGCGAAGTTTATTTTGCCAATAATTACTACCGTAACGGAGAAGGTCGATTCGTAGTGCCCCTACCTTTCGTCGAAGCTACGAACAAACCTACCTTCTTCCATTCTCGTGAAATCGCCTTAAAGCGCTTTCAATCGTTAGAACGCAAATTGGATTGTAACCCCGAGTTCAAAAGGTCGTATGTCGAATTTATGGAAGATTATGAGTCACGTGGTCATCTTGAAGAAGTGAGTCCTCCTTCTACGAGTGAGGGCCAGTTTTATTATATACCGCATCACGGTATTCAGCGCGAGTCAGTCACCACGCCCCTTCGTGTTGTATTTGATGCCAGCGCGAAGGACGCTAAGGGCCTTTCATTAAATGATACTCTCCTCGCTGGACCCAAACTGCAAACCAATATTTTCGATCTGCTCATGCGCTTCCGTTGGCATGCTGTGGTGTTCACGGGTGACGTTAGGCAGATGTACCGGCAGATTTTGGTCCCTGAGGAAGATGCTGAGTTTCAGCGCATTCTGTGGCGGCCCTCCGCTGTTGGTCCCGTGCGCGACTACCGCCTCAAAACTGTAACGTATGGTGTCTGTTCTGCGCCGTTTCAAGCTCTTCGAACCATGGCACAGCTTGCCAGGGATGCCGTGGCTGACTGTCCTGCTGGTTCCGCTGTTCTCGCTCGCGATATATACGTCGATGACGTCGTGACTGGAGCGGACTCTGTCGAGCAGGCTTGCTTGCTTCAGGTGGAACTCACAAAAATATTGTCGTCGGGTGGTTTCCATCTGAGAAAGTGGACCTCAAATAATCGTGACTTTCTTGATAGCCTTCCCTCCTCGGACTTGTACTCGGAGCATTTCAAAAGTTTCGAGGATATGTCTGACGTCTCGCTTAAGATACTGGGACTGCTGTGGCAGCCGCAGTCTGATTCATTTTATTTCCGTGTTGCCGATACTCATTACCGTCGTTGCACAAAGCGTACCATCTTGTCGGAGGTAGCGCGTATTTATGACCCTTTAGGTTTCCTCGGTCCCGTTACGTTCTATGCTAAGTATCTTATGCAGCTCCTCTGGACGGCTGGCGTCTCGTGGGACGACGACGCACCATCTGAGATCGCCTCAGAATGGTTGCGTTTTAAATCGCAACTGGCAACGTTGGCGTCAATTGCAATCTCTCGCCGTGTTGTTGGCCCTTTTGTTTCGTTACAACTCCACGGATTTTGTGACGCGTCAGAGCGCGGATATTGCTCTGTCGTGTATTGTCGATTCGCTAACAATGAAGGCTCGTCTTTTGTTAACCTTTGTTGTGCGAAGTCTAAGGTTGCGCCTCTTCGCAAGCAATCTATCCCTAGACTTGAGCTCCAAGCAGCTGTGCTACTCTCTGAGCTCATGAATAGTACCATTGAAGCTCTAAAACCATTTTACCTTATTGAGGAGATCTACGCGTGGTCCGATTCTAGTGTAGCTTTGTCGTGGATAAAATCGTGCCCGTCAAAATGGAAGACGTTCGTGGCAAATCGTGTCAGTCGCATCCAGGAGACCATAGCGCCTGATCGATGGAGGCACGTTAGTACTCACTCGAATCCAGCGGATAGCGGTTCTCGCGGTTTGCTGCCTGCAGACCTCGTTTCTAATGATCTGTGGTGGAGAGGTCCCTCATGGCTTGCCGAGCCTGAAGAGAAATGGCCTGTGACTTCGTCCTTATCTTTCTTGTCGCCTAAGGATACACACGAGGAACAGCGTATTTTCAGCTTGTTGACATCCAAAGAGCCTAATTTTGTCGATTCATTGTTGAATAAGTTTTCGTCTTTTTCGAAATTGAAACATGTAACTTCGTACTTGTTTCGATTCTTACAAAATTGCAAAGAATCATCTATCAAGAAACGCGTTTTCGGGCCTTTACAGCCATCAGAGGTTCATAGAGGTTTTATGTTCCTAATTAAAGTCGTGCAGGAGGGTGTTTTTCCGTCGGAGTTAGAAAACCTACGCAAAGGTTCATCTAACTCACTACCAAAGAGTTTACGTAAATTGTCACCATTTATCGATGAAGCGGGTCTTCTCAGGGTGGGCGGTCGCCTGGGTAATGCTAACATAGGATTTGAAATTAAGCATCCGCTGCTATTGCCGCGCTCTCATCGCCTTACGTATCTTATAATTCAGGAGTACCACATTCGCTTCATGCACCCCGGTGCGCAGACTCTTCAAAATCTCCTTGCTCAAAATTTTTGGATATTGTCGTGTAAACGTGTTATTCAATCGGTGATTTCAGGTTGCATTAAATGTTTTCGTGTTCGTCCGCTAACCGCTCCCGCCCCGCTAATGGGAAATTATCCGCCGTATCGGATAAACCAAATGAAATGTTTCTCGAGTTGTGCTGTTGACTACGGTGGACCTTTCGATATCGCTCTCGGACGTGGTCGCGGTGCTAAAACCTATAAAGGATACATTTGCATTTTCGTCTGCACTAGTACGAAAGCTATTCATATCGAACTCGCCTCCGAGTTGTCGTCTGAGGCGTTCCTGGCCGCTCTACGGAGACTCATCGCACGTCGTGGCCGATGTAGCCATCTCGTTTCCGATCAAGGACGTAATTTTATCGGTGCTAGTAACTACCTTGGTTCTCTCATGCAAAAGGCCGCGGAATCACAGGAAATTAAGTTTTCGTTCAGCCCTCCTGGTAGTCCCCATTTCAATGGCCTGGCTGAGGCAGGCATCAAATCGGTAAAGACACACCTTGCTCGTGTCATTGGTACCCAAAGACTTACTTTCGAAGAGTTCTACACGGTACTCACGCAAATAGAGGCGATGTTGAACTCGCGCCCGTTGACGCCACTCAGCTCGGACGCTAATGACCTCTCGGCGTTAACCCCAGGTCATTTTTTGACTCTGGAACCTTTGTCGATTATGCCAGAGGAAAACTATGTTGACTTAAAGATAAGCGTTATGCAACGTTGGAAACTCATCCAAAAGATGCACCAGGATTTCTGGCATAGGTGGCATAGTGAGTACATGCATACACTACAACAGAGAGCTAAATGGGATAAACAACATTCGAATATAACCGTAGGAGCATTAGTGCTTATAGTTAATGAACTATTAAGGCCTCTTAACTGGCCATTAGGTCGTATTATCGCTCTGCATCCAGGTGCAGATGGAATATGTAGAGTAGTAACGGTGAAGACTGCCACTGGGCAGTACAAAAGACCGGTTGTAAAGATTTGTCCTTTGCCATCAGCAAACGACATTTAAGTTAAATTTATCGTTTCCGTCTTGTCGTTTACACTGCTTTTCGTTAACCCAAGATCAGTGTAACTTATCGTAATTGTTGTTTTCGTAATTCATTGTAGAGTTCAATTAAGTCACGTTCTCTACGCTAATTTTTCGTAGTTTAAGGTATAATTTCGTGGTAAATACCGCGGAACTATTTAGTATACCGTCGCATTTAGGTGGGCGGAATGTTCAGTATTGTCGAATTAATTATTTAATCTGGTAGTTTCAATAGAACGGTCAGATTCCAGTGTCACCTTAGACTGGCAACATTGATAGAATAGACTTCCGTTATAACTTCGAAACCGCGTAGCGGCTTGTCGTTGTCGTTAATAAAATAAAATCTCGTAGCAAGGCAATTTCAGCTGTATACCGATCTCCTGTTCAAAACTAATTAATTCTAACAAAGAAGATTGCGATCTGGCTTGTGTGAGTGGGAATAGTGTCCTAAGTGTAGCAGGGAAGGGAGAAGCCTATCTGGATCCAGCGCTGGGTTAACCCTCGAACTGGCTGCTGCTGATGGTGCGAAGCGGTCACACCGGAGATCCCAGGTAAGCCCGAACGCAATCATTTGTATTTTACCATCCAAATTGACGGTCTTATTACCTTCACAAACTCATTGATGTCGCGGAGCATGCGTGCGTAAATTTTAATTAATACAGTCCACTAGTCTTTCGTATTTGTCGCATCACCACAGTTGACACACGATATAGACGCAGACATAATAGGCCCGCTGGGTTCAAATGACGGTAAGGACAGACATTCGTGTGACGAGCACGAATATCTGTTCCTGAGTCATGGATGTTACAAGGTTTTATTTAACGTACAATGTATGTATGTATGTAAGGGTTAACTTGCAAGATTTGACCCACTTCCCGGTTTCCGATGAAGCTGAAAATTTGCATACGCCTAAAGTTCCTATGATAATACAACAATATAGTACCATCGAGTTGGTCTGATGATGGAGGCTCAGGGTGGCCATAGTAACTCCTAAATTACACATGATAAACCCGTCGTGTTCGGGCTTGTTAGATCCGTCTTGACAAATAGATGACGTCTGTGCAAAAAAAAGTACAGTCAGCAACAAAAGCTTGTCAAAAAAGTGAAATTTTTGACAGAAACTTATTTTAATTACAGGCAAACCGGACCCTAATAAACCACATCCGAACGCACTCGGGCGAGCGGCCATTCGCGTGCGAGCACTGCGGCGCCAAGTTCACCCAGAAACACGCCATGCTGTCCCACGTGAAGTACATCCACCTGAAGAGCCGCAGGAAGCCGAGCTGGCACGAGTGAGGACGAGCGAAGCGAGTGAGCCGACTCAACCTATACCGTGTTCATTTTTACTTGACCAATATAGGAATCAACTTTCTAAACTCAAAAATAACCTTTTCTCCCACATACTCGGTAATGTTAACCTTAGTGTTGTAAAATTAGCTCGCGAAGTTCTGAGTACCAGGTCCGGGCGAGTTTTTTTTTTATTATTTTCCAACTGTAGCGGCCGCGAAATTGTATGAAGTCTAATTACGTACTTGGTGTTTTACTTTTTAAAACCATGCTTGGACTAGGACAACTATCTCCAAACAGCCAAATACTCGAGCAATAGAAAATCTTCCTTGTGTATTTTACTTTTTAAATGTGATAGAATATAAATTAAAAAAAATCAAACAGCATTTACGTATTTAAAAGTGTATATGAAATGATTTGACTTTTTTTATAGAATAGATAGAATTTTAAGTATATTTTATTCAAATTGAATTTGTTACGTTTAAATATGTTATTTTATTTAATGCTTTATTTTTAGTTTAATACTAAATCGTATATTTATGTTAAAAGTTATCAACAATTGTGATAAATTTTCTCGCATTGTTGGAGAAGAGCACTATACAAGCCTCAGCTGGGAAGGGCAACCGCCTGGACACTGCGTCTCGGCCACTCTAACTTTACTCGGCACGCAACAGCCATTTTCCCGATCTCTGCAGTAATGTACTATTTTGGGTTAAACAGCTCAAATAAAGTTAACCGATTGGATATTTTGGACATCATGGATTGGCTTGTTTAAAAAATATATTTCTGCTAGAGTTTCTTGCGGCGCTTCTCCGCAATAATGGTGTTGTCCTAAGCGCTGGTACACTCAGCCTATATTACCGACGTGTAAAAGTGCGCTCATGTGGCCAATTTACTGAATAAATATTTTGATTTTGATTCCAATGGAACATACATACATACATACATACATAAACTCACGCCTTTACTCCCAGAGTGGGGTAGGCAGAGCTACAGAATTACCAACAACTCTAAAAACTTGTTAATAATTCTGTAACCACATTTTGCACTTTTAGGTTAAGATGTTTACCAGTGTATTAGTGACAGGTTGCAAGCCCATCGCCTAACAGTACTATACGCCTTTACTCCCTTAGCCGTCTCTTACGACATCCACGGGAAGATTATGGAGTGGCACTATTCTAACCCGGCAACCACACGGTGGAAATGGATTTTTTTGACTTATTGTCTTAGATTACTTTATATTATTTAAAATTGCTGTTTTAGCCAAAAAAAGGTTTATTTTCAGGTTAGTAAGTTTTTTACACTATATTAGTCAAGTAAGAATGAACACGGTATAGACGTGCAATATGTGCAAGGGAGAAAGTAGATTTTATATTGTTTGGCTTTAAATCATTTGCTCTAAAACTCACATTATATTCTACTCCAAGATTAACTGGATGAGATCCCATATGGGATAAGTTCGTCTATGTACATTATTTATTATTGATACAAACATGTCTTGTAATTGTTTATGTGCAATAAAGAGTTTACATACAAACATACATACATATACTCGTACAGGGTGACCTCTAAGACGTAATACAAAATTATATTTTCTGGATCTTCTCATGAGTACGATCAACTTTTACTATGGGACCAACTTCGAAAACGTAAACATAAAATCGACGTCTCCATACAAATTGTGAAACCGGCTGATTGCTTTTAGTATGGGAGATTCAATTTTTTTCTACCGATTTCGATATTAGTCCCATAGTAAAAGTTGATCGTACTCATGAGAAGATCCAGAAAATATAATTTTGTATTACGTCTTTGAGGTCACCCTGTATAATGCTTAACTATAACTTTTGGGTTTGTTACGCTTTCGCGGTTAAACCGCTGGACCGATTTTAATGCCGCTTGAAGCCAGTGTCTATTTCTGGGTGTTTTGCCCCTACTGGTTAGCTAATCTAACCTAAACCTACATATTTATTTTTGTTATTATAATGTTTAAAGTATTATGACACATGAAAATTAGAGCAAATGAGTGTTATAGATTTAAATTTTATAGATCATCAGATTCGAGATTATATTTATTTTTAACTAGTTTGCTAGTACCTGGCGTCGTCTGGATGATTTTTTTGTACAAACCTTATCTTGTCAATTACGGAAGCATTTGTTTTTAATAGATGCAGCCATTCTCGAGTTTTTGCAGGACTAAGAATCTGAAGTTGATTTTTAGAAATTTTGACTGTCTTTGATTCTGATTTTAGCGCATGTAATATATCTATACTATCTATATTATTTACGTATCCCATAAATTATGTTTTTACTTGCGCTACAAAATCGCATCGTCTGATTGCAAGGAAATTCTTTAGTTAAGACTGCGCCGAGCGTCCAGTGGCGCCCTCATGACTATTATTGGGTTTTCTAAATAACTAAAGAATTTCCTTGGAACCAAACAAAATGTGTTTGTAGCGCAAGTGTAAACACAATTTATGGGATACGTAACAAACTTTAATAACAATTACCCTTTGAGTAGTCAGCTTAACGGGAAAAGGTGGCAACTTTTTTTCGTTAAGTTAATAACTCGAAGGTGAATTGTTATTAAACTATATGTTTTCATACCCTATAATTTATGTTTTCATTTGTAGTACAAACAAATTTCGTCCAATTTCAAGAAAATACTTTAGTTAATTAGAAAACTCAATAATAGTAATGAGGGCGCCACTGGACGCTCGACGTTTGCTCGGTGCAGTCTTAATCCATACTAATATATTGTTTATTTTTTAGCAATAAACTACACTTTTACACGGACACCTAGACTAGACTTCAATATAACTTTACCTAATGTTGTTGGTCCAACCAATGGGTCGTGGGGGAAGGGAGAGGGAGGGGGAAACCTAGGGGGGAAGTCGAAGAATTATGCCTGAAAATGGTCCAGTGGGATATTTACATGAAAGGGCTTGATTTGTTTATTTCTTTACTAGTAATAAAAAAGTAAAATGTTAACAAATTAAATACACAGTACACTTCCACTAGCGCTTTATCTAAATATTGTATTGCTGCTAAATCACTAAATCCATACTAATATTATAAATGCGAAAGTGTTTGTTTAGGTGAAATTTGGTGCAAATTTAATTTGAATCCTGGGAAAGGACATATAGGATAGTTTTTTTTCCGAAATTCGTCCCCTAAGGGGGTGAAATAGAGGGTGAAAATTTGTATGGAGCTACGATATAAACGAGCTCCACGCGGACAGAGCCGCGGGCAGAAGCTAGTAGATAAATCAATACTTAAAAACAGAAAACATCAACCGAATACTCGCGCTCATTACACAAATATTTGCCCATACATGGGAACGAACCCAGGACCGCTAGCTTCGTAGGCAAGTTAAGTGTTAATTCTGTTTTGTATAATATATATTCACAAGTACCTATAAAAATAAAGTGGTTGAAGTATTCTATTGTTTAATATTTACGGGATAGCCTTCCTTTACACCTTCTGCTCTGTTACCCTATCTAATCCATATTAATCACACTAAATGATATTATAAATGTGGATTTGAATATATTGTGTGATGTTACTTCTTATATGATCCGGAGATAAATAAAACAAGAGACGGTAAATAAAAAAATACAAATAATTTATTGCCTTAAGTTATTGAGAATATATAATTACAAAGACTTGAAAATATCCAGATTTTAGAAACCCTGGCATACATCATCATATATTCTTACAAGCTTTTATTTAACTTTGCAATGTATGTATGCAAGGGTCAAATCTTGTAAGTTAAATTTGACCCACTTCCTGGTTTCCGATGAAGCTGAAAATTTGCATACGCCTTTAGTTCTGATGACAATACAATAAAATAGTACCATCGAGCTGGTCTGATGATGGAGACTCAGGGTGGCCATAGGAACTCCTAAATTACACATGATAAACCCGCCGTGTTAGGGCTTGTTAGAATCGTATTGGCGAGTAGATTACGAATGTGCAAAAAATAGCACAGTCGGCAACAAAAGCTTGTCCCAAAAATGATGTTTGTGACAGAAACTTATTTATTACATTGAATCGTCATAGCATTTATTAATGAACGTTAAACCAGTAGTGTGGATATATCCGTTAATGGCGTTGAAAAGGTTCGTCTCTAAGGTCCGTATTAATAAACTCATTTTGGCTGAGATGCGCGTCACAGGATACGTCAAAGTAAACGTCAAACCATAGAAAGCTGTCATTTTTGACGCATCTCGACCCCAACTGATGAATCAGCATCTGTTTCTGGAAAAGCATTTTTACCGATCACGTGTAACTTCCAACCTTGACACTGGCAGAATTGTCCCACTGGACAGTAGCCAATCAACAAAGAATTGAACTTGACGCATCTCGAGACGAGTATTAGAGTTGAGATTCGTTTATTAATAGGTGGTAGGACCTTATGCAGGGACCGTCCGGATCGCTACCACCATCTTATCCATTAACTTACCGCCAAACAGCAGTGTTCGCATTGTTGTGTTCCGGTTTGGGGATAAGACAGCCGGTGAAATGACTAGCATAGAGGCATTCCTTCTTAGTCCTCAGGGTTGGCAACGCATTTGCAGTCTTAGGATTGCATGGCAGTCTTGTGAATGCAAATGTCTTTGGGTCACAGTTTCCACTTACCATCAGGTGGCCTGTGTGCCCGTTTGTCTTGTCTATGCCATAAAAAAAAAAAAAAAATTAATACGACCCTAAGACGTGTTCAAAGGTCAGGCCCCGGCGTGCTTGGCGCGCGCGTGGCCGGCGAGCGCGGCGCGCTGCGCGAAGGCGGCGGGGCAGCGCGCGCACGCGAAGGGCCGCTCGCCCGTGTGCGTGCGCACGTGGTTCGACAGGATCTTGTTCGTCTGGGGGGAGGGGGGGGGGGATTAGGGCTCGATGCACGGGCACATATTATGGTCGCTGTATACATTGGACTTGATTTGCGGGTACCACCATCTTATCCATTAATCTACCGCCAAAAAATAAACATTAAAATGTAGAGTTAGCAAGTAACTTACAAATCGGTTACAGATTCAAATGATTTCTAGACCACGAATGCGATTAACTGCGAAACTAGGTACCGTAAAACGGGGTGAGTAGAGACACAACCTAAAATGAAGCATATAACTATACTAATTATAAGACTGAAATTATTTCCAATACACGTAACGTTATTGTCCGTTTAATACTTGTTCATATTTGTAATAAGTTATTACAAGTTTTTATTTAACTTGCAATGTATGTATGTATGTATGTAAGAGTCAAAACTTGCAAGTAAAATTTGACCTACTTCCCGGTTTCGCCCATTATGAAGCTGTAAATTTGTATACGCCTTTAGTTCTGATGACAATACAATAATATAGTACAATCGAGCTGGTCTGGTGATGGAAACTCAGGGTGGCCATAGGAACTCCTAAATTACACATGATAAACCCATCGTGTTAGGGCTTGTTAGAATCGTCTTGAGAAGTAGATGACGACTGTGCAAAAAAGTACAGTATGCAACAAAAGCTTGTCCGAAAAATTAAATTTTTGACAGAAACTTATTTTAGGTTGTACAGTCACGGACTTTAATTGATCAGCCACTTGCCACTGTTCATATTTTAGCCGTGTAATGCAATTTGGTAACGACCAATAAAAACTGAGTTCAGTTTGGACCAATAGTGACTGTTGTTTAAACGTGGTCATAGCAACCCTATTAAACGACCAATAACGACTGTGTTCAATAGAATAGCTGATTGGGCGTTGTATCACCAATAGTAGCTGTTGTTTACGTAGCCATAGCAACTAGACAGACATGCAATTGGTTGCCTTTGAGTGATGTCACTCTGTTGTCTGGTTGGTAGAAGGGTCTCAGGTTAGCCAACCGTTAATATTGCATGTCATTTTGTTCTTCTATTATCTTCTATTATACGAAGACGTGTAAATTTCCTTATCTCGATATACGAGTAAAACCGACTGAACCCGATTTGCATTACACGGCTAAAATATGAACAGTGGCAAGTGGCTGATCAATTAAAGTCCGTGACTGTATCCCTACGGTAAGTGACTAGACTGTGGACGCACCGTGAACCCGCGGCCGCAGACGGAGCAGACCTTGTCCCGCGGGGGGCGCAGCCCCTCGTGCACGCGCCGCCGGTGCTGCGCCAGGTCCGCGTTGCGCAGGAAGTTCTGAAGGGGGGGCACAACTTTATGGAGGGAGGAGGCAAATGAGTACACAGGCCAGCTGGGGGTTAGTGGGCTTTGAAGTCCATCTGTATCTATCCATCTTCTATCTGAGTACATACATACATACATACATAAGCTCACGCCTTTATTCCCAGAATGGGGTAGGCAGAGCTACAGAATTACTAACAACTCTAAAAACTTGTTAATAATTCTGTTACCACATTTTGCACAATTAGGCTAAGATGTTTACCAGTGTATTAGTGACAGGTTGTAAGCACATCGCCTAACAGTACTACACAGCCTTTATTCCCTTAGTCGTCTCTTACGACATCCACGGGAGGACATGGAGTGGCACTATCTATTCTATCTGAGTGTGGCTCGTAATTTCCGAAAAACCGATTTTCTTGCTGTCATTTGTTCCATTCTCATATTTTACCAATGGCATTTTTTTGGGTTTCGAAAATACAATTTTACTGGTATCAGAATTTGCGAAATTAGGAGGTAAGTGTAGGTTATATCAGTTTTGGCCCGAAAGTCCAATCGGCTCTGAAATAGAAGCTCCGCTACGGAGCCGTGTAGACACTATGAAACTAATTTGTGGAATTGGAAAAAATGCTACAGGAAAAAACTAAGTTTGGGAAAAAGTGTAAATACTGCTACTAATACAATAAGATTTTCGGCCATTATGAGCCCCTTCCTAAAAAATAGCACAAAATATGGCACTGGAAAACCAAGCAAACCAAGCGCCACAACCGGCTATACGAACGGCGTCGTCAAACTAAAGACATTTGCAACCTTAAGACAGCAATCTCGAGACTGCAAATGCGTTGCCGACCCTGACGACTAAGATAGAATACCCCTAAGCTATAGTCTATACTTTTAGGCATTTAAAAATATGTAAACAAAACAACCACGTGATATAGTTCATCAGCCAATAGAAGTAGTGTTCTGCTTCTATTGGCTGCCGTCAAAGTCGTCGTACGTAAAAGTTCGATAAAACTGTTTTGTTTGGTTGTTTAACAAAGTCACGTGATTTGGAATGTTTACATTTTTTTAAATACCTAAAAGTATAGACTATAGTAATTTCACCAGTTGGCTTACTTATTGGAGGCAGGTTTAGGCTAAGGCTTGGGTGGGATATTTTTACTACTACTCTTAGTTTAACCGCTTTGTTACCTTGTCGCACTGCTCGCAGCGGTACTTGAAGTGTTTGAGGTGCACCAGGTCGAAGTGGTCCTTCATGTAGATCTTCTTGGAGAACACCTTCTCGCAGCCAGGGCACGGGACCCTGCCACACAGTATAAACAATAGTACCTGGATGTTATTTTAAAAGTTTTTATTTAACTTGCAATGTATGTATGTATGTAAGGGTCAAAACTTGCAAGTTAAATTTGACCCACTTCCCGGTCTCCGATGAAGCTGAAATTTTGCATACGCCCTTAGTTTTGATGACAATACAATAATACAGTACCATCGAGCTGGTCTGATGATGGAGACTCAAAGTGGCCATAGGAACTCCTAAATTACACATGATAAACCCGTCGTGTTAGGGCTTGTTAAAATCGTCTTGACAAGTAGATGACGACTGTTCAAAAAATAGTACGAAGGTTTGCATATGAAGGTTTAGGTGTAACGACGAGCGTAGCGAGGAGCCTTCTTCTCTTCTCTCTTGTTCAACCTGCCACCCAATGACAGCATTCTCTTCCAATGCACGCCATATCTTTCGATCTTGAGCTTGTCTCATCCAATCTCTCCCCCTACCTTGACGAGAGAGATCGTTAGTGTAGGAGTAAAGTGTAAGTACCGGGTAGCGGCGCGCGGGCGGTGGCGCGCGCTGTTCCGCAGGTGCCAGCGGTAGCGGTAGTGGTCGGGGTAGCGCCGGTCGCATTCCACGCAGTACGCGCCCGCGCCCGCGGAGCCGTGCGCCACCTGGCGGCACAACGGGGTGCGAGGCTCACGCTGATAGGTAGGGTTAGGAGTTTTGGTGGCATACTAGAATACATGGAGTCACCATTTCCTAATGATTCTCAGTATATCACCTTGTTTTTGACCTCACTATCGTCATCTTAAATATATAAAGGGAGAAACTAACTGACTGACTGACTGACATATCAACGCACAGCCTAAACGGCTAAACGTAGGCACTTGAAATTTGGAAGGGACGTAGCTTAGGTACCGTAGAGGTGCACTAAGACAGGAATTCCCGAAATTCCCACGGGAACGGGAATGAGCGGGAAAATTATTAACTCAAAAAAAATGTTTTGCCCAACGAAGTGGACACGGGAACAGCTAGTAAAAATATCCAGGATGGAAAGTATAGATGCGGCAGTAAGGGCGGCTACTAGATCCCTTGCTACCACGCGAAAATGCTCTTAGGAAACCTTTACTAAGTTTTTAAGTCATAACAATCGACATTCACAAATTTTTGATGAAATGTACCTACAGTTTTGAGTTTTTTTTTAATGCCAATTTGTCCCATTTCTACCAAGGATCAAAATAATTCTTTGAGACCAACTAAGGTACTAGAACACCCACAATTCAGACGGACACGGCAAAACTATACCGGTTCTCAGTTTGACTACGGAACCCTTATAAGAGAAGAAAACTAACCTTGTTGTGCAGCCACAGCCCGTTGTACCGCGAGAACCGCTTCCCGCACGGCCGGCACTCGAACGGGGAGTGTTGCTTCCTGCCAAACAAACAGACAAATAAAATGACACAATATATTTTTTGTCAAAATAATATATTTCGGGGCAAACTTTTGTTACTGACTGAAGTTTTTTTTTACCAAGTCATTATCTGCTTATCGAGACTAGTGATGGGCAATTCCTGAAACATTGGAAAACTTTCCTTAACTGCGAAAATTACAGCTTCTGAAAGATGCATAATTAGATGGAAATGATTCTGACAAAAGTAAATTTATTTTTCCTACTCCTGTACTTTTATCTGTCATTTATATAGTCACGAACACTAATATAAGAACATACATAATATGTCCGCAGAATAATCCAGAGAAAAGTCTATCTTGTCTATGCCCCAAAACAGCACATGTGCGTTTTTGAGATAAAACGATACGGCCAGCTGCCAAAGCTTAGCGTTGCACAATCGATTTAATCATATTTTAACGATTGTGAAATAGGGACTATAAATCACCTAATGTTTTGAGAAATGATTTCAGTTACCTGATTGGTAGATTTTAAAATAGCTGTATTCTGGTTGGTTGATACGAAATACAAAGTTTTTTTAAAAGATTTAAATTAGTTAAAGAGAAATACGTACCTAAAAGAACCTATCGTTCCGTTTGACAGTCGATGTGTATTGTGATTGGTGGATTTAATTTGGTGAAGTATTCTGATTGGTCAAATTAAAATGTTTTGGAATTGTAAATAATTCTATTTTCCATTCCGTCAATTTAAAAACAAAGTAAACCATAGACACATATTTTGTCATTTTCTTGTTTCCCGCTCGTTTGTTGTTCTTTACTTCGTTCGTTCGTTTGTAAGTTTTTTCGCTTAGTTTTGCATTTTATTTGAAACCTAGTCGTAGAAAAAGTATTGTATGCAACGGTGTATAACTAAGTCAAAAAACACTCGTGGCGCTTCCCTTTACGATGTTCGCCTTCGGCTCACATCGTAACACACGCCACTCATATTTTTTGACCTCTCTTATACAACTATTGCATAAACTACTATTAAATTTCATGAAATATTAAACGATTTCAATTTGGTCACTTTTACAATATTGTCTACACTAATATTATAAAGAGGAAAGATTTGTATTTTTGTATTTTTGTGTGTGTGTACTTATACTTTGTACATATTTTTATATTAATTGTATTTTTATGGTTTTTCTTTTGTACAATCAAGTGTTTACATACATACATACTAATGTGCCGATTTCAAAAATTCTTTCACCATTGGAAAGCTACATGCACCCTGAGTGACATAGGCTATTTATTATTTTTTCACGCCACTGCTCGGAAATATGGCCAAAGAAGGATCGAAATCAGAATAGAAAGTTGCTCTTAGTAGTACAACACAAAAACAGTCCAACAATGTTGAGTTGCAAAGTAAAATGGAGTGTTTTTAGACCAGTTTACTTTCTACTCTGCTATTGGTCGGTTATTTATGACATTAGTAACTCGTTCGGAAATAAATAAAAAAATGTTTGACAAATATGACATTAGAACGTTTAATTAAAAAATTAAAACGTCAAATCCGCTCAGTGAAAGTGTATTTTTGCGATTGTAAACGTGTTTTTATGTAAGTTTTTAAGGCGTACGTGAAAAACGCCTTTGCATCTTTAAATAAGGTAAAAATTAAAAAAGTTAAAAAGGCGGGAATGAAAATTACTTCTGTTCTTTTAATTGGAAACAAACGCTAAACTTTTGAACTTTTGATTGGAAATTTGTACGATATTCAACAAAAATGAGTGATACAAGTACAACCGGCCGAAATGACACAAAATACTAATATAAATGTTCCGGGAAAAAACATTTCCTTGTCATTCAGCAACTGTCCTAATGCTAATATCAATATTACTTTTAATTAAACTGTGTATTATGTCCTAACCTGTTTTATTTCCTTACATTAGGCGTGAAAAGCACATAGTATTGCCTCGGTAGAAAGTGCAATAGATGGACTCGTATATTCGCGGTCCTCACCTGCGGCTCGGCCCGCGAACTAACTCGTCCATCTATTGCTTACTTTCTGTACCTGGGCTACAATGTACTATTCTGCGTGGACGGAGTCGCGCGCAACAGCTAGTATGAAATATTAGTTGAAAGTTTCACTTTAGAAACTTTCAGAATATTGCAGAAAGAGGGACGGAACCATATAAATGTAAAACAATGTTACTTGATGTGGTCCTTGATGCAGTACCGCATCTTGAAGCTGACGCCACAGTGCTCGCACACGAACCGCTCGTGCCACGCCTTGTAGTGGGCGAAGAACTCGCGGCGAGACCTGCGCACACGTCGATCTATTTATACAAATATAGATAACCTTCCTCTTGAACTCTATCTATTGATGAAAACCGTATCAAAATCCGTTGCGTAGTTTGAAAGATCTAAGCGTAAACACAAAGGTACAGACAACGGTAAGCGATTTTGTCTTTTACTATATAAAGGAGATAATAGGATGAATATATGCATAGAAACTAAAACAACAACTGACAACAAGATACTTAAAATAAGTTGCTGTCAAAAAAATCATTTTTTCACTTCTCATGCTCGTAAAGTCCTTCTTTATGCTGGGTATAGGCTGCATAAAATCGCATTTTATGCACTAGTGCATAAATGGTTGTCGTCATCTAGACTAAGACAATTAAGCCCTACAGCCAGACAGACGAGGTGACTGCATTAAATAAACTTGTTATTTGAATAAATTTACTTTAATTTTATTTATTTTATTTATATTTGCATCGTAGTATCTAACAAAAAAGAAATTTAAAACTATTAAAAACAAGCATTACTTGGCAGTATTGCGTTCGACCTAAGTCAAAAATCGCAAACAGAAAATAAATAAAAAAATTAGACAGAAATACAGCGGGAAAGAGGTTTTGGACTATTAATTAGTTATTTTCTTGGCAAAACTTGTTGCGTTATGGAATTTAATTAAAATGTCGTCTAGTGAAGAGAAAATAATGCTCACACCTAACACACTCATGGAAAAAAATGCAAAAGAACTTATTGAACAGACATTGCCGCCTAAATCCATACTGTAAATATGCCCGGAAAAACCATAACATACTCGTATAATATACAGAATTGTTCAAATTTCAATTTATATTGTAATTGAAGTATTTTTACATTATCACTGTTTTATTTCCTCGTAATCGAAGTGAAAAGCAGAGTGTATAACTCGGTCTTAAAACCCATTTTATCCTCGACTTAATTATCCAACCTCGCCTGCCGGCTCGGTTGGATACCATAAGTCTCGGAAAATATGGTTTGTTTTATGCCCTTGTTGTACAATCTACTATTGGAACAAGCTTTTATTGCCGACTATCCTTTTTTTTTGCACAGTAGTCATCTACTTGTCAAGACGATTCTAACAAGCCATAACACGACGGGTTTATCATATGTAATTTAGGAGTTCCTATGGCCACCCTGAGTCTCCATCGTCAGACCAGCTCGATGGTACTATAATATTGTATTGTCATTAGCACTAAAAGCGTATGCAAATTTTCAGGGGAAACGGGAAGTGGGTCAAATGTAACTTGCAAGATTTGACCCTTACATACATACATTGCAAGTTAAATAAAAGCTTGTAACTAGAACTCACCCGAATTTTAATTCGCATTTAATACACTGAAACACTTTTTTGTGCTTGGCCCGATGCATGTTCGCATGTCTCCTCCAGTAGTATGTGACCGGGCACAGCACGCACTCGTACTTGTAGAAGTGTTCAGATATGTGTCGTATTAACTGCGGCTTCTTGCTTATGTGTGTGTTGCAAACGTCACATACGTAAAGTGCTAATATCTGGAATTTAAAATACAATAATTAATTATAAGTATAAAATAAGCATTTTTGGGACAAACTTTTATTGCCTACTTTATTTTGCACAGTCGTCATCTACTCATCAAGACGATTTTAACAAGCCCTAACACGACGTGTTTATCACGTGTTATAATTAGGAGTTCCTATGGCTACCCTGAGGATCGATCATCAGACCAACTCGATGGTATTATATTATTGTTATGTCATCAGAACTAAAGGCGTATGCAAATTTTCAACTTCATCTGAAACCGGGAAGTGGGTCAAATTTAACTAGCAAGATTTGACCCTTACATACATACATACATACATTGCAAATTGAATAAAAGCTTTTAAAAATTGGAAGAAACTTTGAGAGGCATATGTCCAATAGTGGGCGTTTAAATAAAATTCTGCAAAAGAACGAGATTAAACATGAAAACCCTCAATATACAGGGTGTCCCAAAAACCAACACCGAAACTGAGAGGGCTGATAGAGCAGCGAAACAGCTATCGATTTAGTCCTATTTATGTTCAGCGATTTTTAGTTTCGGAGATATTAATCATTTTAGACTGAATGTTTGTAATTTTCCCTTATGTCTATTTCACGAAAAATCATTAATTTCGTAAGTTTTTCAGTGGTATCTTACATTATAAGAATCATTAGTTTTTGAACTCATTTGATCTTTTTTTTTAGCGCTGATACATAGGGGTTAAATCGATAGTTTTTTAGCTGCTCTATCAGCCCTTTCGGTTTTGGTGTTGGTTTAGAGGACACCCAATATTTCCGACCTGTACTTACAGAGCTCATAACTCTTAAACGGCCCAAAGGATTTTAATCAAAGATAGTTTAAGAACCACCTCTTGCTAGGAGATAGCTTGAAACCAGAGGAAAGTCAACACTTGTCACAGCGACTAGCGACAAACGATTTCTATAATTTTGAGTACCAAATAAATGTCTCCACCATCAGGATACAAATAAAATAAGAGCGGAAAAAATTACTTACCTGATTATGATGCTTATTAACATGAGCTTCCAAAGAACTTTTATCTTTATAACCCAGCACACAGCTCTCACATTTATATTTGCTTGCTTTATACAATTCACTGTCTTTTTCTTTTTCCAAACATAATAATATTTCTTCTGCAGTTATTTTAACTTTTCTAATAACCTCTTTACAATCTTGAATAAGCTTAAATTTCGGCTTTTTATTCAATAGAGCTCTTTTTCTTGCCCATTTATTACTCTTAGTTTTCTTTTCTTGAACAACTTCTGTTTTAACTTCGATTTCAACTAATTCTTCATCTATAGTATTATCTATGAAATCATCAGACATGTGGCCCGAGTTTTCTTCAATATCAAAAAGTTTTGATTCTGGTTTTATCTCTGAATGTGTCGGTTGATTTCTTTCTGTTACGTAAACAGTATTCGGACTTTTATCGTTGAATATGACTGTAGTCAGACTAGATAAAGATCCATATAAATAATCCTGAAAGAAAAATGAAATTTTAAATCTAGATGTGGGTAGTAAATTAATTTTAATTGTATTGTATAAATAAATTAAATTAATTTCAATGACAATAACAATATGGTACAGTCACGAGATTTAATTTGGTCCAAAGTCAATCTGGCATTTTACAACAATAAGGTTGAGTTTCCTAAATGTTATAAATCACTTGACATCTGTAATGACATTGACGACTCTTGAAATGGGTCCCAAATTAACGCTCGTGACCGTACCAATACACTAGTATGAAGATAGAGACGGAAGGTTGCCATAGGATTTCTGAATGGCTCATAGTAGATCCACGAATTTTACAGGTCTGTTGATAGTGAGTTTATTATCTCAGTGTTAGAAGCACAGTTGGCAATAAAGTGTTATTGCCAGACATAGGAAACCAGAGCGCAAAATTTGATGACATGTAAGGAGTTCCTATATCGATAAAGAATCCTGACAAATCTCTTTAGCTTCTTCCATATTCGACATTCGTACATCAAGTCATGCACGCACATCGGTTTCGGGTACTTAAGATTCAGTATTTCAGTGTTATTTTTAACTTATTTGAAAATAAAGTTGATAATGTTCTGATACTTGTAAGAATACCCTAGATTAGATAGACCTACTACCTTCAATCCAGATATAATTTGTTATTAAATGTCATTTATAACATTGAAACAATGAAGAAACTCTCATGCATGACATGCTCTAATAAAATACAATAAAATACAAACTTGTTCCCCTTGCAACAACGAAGTGGCTCTGACCACTCTCTGTTGAAATTCCACCATCTTAGACAACAATCCTTGGCATTCCCAGCAAACCTGCACTGTTTCCATATTAGAGCCATTCTAGTTTCATAAAAAAAATTAAACTGCATTAAAAATTTGTATAATAGAAAGTTAAGGTTGGTAGATTGATTTTGACACTCAAAAACCCCTATAAAACTTTAAATCGGGACTTTAAATGACGCAAAAAAATTAACAAGACGACTGAAGTGGAGGGTGTTCTGCTTGTCCAAAGTATTTCTGCATTCTTAATAAACAGGAGAAGAAGACCACGGCTGTTGTTACAGTCGAAATGTAGAAGTAAATGTTAATTTATTACGCGAATCCCGATTCATAGTTCTTTAGAGCTGCTTGTGAAAACGAAATTAAAAGCAAATAGATGTTATTTTATTTAACTACTTACCCAGTATCCGCACTGCGGTAATATTTTTCTAATTAGATTTACATTTGGGCCTAGAGGCGAAAGTTTTCGACCAACACTCAAGCAAGTACGGCACATTAAGTCTAGCACGAACTCATGCTTTATTTCTTCTTCACTAAACATACTTTCTTTATTAAAGTTTTATGTGTTTTTATTATACTCCCGAGTTGCCTATATTTTAGCCCGCAGTATGCAAATTAATAACAAAAATAATATTAAAAGTAAACAAATCCGGTTTCGGGGCTGTCAGTAAATGACATTTGACGTTTGGGTTGCGTTCAGAAATCATGTTTTATCTATTTCAACATCCAGAAACATTCTGTGTTTAACCCGTTTGGTATGAGTGTCCGCAAAACCCAATGAAGATTTCCATGTATGTAATTACGTATGTTTGTATTATGAAACCGCGATTAGTTTGGTATTGGAATAGCTGTCAATTCATATGCACTTTGACGTCAGTATATGGTAAAACTGTCACCTCTAATCCCTTTCTAATCGCGGCTAGATAATACCTTTGCGTGTTTTTACAGACTAGAATAAATAACCGTTATTTTGTACACGTTTTTGCCTCTAACGAAGTCAAAACTAGAAGTGGCGTCTTCAGTAAGTAATAAATACGAGAATAATAATCAGGGTAGTGATTCTCTCAACAACGACGGTCGGACGGACGAACGAGTGAATCCGAAATGCAAGCTTTTATTTAACTTGCAATGTATGTATGTATGTATGGGTCAAATAATGCATGTTAAATTTGACTAACTTCCTGGTTTCCGATAAAGCTGAAAATTTACATGTACCTTTAGTTCCGATGACAATACAATAATATAGTACCATCGAGCTGAGGGGCTATTGCCTAACGCACTTGCGATCGCAGTCGGCTTAAAAGCGGAACCATTGTTTTCATTTTGTATGCAGACAAGCCTTCGATTTTCAAACTGCAAACTTGCGATTACGAGTGCTTTTGGTAATAGCCCCTCTGGTCTAATGATGGAGACTTCAGGGTGGCCTTAGTTAGTTATTTATAAATCAAGAAATTATAGGTCATTTGTTTAAACAACATAATAAAACAATTCATGCATTTTGTAACGCTGCTTTATTAAAATTTTAACATCATTTTTAAATAATTTCTGTCAAGTTTTGTAATAATTGGATGTGTGGAATTTACCGTACGCCATTACTCATATCCCTGATGAGCGTAACTATGGTTATAACAATGCTGCAATGGTTATTATAGTACTTTGTACTGATTATAGAACTTTTATCACGCTTTAGTTTCATTTTTATATTGCTAACGCCAACAGGACAAAAGGGGACAACCTCGCACAAATTGACCTAGGCAACGACTAACATTCTTATATAAAGTAATACAAACTTAATACATAAAAAACATCTAAAACTCTGGTACAAATACTCGCGCTTATCACTCAAACACAGTTCCGGACTCGTGGACCCATTGCTTTTCTTCCCACTGCTATTCGACGGGGCTCCTATTTCTGGGCAGCTTGCCCTCCGGGCTTCTAAAGATTTCCAGACTCGTGGTAAATGATTTCTGACGAAAGCGAATAGGAGTGGAACAAAAAGTAATGGAACCACTAAAGCTCTGGTTTTGGTTTGGCAGTAATGCGGGTTTTCACCAACGTAATATGACGGCCGCTATAAATTTATTTGACATTACGGTGTCTATCACCGCCCTCTAGGAAACCGTGCCATTTAATTTAAATAGACAACGTTCTCTGTGACGTCATTTACCGCTGTATTACGGGCGCTATATGACGGCATCGCTGTCCTAGGGAACTAGAGCTTTAGGCTGTCTGTCTACTGGAGCAGAGCGACGCAGCGGAGGGGTGGCCGAGGAAAAGATCCGCCAATAGGAATACGTTATCCACCTAAGGACGGGCATGTTTTTGCAAAACTCAGACCTTTATTTTTTTTCTTCTCGTTTTGTGTTCATTTAATTATGTGTGTGTAACCTTCCGTGGTTTCACCTGATGGTTCCAACGGAAGACCAGCGCTGACTTTAATGCCAGCATTACGCTGAGTTGGGACCATTTCGTGGCTACTTTCTTCTTGTATTTATTAATCTGTTCTTTGTTATGCATGTCACGAATAAATGATTTTCTTTCTTTATTTCTTTCTTTTTATTTTCCTAGCCACGCTCAGCGCTGCTCTCCTATTGGTGGATTTTTTCCTCGCCCACTGCTCCGCTCCAATGGACGGACAGCTAAATTTACAAATATTTCCCCATATCGGGATTCAAGCCCGGGTCCGTTAGCCTCGTAGGCCAGGTACCAACCAGCCCCCTATTTCACCATCCTGGCAATGACAGGTGACAGGTTACAATTCATTATACATTGCTGAATGAACAAGTTTTCACATCCCTGGGATTCATATAAAGTACTCCATGTACAATAAAATGTCACCTGTCACCTGTCATGGTGGTGAAATAGGGGGCAGGCTGGCCCGGTGTTACTTGTGCGCGGACCGCGCGTGCGCCTTGAGCGACTGCTTCTGCGTGAAGGCGGCCGCGCACAGCGCGCACGCGAACGGCCGTTCGCCCGTGTGCGTGCGCACGTGGTTCTCGAGCATGCGGTTGTTCTGGAACAAACATCATTTTTGGGACAAGCTTTTGTTGCCGACTGTACTTTTTTTGCACAGTCGTGATCTACTCGTCAAGACGATTCTAACAAGCCCTAACACGACGGGTTTATCATGTGTAATTTAGGAGTTCCTATGGCCACTTTGAGTCCCCATCATCAGACCAGCTCGATGGTACTGTATTATTGTATTGTCATCAGAATTAAAGGCGTATGCAAATTTTCAGCTTCATCGGAAACCGGGAAGTGGGTCAAATTTTACCCTTACATTACATCCATACTACAGTGCAAGTTAAATAAAAGCTTGTAAAATTGAGTGCAAGAGGTGAACTTAATGTCTAATGGTGGCCGGAAGAAGCATTATTCAGGGACTTGTGAAGATCTAGGGGAGAGGCCCTTTCCCAAGCGCCCTCATTACTATTATTGTGTTTTCTAATAAACAAAAGTATTTTCTAGAAATTTGACGGTGTGTTTTTGTACTACAAATGAAAGCACAACTTATAGGGTATATTCCAGTTATCAACTTAACGGATAAAAGTGGCCACCATTTCCCGTTAAGTTTGTTACGTATCCCATGAATTGTGTTTTTACTTGCGCAGTAAAAACGTATCGTCTGAATGCAAGGAAATTCTTTAGTTAATTAGAAAACACAATAATAGTAATGAGGGCGCCACTGGACGCTCGACGGTGCAGTCTTTAGCCGATTGCGAGAGCGTTAGGCAATAGCGACACTGTATAAAACCTTTAAACTGTAATAAAATAAATAAATAAAGTGGTACGTTATTCGTGCTCGCCAGTGTAGTGCACTTACCGTGAACCCCCTGCCGCAGTACTTGCACAGCTTGTTCTTGGGCTTCGGTATCATCTCGTGGAAGTACTTCTGGTGGTAGCGCAAGCGGTAGCCGGTCAGGAAATACTGCAATTAAGACCAACTTTAATACAAACATACATAAACTCACGCCTGTAATCCCAGAGCGGGGTAGGCAGAGCTACAGAATTACCTACAACTTTTAAACTTGTTGATAATTCTGTAACCATATTTTGCACAATTTAGGCTAAGATGTTTACCAGTGTATTAGTGACAGGTTGCAAGTACCTAACAGTATTACACAGCCTTTACTCCCTTATGCCCGGGACCTATATTTAAGAAACGAATTGTTTTCCTTACGTCTCGTTGAAATTTGACACATTTTGTACGTAGCAAATGTCATCGGGCAAGTCGTCTAATACGACATCCACGGAAGACATGGAGTGGCAGTGTTCTAACCCGGAAACCCCACGGGTACCTTAATAGAACACAACTAATATGGCTTATTGATGTACAGTCGCTGAGTGAAAAGGTTGACCAGTTTTCAAAGAAATTCGTATACACGTTGCAAGCACTTTACCTTTTTAAACTGGGTAACAGGCGAAATAATATGGAACCAATAGTGGCTGTTGTTTATACGCGACCATAGCAACAATTTTGTAACGGCCAATAAAGACTAAGTTGAGTTTGAAGCAATAGCGACTGTTGTTTATACGTGACCACAGCCACCCTTTTGTAACGGCCAATAAAGACTAAGTTGAGTTTGAAGCAAAAGCGGCTGTTGTTTATACGTGACCACAGCCACCCTTTTGTAACGGCCAATAAAGACTAAGTTGAGTTTGAAGCAATAGCGGCTGTTGTTTATACGCGTGACCATGGTAACCATGTATCTGTAGTGTCAGGGTCATGTAGTGAAATGACATTCATTATGACGGAATGTGTCATACTCGGTCGATAAGCAGATACTGATTATGATATGAAAACAGATCTTAAGATGGTCAACCTTTTCATTCCGCGACTGTACCTGCGCAGAAGACGATTTTTCGAAGCGCGGGAACCAATGATGATCCCCGCGTTGCGCGGTTGTAAATATTCTGTGCTATTATTGGTTATTAGTGACGCCATGTTTACGCGCGCCCGTGTCTTTCAGTCAGCCGTCAACGTGCGTGAGTGAGATGGAAAACATTGATGCAATTTAATGTGCACCTTATAACTATTACGTACAAGTCTGATCGTGGGTTTTATTCGTGCTTTCGGAAATTATCGGAATCGTTGTTCGTGTCTGCGCGAACGAAGATTCACGACACGCCATATAACTTGTGTTCTACTGTAAATCGGAACGTCTGTTACCAGAGGCCCTACTTTGAAAATCGAAGTTCGAAGTTCATTAGCTCCATCTCTTTCTCTCGATTTAGTCTCGAATAACGAGTGACAGGGATGGAGCTAACGTAACTTCGAACTTCGAATTGTAGGGCCTCAGTATAAAAGACCTCACTACGTTCGGCCAACAAGTTGCCTGCGACTTGGTTGTCACTCCGATCTCCCTTTCTATCTAGTCAGTAAAGATAGAGATTGAGTGAGCGACAAGCGAGAAAATACAACTTGTGCTATAGTTTAAACTTTTTGAACTGAGCTCTTCCACTTACCTGTAAACACAATGATCATTGTATCTATACAATCTTAGTAGGGCGGTTGTAAAATGAAAACAAAAATTGCTTGCCATTATTCTATTAGTGTATTTCGTAGTCTATTGTCTATAGAAATAGAGTCTATAATCTATATTAACCTCCGAAGGCGGTTATTATCTACTTTAGCTCGTTGTCCCAATTTGTGATTAACTACACAATGGCTTTGTATTCTTAAGTGGATAAGCTCAGTTGAAAAAGTTTAAACTATACCCGTGCAGAGCTATACTTACTGTGTCGCACGGCACGCAGTGGTACTTGCTCTTCTTCAAATGCACGAGGTTGTAGTGGTTCACCATCGAGCAGTGCTTCGTGTACACCTTGCCGCAGTCCTGGCAGGGGTACCTACAGCAAATATAGATATCGAGTGTCCAAGCTAGGAGGGTCTAGGGTAAGTACAGCAGAAATGCTATTGCTTCCTTTCAAGTCTATAATTAGATCAGCTATTAGTTTTACAAATACCCAGCCCATATAAAACCCAGAACTAGTTCAACATTGAATTGCAAAATGTTGACTCAACTTTTGAGAACGTCAAATCCAGTAAGTCTTTAGGTAATCTAGTTCTCTTTATTTAGGGGGACAATAGGTCTAAAGGCGATTTAAGATTATCTTAGACATAACCGCTTTATACTATGCCACTAGGCACCGGACCGGCGCCGCCTCAGCTCGAACTGAAGTGATACATTTTTAAAAAGTTACATGTAAATAATAGATGGGCGTGGGCCTCGCATCGTCCACTGAAAAATGTATCGTACTAGTTAACACAAATCATCCAAGCTCGCTTTTCAATGTCTCTGAGCTGAACCGGTGTCGAGCGGTTTGTCTGCGATAACCTTTACCCGTTATTTTCCTGATCCGCCCATATTGCATCGTGTGGCGAGACCCAAGACGACGAGACTCACGCTTTATTAGGTCGGTGTCTCACGCTCCGCTTCAGGTGCAAGTTGTAGCGCGCGGTGTTGATGAACTGCATGTTGCACTCCACGCAGTAGTTCTCCTCGCTCGCGTCCACGACGTGCCGCTCGCGGTGGTGCCGCGTGTACGAGTCCAACGTGCTATATGTCACGTTGCACAGTTTGCAGCGGTGGATGGTGTGGTGTTTGCTGAATAAACAAATATCACTAGGTAGGTACAGTCGCGTAATAAAAATGCAGTCGCGAAATGAAGAATGACCACATTAAGATCTGTTTTTGCTCGCTCAGTATAAGTTATCAGTATCTGCTTATCGACCGAGTATGACACATTCCGTCATAACGAATGTCATTTCACTACAGATACATGGTTACTATGGTCACGTATAAACAACAGCCACTATTGGTTCAAACTGAACTCAAGGCTTTATTGGTCGTTACAAATGTGTTGCTATGGTCACGTATAAACAACAGTCATTATTGGTTAACTGAGCTTGGTCTTTATTGGTCATTACAAAAGGGATGTTATGGTCACGTATAAACAACAGCCACTGTTGGTTCAATATTATTTCTCTCGTCTGTTACACAGTTTAAAAAGCATATGCTGGCAACGCGTAAATTAATTTATTTAAAAACTGGTCAACCTTTTCGTTCCGCGACTGTACTATAGATGCAATATATGACAATATTGTGGAACTAGGTTATTTGTGAGTAAGAAAGGCGGTATCTCTATAGCATTAGAGTTTGAGAATTAAACGATAAAACGTATGCCTTTGACTCTCCTTTGACCTAGACGAATCCGACGATACCTCGCATTTCAACATCCGTTTAGTCTACACGAGGTCACATCTACATACGAGTACATACATGACCCCAATTGTTCAGGCGTGTTATCAGAAATTGTTTAATTTTGAAGCTTATCAATAATGTGAATAAAGCACTGATATTACTTGCCCAATCTCATTACTTTGGACATTTTAGCATCCATGAAACATCGAGTAGATACAAAAAAAAAACAATATAATGGCGATTCCTACTTCCCTAAAACCTAGCTTGAACGATCCAGATATAAGTATAATTCTTTAAAATGTAAAGTTTCTGTAAAAAAAAACATTTTTGGGACAAGCTTTTGTTGCCGACTGTACTTTTATTGCACAGTCGTCATCTACTCGTCAAGACGATTCTAACAAGCCCTAACATGACGGGTTTGGCATTTGTAACTTAGGAGTTCCTATGGCCACCCTGAGTCTCCATCATCAGACCAGCTCGATGGTACTATATGTATTGTCATCAGAACTAAAGGCGTATGCAAATTTTCAGCTTCATCGAAAACCGGGAAGTGGGTCCAATTTAACTCGCAAGATTTGACCCTTACATACATACATTGCAAGTTAAATAAAAGCTTGTAAAAACCTGCGTTCGAATCTGTCCTTCCGATTGGGAGCTACGATGCCACAGACAAACATACAGCTACACAGATACACACGTTAAACCTATAGCACCCCTCTATTTCTGTCGGGGGTTAAAAAAGGATGACTCACTGGATGTGTGCAACGAGCTTTTTCTTCATTCTGAAGTTGCGTCCGCAGTGGTCGCAGATGTGCGTCTCGTGCATGAAGCGGTAGTGGTCGAAGAACTCGCGTCGACGCCGGCAACTGGACGACAATTTTATGGCATAGGTACATACATACATACATAAGCTCACGCCTTAATTCCCAGAGTGGGGTAGGCAGAGCTACAGAAATACTAACAACTGTAAAAACTTGTTAATAATTCTCTAACCACATTTTGCACAATTAGTCTAAGATGTTTACCAGTGTATTAGTGACAGGTTGCAAGCCCATCGCCTAACAGTACTACACAGCCTTTATTCCCTTAGTCGTCTCTTACGACATCCACGGGAGGACATGGAGTGGCACTATTCTTACCCGGCAACCACGCGGGGAACCTGGATGGTAAGTTGGCTCTAAGGTTTATATGTAGACACATATATCTCACGCATTCTCACTTAAGGCATAACGAATGAATTAATTTGCCAACTATCACTACATAGTATAAAACAAAGTCGCTTCTCGCTGTCTGTCCCTATGTATGCTTAGATCTTTAAAACTACGCATCGAACTTAGATGCGGTTTTTTTTAATAGATACAGTGATTCAAGAGGGAGATTTTTATGTATAATAAATTCTGTTTTATGAACGGATGTTACAGAAAACTCACGTAAACCGAAGCGAAGCGACGGCGGGTCGCTACTAATTGTATATAACTTTAGACTCGCTATAAAAAAGTTATTGACAAAAAATAATTTTCGCTAGATTCTGTTAAAGACACCTTAACTTTCGGCTCACATCATAACACACGCCAAACGTCTTTTTTGACCTGTCTTATACAAGTATTGCATAAACTATTAATGAAAATACATCTTTATCTTCATCTTATAAAATAATGTCGAGTTACTCACTCAAACCTCAGCCCGCATTTCTTGCACTCCTGCTGGCGGCCGTGCGGACCGTGCGCGAAGTGCAAGTACATCTCGTTGCGCGTGCCGCACGTGTGCGCGCACAGCCGGCACACGAACTGCACGAAGTGCGCGCGCACGTGGTACGCCAGCTTGTGCTTCTCCGAGAAACGGAAGCCGCAGATGTCGCACTCGTACTTGCCTAGACTCTGAAGAACAAGTGACAAGTCCAACAAAACGCAAGTTTTTAAAACCCGACTGGGTATGATCTACATATTGCTGCACACGCATTGGATAAATACCAATCTAACGACGAGGTCACAAAGAAAAAGCGGGTGTCCTTCGAAATCCCTAATAACGTTTGTCCTAACGAATCGTTTGTCCGAATTATTGTTTGACATAAACTGGTTTTCAGCGGAGTCAGGTAACTTTTCAAGTTATCCCAAAATACCTGCGGCTAGATTAGGTAAGGGTTGTATTATTACAACACTTAAAAAAACCGGACGGAAATGAGTTTAGGGTAAACGAAATTCGGACAAACGATGCATTAGGACAAATGTCGATTAGGGATTCTAATATAGACCCCATTTTTGACCGACTGTACAGTCAACAGCATAAATAAGTGATAATTTCTGTACCTTATCGCTTTGAATCGTTTCACAATTTTGTATAACATTTCAAACACGACGATAAAGTGACAAGGTACATAAATGATCACTTATTTATGCTGTTGACTGTACCTGATTTTAAATCATCCATTGAATAAGTTTCCTCTTTCCCCTTAAACTTAATAGTTTCTATCTCTGTGTCTAGGACTGTGTTGTAGGTTATTTTTAAGGATTTTTACGTGGTCTTGTGATAAATTAATAATTAAATAAAAATAAGAGTACTTAATGTTTTTCGGGTGTATGCAAGTACTTAATGCTTTTTCTGGGTCTATGAACACATACTATACACAGAGATAGAAACTATTAAGTTTAAGGGAAAAGAGGAAACTTATACAATGTACCTATGATTTAAAATCCTACGGTTGAAGTTTATTTGTACGACAAGTTCGTTTTTCCATTGCTATAATGTTATGACACTGACAAGTGTCAAGCTTAGCGATAACTAGATCTCACATAATTTTTTGTCAAAACTGGTACACCACTTTCTTGGCCGCCCGTACCACTTAACTTGAACTACATTCGGTGTACCCCAAGGATGTTTACTCGGACCAATTGTGTATCTATTGCGTATTAACTTTACTTTTCACACGATGTCACATGTCATGTCAGTGTCAGATGTATGCCGTTGGCTAGTGTCGTATTTTACCACACCTTACCTTAGAATGCCGCACAGCCAAGTGGTGATCGTAGAACTTCTGCTTGGAAAATCCACAGAAGCAGCGCTCACATTGGAACTGCTTTATATTCCGGGACTTTTTCTTCTTCTCCATCCACTCTGACAAGCCTTTCACGTCTATCTTCACCTACAGAAAATCAGCCATGAGAAAATTTCTAAACGTAAGGCACATAACAGCTGCCACCCTCAAGTGAAACTGGGCCGGACATATCTGCCGCATGCCTGACGATCTTTCGATCAGAAACGACGACGCGGCAGTCCCCGGCGCAGATGGCGAGATGAGCTTGAAGACTTTTAGCACAATTGGCGGGAGATTGCCCATAACCGAATTACATGCAAAGGTAGGAAGGAGGATTTTGCCCAGAAGCGGGACATTCCGGGCTAATAAAAAAAAACACATAAGGCTACCTATATTGTATAGGTAGATACGAGGTTTTGTACCGTTATAGTAGTTCGGGGTATTATGGGACAAGTTATAATAAAGTTAGTTATAATAAATACTTATAATACTATGGGACAAATCTTAGAATAAAGATCGCGACTCGGTAAACGAAGTGTAGGGCGTCACATAGCTTGGTGGAGCGATGATATAAGCAGAGGGCCCACACAAGATGCATTACGCTAACTATCGTTTCTATTCGTTTCGTTTTTAAACCAATCGCGTCACTGGCACATCACGTGACTTGGTTTAAAAACTAAACGAAGAGAAACGCTAGCTAGTGATGTGCATCTTGTCTGGGCCCTCAGGGTTGCTGGCAGAGATTGGAGAACAGTCGAAAATGGGATTGAGTGGCGGGCAATGGGAGAGACTATGTCCAGCATGATGATTATGATGATGACGATGATGATGATGATGATCATGGTGATGATGATGATGATGATGATGATGATGATGATGATGATGATGATGATGATGATGACGATGATGATGGTGATGAGGGGTTCCATTTGCAATCTGTTTCAAGAAACGTCAATTTTGTGTAAAATTAAACTTTTCGCAAAATGCTTAGCATAGTATTGGCGTCTGATTCGCAAACATGTGTATACATATATACCTTATCATATAAGTTCCTTTTGTCTTTAATGTCGTCCATTATAATAGTTCTATACTTCTTTTTTAGTACGCCTCGGTTCCTTGTAAACTTAACAACTTTTTTTTCAGGAACATCCATATCTACCAGCGGCTGGTCTAGTTCTTTCTTGATTTCTTTATCATCAGCCAGTTCAATGTTGAAAGCAATTTCACTGTCGGCAAATATACCATCATCTTCATCTTTTACTTCTACTTTCTGCGGTTCTTTGAAATCATCTGTATGAGTTTCTTTGATATCTACATGTTTTTCTAACTCGTTTTCTTCAGTTGCTTCATCGTATTTCTCGGCTTTTACTACTTCAATTTCAAATTCTGAAGTTATCTCTTTCGTGTCGTCGTGAATGATGGTGATCACATCGTTTGTTAGTTCTACAGAAGTTAAAGTAGATAATGAGCTGTAGAGTACCTGCAATTTGAAAAATACTTTTTACTCCCCGCGCTTCAACAGTTTTCTATGATTTAAGCAGCTTATCGCTGAGGTTTACTGTCATATTATTATTGCTAGGGAAAATAAAACTTGTTGTATCATAACGTGCAAATGAACTTCAACCGTAGGGAGGTAGACCACATTTTGGCTGACTGTAGTAAGCAACGATAAACTGATATAGATAAATAAATACTTAAATACATAGAAAACACGCAAGACTCAATAACGAACGGGTCTCTATTGACTGCCATAATTATTTTTAGTCATAATGTGTTTTAAGTCATAATTTTCACAAGTCATAATGCATTTTTCTCAGGACATGGTTATTTTTTCAGGATTTTTATAAAACTAACCTAACCTAACGTAACTAATCTACACGAGAAACGTTTATTAAAATCTGTAACTTCAGCCTGAAAGAAGTTATGACAAAAAAAAGTATGACTAACAATATATTATGACCAACGATATGTATGGCAATCAAGGGGATCCGGTAACGAACACTAGCGCTCATCAAACAAACATTTGCCCATTCCGGGAATTGAACCCAGGACCGCTAGCTTCGTAGGCAGGGCCATTACCAACTAGGCTATCGCGTCAACCGACGCAAACCTGCTGCACCCCAGCACAGCTGCACCTAGCCAACAGCCACTGTAACCTAGAGAGAGACGATAAAATATCCAGAAATAAACCTACCTAAGGTAATAAAAGCGTGTAGTACTGTTAGGCGATGGGCTTGCAACCTGTCACTAATACACTGGTAAACATCTTCGCTTAAGTGTGCAAAATGTGGTTACAGAATTATCAAAAAAAATTATAGTTGTTGGAAATTCTGTAGCTCTGCCTTCACCGCTCTGGGAATAAAGGCGTGAGTTTATGTATGTATGTAAACCTACCTAGCTTCAGTGACGTGAAATAGTGGTTCCGAGACCCTCTTTAACGCATTAATAAACAAGGTAATTTGCAGCCAATTATAAAATACAAATACCGACGTAGTTTACAAGGCAACACGCTAGAGGTAATTAGTTCGTTCGATTACTCTGATGGAAGCTACGCGCTCGCCTGGCAGCTGCTATACGCGCGTCAACCCTTGACTTGTAGTTTTTAGGGTTCCGTAATGAAACTTAACCCTTATAGTTACGCCATATCCGTCCGTCTGTCCGTCCGCAGCGTAGCTTAGGGATTCTTAGTTCTAGAGAGCTATATTTTTGCATATTAGTCACGCTGACAAAGTGGTACAAGAAAAGGGAACAAATATTATGAGCACCTAAATCTTCGAGACTTAAAAATACTAGGTAAATGATCACCAAATTAGGTTAGGTTAGGTCGGCAGTAATAAGTGTTTTTTGGCGTTATATTTTACTTTATCTGGTCATTCGTTGAAAATAAGAAAAAAAAATATATTGAAAAAAAACAAGGTGGCTCCCCTACACGTAACGTGTTGATGTATTTTTTGTCTCGTCTACCCCATGGGGGTGGGGTGTGGTTGGATAGGTTTTTTAAATATATTGCGGATTTCTGGAAACAAATTTCGATCAAGGAATCCGTTTGTGATCTTTTTAAAAGCTTTTATTTAACTTGCAATGTATGTATGTATACTATGTATGTATGTAAGAGTCAAATCTTGCAAGTTAAATGACCCACTTTCCGGTCTCCGATGAAGCTGAAAATTTGCATACGCCTTTAGTTCTGATGACAATACAATAATATAGTACCATCGAGCTGGTCTGATGATGGAGACTCAGAGCGGCCATAGGAACTCCTAAATTACACATGATATACCCGTAATGCTGGGGCTTGTTAAAATCGTCTTGACAAGTAGATGACGACTGAGCAAAAGTACAGTCGGCAACAAAAGCTTGTCCAAAAAATGAATTTTTTGACAGGAATTGATTCCTAGTGAACAAGCTAAACCTAACCAACTAAAATCCAAATGGAAAGAAACAGTGACAAAATGTCCTTCATTACGGAAATTACGCCAATTTTTAAAGAACCTTCTCATGTATGTACCTACCTACGCTGTCCGTCCGTCCGTCCTAACTTCAAACAGCTGTACCTATCTTTTGAACCGTAATAAATAGCGGGATTTTTTTTCAGTAAATGTCATATTGCGGCGGATTTACTAACCTTTTTTTAAAGAACGTGAAATATTAACCGTTTTTTTTTCAAAGTATTTTTATTTTTGTTGTATCGTAAAAACGGCAAAACATACAAGCGTCAAATTTGGTATGATCATAGTTCAAACCCTGAAGGACAACAGCAAATACTAAAAATGGTCAAGTGTGAGTTGGGGTCGCGCTGATTCGATTCGAATCCAAACCGGAATATAATAATACCTACTGTGCGGCGGTACGGAACCCGCGGTGCGGAAGTCCGACTTGTACTTGACCGGGGATTTTTTTGCACTATATAGGTAGAATAGGTTATTATCTGTTAAAGAATGAGTTTATTTAGATTGTATGTGAGTATTTTGCTGATTAACTCCGGATATACAAACCAAAGACTTGTCATTCAAAACATTTTGAGCTTTACTAATTCTCAAGCGAAAAGCTTGAATATTATCCAGTATTTTATGGCATTCCCAACACAGCAGCATTTTCTCTTTGTCCTGTAATAAAAAAATAACATACAGAAGTAAAGGAGGCTTTACGAAAAGAATAAGTTAAGTATTAATACTTAACACTTAAGTATTATAACGAATGCATCATTGTGCTGTTTAAAATTACCTAACTATTGATCAAAACATGAAAAGTCTGCATAATCTATGCAGGGTCCCCGGTCTATAAATCGAAGTAGGTACCGTTTATTTATTTTTCGACACCTGTACAACAACAACCTGTTTAAAATTAGTTACTTAGTTTAATATATTGAAAATGTGTATGTAAGACAGTACAAATCATTTAACAGATACGTTGTACTACTTACAGTAATGTTTTCTTTCGTTAATAAGAGCTTCAAGTATAACTTCACATGTTTTCCAATCGGTCCTAATTTTCTGTCGGTGGATAAACAGCAATGACAAACTTTGACTGCAGACATATCTGATTTTTCTGTAAAATGTTAGAATTCGATGAGGTGGCCTCTTTTCTGGCTGCTCCCCGTCACTAATAACAATTAAATGTCACAAATGTCAAAGTAGTGATACTATAAAAACTCACAGTTTGGTCACTTTATTTTCGTTTTTGCACTGATATAACGAGATCATCAAAATAACATAAAACATTACAAAAATATAATATAACACGAGCTGAATTTACCAATTAAATTGGAAACAGTTAGAGACTGCATTACATTTTAGTCAGACAAATCGAGGACAAAAAGTACCACATTTTCGAGTTATTGCGTTTCGTTTCTTCAATATCATACCGCTTGTTGTGTAATCTATGGGAAGTGTCTGAATTGTCACTTTGTGTAAATATGGCGTCCGGGATCTATTAGGAACTATTTTGTTCATAGTTAATGTTTTGAACTATCCAATGTTCACTACCGTTTTAATTAGGGTTCCGCGAAGCTGATTAATGACATTCTGTATGATAAAGGTATTAAAATGAATGTACAAATACACGAAGTACCGGTTTTAAACCAGGATCATCCGTTGTTACAAAGTGCTCTAGTACAGTTGCAAACACCGCAGGAGCAACAACAACAGCAACAACAAATGCAGCCGCAGATGACCACAACTATCACCGTAGAAGTGCCCGTCGGCGATGAGTCTAAAAAGTCAAAAGCAGACAAGAAGAAAAAGGAAGCGATAGACGGTCAAGCGAGGGAAGTCATTTACAAGGTTATAAAATTCTTCGAAAGTGAAAAACAGAACAGAGGCTACGCGTTTCCCGTAGAAAATGTTGTGAAGCGAGCCTGTGCGGCGACAGGGCTCTCGGAAAGCACTATAAAACGTATTAAAAGGGATGGTTTGCGCGCTGAAGCTACACAAACCCGAATGACGGGACCTAAGAAAAAACGCGTAAGAAAAACAAAAGTGCAACTCGACTACTTTCAATTATGTGCTTTAAGAGGCATTGTAAACAGTTACTCTGTTAGGAAAGAGGTTCCGACACTAGGCAAAATCTTAGCAGCAGCAAAACACGAGTTAAACTATAGAGGGGGGAAAGAGTCCTTGCGCTTAATATTATTAAATAAATTAGGTATTAAGTTTAAGAAGTGTGAGAAAAAGAATAAGAAGCCACCAGAGGGTCCGGAACAACAAGTTCAGCAGCAGGTCCAACATATGATGCCCCCGCCACCTCCCATGCCCCCTATGAAACCGATAGAAACCCAGTGTGTATATACAAACATGATGCAGCACGTGCCGCCTGTTTCATACTAGTGTTGCTCTACTCGGAGAGATGGTTTTGAAGCATATAAAGACTTACGTTGTGTCACGATGTTGCTGGTTGGTATATATTAAAGGTTGAGGCTCACCTGGAGTGTCAGTGATTTTAGTGTTCCTTACATTTCGTTTGGCACATGCCGCAATGACACTGTTGCTACTGACATCTGAGGGGTCAACTCAATGAGTGCTTGAGAACATTATGTTAAATGTTACTAGGTATGTAATATTGCGTTGCTGGCACTCAATGGGTTAAATGCTTAAATTTTACTTGAATTAAAGATGGATCTGGTTCTAAAGATAGTACATAAATATTTGTATTTGCACGGACAGATGACCCGAGCAGATGTAGTGCGACAAATGATCCTCAGCCATCTATTTCTTTCTTTGATTAGAATAATTCTAATCTGAGAAAAGAATAAGTGAGCTTTAGCGTGAATTTCAAAGATAGTTAAGAACTGATTTAAAAGTCCTTAGTCTTTTCCATTGTGTGAGGAATTTGACCATAAGATTGTGATTAATTATTGTTACACAATTAAAGAAACTTAACATTGTCATAGTTAAATTAAATCCTTAACTACATACAGTCAGCATCAAAAGTCGTTAAGCAGAATAACATGCTCAAAATGATCTATGCACAACGTATTCTCTTGACAATAGAGACGAGTGCAGATCATTTTGATCTATTCAGTTGCATAGCTACTTCTGCTGCTGACTGTACTCCATCTTTGAAACTCACCTTTAACTTTGTTGAGATATATTTATAGTCAGTAAATAGGCATGTTTATTTTTATTTATTAATAAGCATGTTCAGTAAAAAATCACTATTTATTTAAAACTTTATGACATTATTTTCCCAAAATTTTTAATTGAACTATTTTAGTCATACCTTCTGGGAAAAACTGGGAAAGAAAGACTGGGTTTTAGTCCTATGTGTCATGTGTTTTTTTTATTTACTGATCACTTTGTTTTATAGGCAATAATGGTTTACTATTTATATTATTCAACTAATGATTGGAAGTAGTTACAGAGAAAGAATCCAATCTGGAATGCATACCTGGTTTAAACCTGAGTTCTATTGCAATAATGTAAAATTTTGTTACAGGGTTATTTTAAATTGGATGATTTCATGTCGAAGAAGGTATTTATTTGAATTTTATTTATAATAGAGTATGTGTTATTTGTATCGCTGGGACTTTCTATTATTTAAGAGTATTTTAATTGTGATATAATAACAATGCCTTCTCACTAGATAATAAGAGGCATTGCAGTGCATAAGTGGCATGATACATTTTGGACTCTGGTCAACATTCAATCCAACCATCTGGTCACACTTGAAATGTAAACCAATAATTAATTGAGTGAGATAAGTACTGGGTCAATTGGGTGGTATTATCTCAATAGAGGCTATTAATATCCATACTAATATTATAAATGTGAAAGTTGTCTGTTTGTCAGGCTTTTACGGCTGAAACGATATTAACAAAATTTGAGCGAAGTCAGCTTGAACCTAGTACTTTTTCCGCGAGTATTGATTAACGGCAAAGATCTACATAATGATTTTTTAACCTTTTCAACGGTTTATCAAAACAAAAGTCGTCGCTCACACGCCAATGACAGCTAAACACCAGAGCTATTGTCAACCTTACCTCATAGACACTCGGGTCCTTTTTACGCTGTCAACCGTGACGGATATATCCGTCGTTGGCGTTGAACCAATGGTGCGGGTATATCCGTCAACGGCGTGGAAAAGGTTAAGAGCGATCCAGTGATACGTCACTCGATGTTATAATGTAAAAAGATTACCTTTGACATATCCAAAAAATAAATCAACTCAAAAAAAACCGTCGGCGGAATTTAAATATATTTATAAAGTATAAGGGCTTGCCTAAATAGTTAGTCTGTCTGCAGTCTAGCTCGCTCCTGATACTAGGAAGCTGTAACTTTGCATAGTTCGCTGCTTAAATACAAAAGCGCCGCAAATCAAAAACAAATATGGTTTGATTTAAAACTTAAAGTAAATAGCATTCTGATTTTAAATGCAACACAAACACATTTTGGGTTGTGTCGCTTTAGTATTTAAGTAACAAAATATGCAAAGTTACAGCTTTCTAGTATCAAGAGTCTGAGCTAGACTGCAGACAGACTGACTATTTAGGCAAGCCCTATTTGCTTTATAAAACTTCATATACATTTGATGTCAAGTTCAGTCCAGTGACCCTGCCTTATGATGCTATTTTATTTGAGATTGATTCATTCATTCATTCATTCATTCATTCATTCAAATGGGATGTCTTATTCTGTTACGTAGGGCCAGAATTGTGTCCAATTCTTATTTATTACTTTCATCACAAATTCCCAGTGATTTATATGAAATTTGTTTTGCAACAAATTCTGATAGGTTGTAAATTATTTATTTGCGTGAACCAATTTAAGTTTAACAGATATTGCTACTTACTTTTTAGAGTGTTGACATGTTGCCATGCTGATTAAGACTGCGCCGAGCAAATGCCGAGCGTCCAGTGGCGCCCTCATTACTATTATTGTCTTTTATAATTAACTAAATAATTTCCTTGGAATCAGACGAAATGTTTTTGTAGTGCAAGTAAAAACACAATTCATGGGATATGTAACAAACTTTAATAACAATTACCCTTTGAGTAGTCAGCTTAACGGGAAAAGGTGGCAATTTTTTCCGTTAAGTTAATAACTCGAAGGTGAATTGTTATTAAACTATATGATATACCCTATAAGTTGTGTTTTCATTTGTAGTACAAAAACATTTCATCCAATTTTAAGAAAATACTTTAGTTTAATAGAAAACACAATAAAAGTAATGAGGACGCCACTGTACATCCGGCGTACGCTCGGCGCAGTCTTAACTCTTACTGCTACAGCTCATTTAGTTTTTGCGTACACGTGTTTAAAAATGTTATAAGGTTGACAGTGATACTGTATGTTTACCCGACTTCATCAGAAGCAAAATTATTGTACTAATGACAGTGTTTAACCGCACTCAGCGTCAGTTAGCGACCATTAGGCTGCGGCTCCACTGAGGCGGAGATGAGCGGAGTGGAGTGGAGCGAAGCTGTGCCACCAATAGATGGCGCTTGACGTGACCGCATGCGCCATCTATTGGTCAATATTGGCACAGCTCTGCTCGTCGCAGTGGAGCCGCACCCTAAAATCGATCCTTAGCCACGATTTTTCTTACACAAGTTTGAAAAAGGAACAAGTTAAATTGTCTTTAAATAGTTCCTGAGTATGGCGGTTAGTTAGTGATCAGAAATATACCATGTGATGTCTGCTGCTCACTTCACGCTCTGTCGTGGTCGCAGTTTTAACCTAACCCAGTCAGTCGCTCAGTTATATAGTCAAATATTGAACAGTTATAGCATACAAGCATTGTTAACTGGTGAATGATTCTTCTTAAGAATACTCATTTCATGAAATATAAATTTACGCCCACCATTTTAATATGGTATGATGACAGCTAAAAAAATCTATAATTTTAATACATCTTGGTAGTCTTCGGATTTTAAAGTATATAATAATCAGTTTAAGAACAAAATAGTATAATAGATCTTGTTATTGTTGTTTAAGGTTCCGTTCGTATTTACGAAGTCCGACGAAGACTCCCGAAGATTACCGACGTGCATTGTCGGAAACCTGTTCCACGATTGGCAATTAAATTGGATTGTTTAGTGTACATTTTTAGAACACTTTGTCAACTGCAATTGTAAAACTAATAATAATCTCACCATCAATACCAAAACTTGTTAAAAATGGTAATTTTTTGTCAGAATCTTACATTGATATCAGTACATGGTAGGTAGAAGATATCAACCTACTGAATAAGTTTTGCGCGATATGTTTCTGTCAAAAAAATCATTTTTGGGACAAGCTTTTATTGCCGACTGTACTTTTTTTGTACTATATTATTGTATTGTCATCAGAACTAAAGGCGTATGCAAATTTTCAGCTTCATCGGAGACCGGGAAGTGGGTCAAATTTAATTTGCAAGATTTGACCCTTACATACATACATACGTACATACATTGCAAGTTAAATAAAAGCTTTCAAAATAAAATTTTATGTCAATAGTTGACCCTTACATACATACATACGTACATACATTGCAAGTTAAATAAAAGCTTTCAAAATAAAATTTTATGTCAATAGTATACCTGATTTTGTTTATTTTATAAACAGTCTAAATTGTAAAAAAAAATACCAATCTAATTGTCACAAGTGAATCGGGTTTTAGTTAAAACTCAGAAATACCTGCATTCATTATATTAATGATAGGTTAAGATATATTAAGGCTGAGTTTACATTATGTATTATAATTATTTTCTATAAATAAAACTAAAGAGTTGATAAATAAATAATTTTATTACCCACCATTGTATAATATTAACTTACCTTTTTAACCCTTTGAACGCCAAGAACTACTAAAGTGGTGGTACTGGGGCTATTCGCAGCTGTCCACGCCCTCAAATAAAATGTTTTTCTTTCCAGCTTTTCGCACTCTTTAATTTGACTCAACTGTGTTACTTTATTATCTACATTGATAAAAACTCACACAGTTGAGTCAAATGAAAGAGTGCGAACAGCTGGAAATATAATAGATTATTCAAGGGTGTGGACAACGGAATAGCCCGTGTACCGTTCCTACGACGCCATCGACCCATATAGTGGTCACAGATACAGTGCAAAATAGACCGGAGTATTTGTGACGTAAGGTTGGCATTAGCTGTGGTTTTCAGCTGTCATTGGCGTATGAGGACCACGTTTGTATCAAGTCAAAGGCGTTCAAAGGGTTAACTATGTTAACTTCAAAAGACGTCACTCGCGCGCCACTGGCAGCTTAAAACCAGAGATGTCAACCTGGCATCCCAGACGCTCAGGTCCATTTCCCGCTGGCAACCATGAGGGATATATCCGTCCGTCAATGGCGTCGAACCAGTTGTGCGGATATAATCCGTGACTGGTTAAAAGGTCAACTTAAAACTAGAGACGGGCCGACTAGTCGACGACTAGTCGGGAAAGCCGACTATTCGGCATCATTTCTAGTCGGTGATTAGTCGGCGACTAGTCGGCAAAAAATGCCGAATATTCGGCACTTTATTGCCTATAGGAAATATAAATTAAACTATTTTTTAATCTATGGAATTTAATATTCTTATTAATAATACCGTCAAAAAAATTCCACACACGTGATTTTATTTTCGACATAGTGATAAAAAGCAGTAGGTAGTTCGTTTTAATACTATAATTAGAGATTTGATCGTTTTTTTTGGTCGAGTAACACGCCGGTACAGAAAAAACGTAATCAAAACTGGTCAAAACATGAACGCATGGTAGGGGCACAGTCTATAAACCAATACAGTCGTTCGACGAAGCCGTCTAGACAGGGCAATCGTGCGGGGTGTGAGGGGCGAGGGGCGGGTAGGGCGAGCCCGAGCTGCATACGTCGCCATTGTTAGTAGCTCGGGACATATCTTTCAGGGCTACTGCGTGTCGTGTGTTGTATTTTGATGTGTTTAGAATAAAAAATGGTGCATACGACATGTGCTGTGCGAGAATGCAATTCATCATCTCGCACAAATAAAGATCTGCGATGTTATCAATTTCCACACTCAGAAGAAAGGTAAATATATTATTTTATAGTGCTTAATTTACAACATTTTTGTCATGTCATGCCAACGTAAACAAAATGGCGGATGTAAAAGCGTGACGCCTGCCAGCAAAAATTTAAACTTTTCTCAAACAAAAAAATTACATCCCTTTTCAAATTTAAAATGGCGGACATGACTTTTATAAATAATAATGGGGGTGCTGATTACGAAAAAGATATCCATGTTGAAATCAAAGATGGCGGACGTAATTTTTTCTTAAAAATCGATATGGGTGTCATCTTCGAGGTTCCTCGGGGTGCCGATTACGAAAATGACATTATTTTTGGAATCCAAGATGGCGGACGTTTTTTTTTAAATATAATGATATGGGTGTCATTTTCGAAGTTCCTCGGGGTGCTGATTACGAAAATGACATTATTTTTGGAATCCAAGATGGCGGACGTTTTTAGACGTTTTTATGGCGGAACAAAGAAACGTACATACATACTTTAAACCTAAAACCATTACCCTCTTTTTTTGGGCAGTTGTGTAGTTTGTGACAACCCTAGGTAATTACTGTGGCCTTGTGCGGCGTCGGCATTTACGCAAACATCAAAGGCGTCGGCCCACTGTTAGTTACTCTTTACACTGTGGTAGGGGTAGGCGAAACAAACGTTTCCGCGTTCCCGTACATAGGAAAAACTACGATCGGCATTGCCGACTAGTCGGCCGATTAATCGGCAAATTTAAAACCGATTAGTCGGCCGACTGGCTAGTCGGCAAAATCCGTAGTCGGCCCATCTCTACTTAAAACCCCTCTCCGTCCGGTCCGTGGCTCACTTGTCCTTGTGTATGGCGGCGAGGTGCGCGCGCAACGCGACCCGCTGCGCGAACGCCGCGGTGCAGTGCATGCACGCGAACGGCCGCTCACCGGTGTGCGTACGCATGTGGTTATCGAGCACGCGGTTCGTCTGGAAAGGACATTTGTTATACTTAGATCACTTCTATACTGTAAAAACCATATCGTATTGTCAACGTTTTTATAGCTCTTATTTACTTGACAGTAATGGCCGCCGAGCTGAAAACAATACCATAACAGATAGGTTTTTTTTTTAACCTTTTTCTCCACTCTCTCCCATCTACCCCCTGCTTTCCTGTTCCTGAATATTCTGACTGAACCCAGAGCAAGGACCCAAAGTTAAGCCCTGAGGTACGCCTACAATATGCTCTAGTCAAAAAATGAATATCATAATATAGTCTTTGAAAAATAAATATCATTCATTCATTCAAAATATGATAAATACAGGTCGATTCACAAGAGTTGGCACGAATGGATTGAACGAAAGTAATGTCACCTATCATTGTGTGAGTGCCGTCCTTTGAACCGATGTTCGAATTTCAAACCGAAAACCTGTTACTATTTTACACACTAGTATACTTTCATTCACTCATTCAATCTATTCGTGCCAGCTCTTGTGAATCGACCTGTACGTAGGAAATAAAAAGAATGAGTCCCAAACTTACTCCCAACTATCTCTAAACGGTTTTTTTTCCAACTTTTCCTCTACCCGCTCCCACCGACCCCATACTTTTCTTTTCCTCCCTATTCTGACTCACCCCGAAGCAAGGACCTAAAAGTAAGCCCTGAGGCACACCTATAATTATACTCTTGCCAATGAGTTCCAACTATCCGACACAATTTCTTACAGGTTCTTCTCTGATCGGTGGCGATTGAACCTGCAGTAAACTTAGGCTAAGTCGCTACTATGACGTTTCAAAAGAGTTTATGTAAACCTACTTGAATAAAGAATATTCTGATTCTGATCCTGAATCGTTTTTTCCGCCTTTTCCTCCTCTCTGCCCCCGGCTTCCCTTCTCTCCCCCACTCAGACTCACCGCGAAGCCGCGGCCGCAGACGCCGCAGATCTTGTTCTTGGGCATGGGGATCTTCTCGTGGACGTACTTACAGTGCGACCGGAGCGCGAACGCAGTCACGTACGACTAGAAATAAACAGGATTGGTGAAATATGGTATAACTAACTTTTGAACCCCGAGGAATAAAGAGGGGTCTTATTAGTTAAACGTGTGTATTTGTGTCTGTCTGTGGGAAAGAAAGCTAGTGTAGGGATTTTTTTCAGGTAGGTTTCATGACAATCGTTTGGACCGTTTAAGAAGGGCATGTATTTCATCTGTGTCAATTACGGAGAGTCTGGCCAAAATTAACAGGTAAGTTCAGGTTCCCCCGTGTGTTAGCCGGATTAGAATAGTGCCACTCCGTATCTTTCCGTGGATGTCGTAAAAGCCGACTAAGGTAATAAAGGCGTGTAGTACTGTTAGGCGATGGGCTTGCAACCTGTCACTAATACACTGATAAACATCTTCGCTTAAGTGTGCAAAATGTGGTTACAGAATTATCAAAAAGTTTTATAGTTGTTGGAAATTCTATAGCTCTGCCTACCCCACTCTGGGAATAAAGGCGTGAGTTTATGTATGTATGTATGTTCAGGTTATGTTAGTGCTTGAGTTGGCCCGAAGCTCCGCGAAATCAGAGCTCCGTCGACTTCGTTGTCGTTTTGAAGTCAGTCGAATCGACTTTAATGTCGATTGTCGAAGGCAATAAGGCCTGCTGGATGCAGTCGCCAGGCGCAGTGGGCACTTGCCTTGGCGCAGATGTTGCAGTGGTGCTTCGAGTCGTTGGAGTGGAACAGCCGCACGTGGTTGGTCATGTACGCCTTCCGCGAGAACACCTTGCCGCACTCGGGGCAGGGCACGCTGCAACACACGAGTGAATAATGTTTCATACTCCAGATAGATGCAGGCTACGGATCAGGTTTTTTTTTTGTATGGCATAGAGAAGACAAACGAGCACACAGGCCGCCTGATGGTAAGTGGAAACTGTGACCCATAGACATTCACATTCACAAGACTGCAATGCAATCCCAAGACTGCAAATGCGTTGCCAACCCTGAGGACTAAGATGGAATGCCTCTATGCTAGTCATTTCACCGGCTGTCTTATCCCCAAACCGGAACACAACAATGCGAACACTGCTGTTTGGCGGTAGGTTAATGGATAAAACGGTGGTAGCGATCCGGACGGACCCTGCACAAGGTCCTACCACCCGCACATATAGATGCCGTGTACATAAAGATCTGTCAATGTCATACGTGTTCAGTACAACAATGGGTTCAGGATGCCGCTGGGTCTGGCTCGATTCCGCAGCGTATCAGGATGTAAGGATATGTGTTCAAAATTTCAGTTTTGTAACTTAGATAATTCCTGAGAAAAAGTGAGTTTGACAATCAGAAAGATTAATTTGCTTAGTGAAATTTTAAGGGCTCCTAGTTTGACTTCGGAACTTCAAAAATCATCTAAGACAGCATCATGCATGTGGTTTTTCGAGATAGTTCTTTGTTTGTAGTAACAGCGTCGGAACCCTACACTGAACATAGTCATCGATCTAACCTAAGTTCCATGAAAATCGCTTGAAAGAAAAAAAAATACATTTTTCACTACACACATGACACACAGAAAAAAAAAGTAAAAATAGAAAAAGCAATAAAAATAGTAGTGAGTGTGTCTTCGCGGCAGTGAATCGGACACTGGCTCAGCATAATGCTGAGGTGTTAGACACCTGCAGCGCTGATTTTCAGCCAGCTCCGAGAGTGACAGACGGACGGTACGCTAAACGAATAAATAGTGTAATACAAAAATATATACCTACTATTAAACAGATACTTATAGTTAGTGACAGAATAAATACAAAAACTACATTTTCATCACACTTGCTCGTAAATGGTGTTATTCCATGCCTGTATACAGAAGGACAATGGCCTAAATTGTTCCCGCGGGAATTATGGCGAGTTTTGACTTTCTTTTTAAAATTTGCAACTCTTTCGTACATCATTTCTGACTAAGGAGGTTTAATTTTCAGCCAAAAATTAAATCGGTTTCTAATTTCATCTTTAAAAATTAGCTATAGACTAACTTACATTACACAAAACCTATACGCTTCATTAAACTTCATTATTTTTATACCTATTTCAAGTTTATATCAACATTTATCATTAATTTTAGTAATTATACATTTTTATCAAATTGGCTAAATCTGGCTCGAATCCAGATCGAAACTAAACGCAGTTATTATCTGTGGTAGAGGTCACAAAAAAAATATCGTTTCCATTTACGTTCCCGTTCGTCAAAAGTTATTTCTTTATATTTTGCAGAGTTAAAGTGTTTTTTCCCCGCAAATGTGATGAAAACCATTGTGTGTATCACAGGCAGTAAGGGAATTACTAACTCGAGTCATTAAAAGCCCTCCGCCTTCGGCGTCGGGCTTCTAACACTCGTTAGTAATTCCCTTCTTACTACCCTTGATGCACAATGTACTATTAAATAACTTACTTAATATGTATAATATTGTTCCAGAATGAATAATATTGCAAATTGTGGATGAAAGGTCGATTCACTCCCGCGACGACACACCAAAAACAACAATACAAACTCGAAGGCCACAACAATAAGGCAAGTTTTACAACTAACAATAGTACATTGTGCATCAAGGGTAGTAAGAAGGGAATTACTAACGAGTGTTAGAAGCCCGACGCCGAAGGCGGAGGGCTTTTAATGACTCGAGTTAGTAATCCCCTTACTGCCTGTGATACACACAATGGTTTTCATCACATTTGCGAGGAAAAAACACTTTAACTCTGCAAAATATAAAGAAATAACTTTTGACGAACGGGAACGTAAATGGAAACGATATTTTTTTTGTGACCTCTACCACAGATTAATAACTGCGTTTAGTTTCGACCTGGATTCGAGCCAGATTTAGCCAATTTGATAAAAATGTATAATTACTAAAATTAATGATAAATCACTACATAGTATAAAACAAAGTCGCTTTCCGCTGTCTGTCCCTATGTATGCTTAGATCTTTAAAACTACGCAACGGATTTTGATGCGGTTTTTTTTAATAGATAGAGTGATTCAAGAGGAAGGTTTAATATTTTTTTATTTTATGTACTGGTGTTACAGAAAACTCATATAAACCGAAGCGAAGCGAGGGCGGGTCGCTAGTGTTGATATAAACTTGAAATAGGTATAAAAATAATGAAGTTTAATGAAGCGTATAGGTTTTGTGTAATGTAAGTTAGTCTATAGCTAATTTTTAAAGATGAAATTAGAAACCGATTTAATTTTTGGCTGAAAATTAAACCTCCTTAGTCAGAAATGATGTACGAAAGAGTTGCAAATTTTAAAAAGAAAGTCATTACTCCCTAGGGATGACAAACTCGCCATAATTCCCGCGGGAACAATTTAGGCCATTGTCCTTCTGTATACAGGCATGGAATAACACCATTTACGAGCAAGTGTGATGAAAATATTATTACGGTTAACGTATAAGACGGCAACACAAGCAATAAACACTTGTTATATCGTTTTAGAACTCCACAACATAGAAACAGGGAAACACAAACAACTAAGTGACGTTTTGGACCGCTACGATGGGCCCAAAAATACCCAGATCGGACAGGCTGGCAGTCGGCCGCGAGAACATCTTGCCGTCGCGAGTCCAAACGTACCGCCAGGCGGCGGCGCGCCTCTCGGGCTCGCTGAAAAAGCTGCCGGCTTCAGACTCCGTCCGGATCGCTACCACCATCTTATCCATTAACCTACCGCCAAACAACAGTGTTCGCATTGTTGTGTTCCGGTTTGAGGATAAGACACCCGGTGAAATGACTAGCATAGAGGCATTCCATCTTAGTCCTCAGGGTTGGTAACGCATTTGCAGTCTTAGGATTGCATTGCAGTCTTGTGAAAGCAAATGTCTATGGGTCACAGTTTCCACTTATAGTAGGAGCTTTATAAAATGTCGAAATCCACTTGAGAGCTAATCTTTTAAACAATGGTATTGTTTCTATTGTTAACTCTAACCGCAAAATGATCAGTGCAAAATGGAACGGAATAAATAACAAAATAATTCATTTGAATAGCGACTTTGCTGCCTAAGGTTGAAGGTACAAATTGAAGTGACAGCACATTCCCTACAATACTTTACGAAAATGAGTATGGTACCCAGGTAGTCTGTTGTGTTAGCAACAGTGAGATTCAGTATGTTTCTTGTTCCGTCATTATAGTTTGTATCTTTTAGCTTAGGCGGTAAAGACGCTATTTAAATGGATTATTTTGTGATTTATTTCCTTTAACTTTGTACTGGTCATTTGCGGTTGGAGTTTACAATAGAAACAATACCATTGTTTAAAAAATTAGCTGTTAAGTGGATTCCGACATTTTATAAAGTTCCTACTATACCATCAGGTGGCCTGTGTCCTCGTTTGTCTTCTCTATGCCATAAAAAAAAAACGTTTAAGAGATATCAGCTGTGAAAGCAGGAGCCGCCATCACGCGTCGAGCAGGGACCGGAAAACCCCTTCATTTGACTAACCCTATCAATAGGCTTAGCCTATCATTCGGTTAGCCAATCGACGTGCTTCGCTATGATTGAGTCACCTTAACGTTAGGGCGAACCCCTTTGAAGTAGTTAACCGCATCCATAGAGCTTACCCGGTTCATTAGGGTTTCGGTAGTTTAATATTTAAGCGTTTAGCATTGACTGGGTATTACCCCATTGATCGCCTCTCTCTTTTCACATTTCGGCTCGCTCAATTCGCCGTCTCGCTTAAGCGGCTACTGCCTGCCGCCACCCTATCAATTGTTAGGTAATTCAATAATAAGTCTAAACTCTTGCGCATAGAGGTTAAACCAGCTTGAAACCGTTCGAATAAGCTTGAATAAGGTAACAGACAATAGGGTATCGGGATAGGCTTAGCGCTTAGTCGAATTAACCGTATCGTTTGGTTGCCCTTTCTTTGAGCTAAGTCGACGATAAGCTTAGCGCATCCTTGGGGTTTGTAACAACAAGTCTATCAAAAAGCGGGTCTATATAGAATGGCATACAATTATTAGTCCTATCGTTGTGTCGCATAACGTCTTTTGTCCTAATAACGTGTGGCATATGTGTTGGGTTCGCGTGTGGAAGATCACCAGAATCTTTTATTTAAATTTGGGATGAGGAGAAGCAATCAAACACCGTCATGGTCGGTTGGAGTCTAGTTTTATTTTTTTAAAAGCATAGACAAAACATAGTTTAAACAGACAAGATTGTTACATGCCCTTTCTTAATAAAAAAATAATAATTTTGACATTGACATTAATGACATTGACATTTCACTTGTATATAATTCACATATGACATAACCCTGTCAAATAGAATAATTTCAACATTAAAATTATACATTACATAATCACAAATTAAGATTACTTGGGCAATTACAGAGTTAAACATTATTATTATTTGATAACTGGAACATAAGGAATATTTGCGAGAACATAAACACTTCAGGTTAACCCTCGTCAACATACTTGAAATTGTGTTACATATTTCTGTTAAAATATACATTAAATAAACGTTATAAATCCATTTTAGTGGTTTTCTTTAACATTCGTCCTCTAGAACTATATTTTACCTCCGTGTTGATGTCACTAGTAGTTGGCATCTGAACAATCGGTAAGTTTAATTTTTTGTTTACCACTTGAGACTTTAAGTTAACATTATCTAATTTAGACATTGTACTATTAAGAGGACTTGGACAATCATCTTCGACATCAACATTCTGTTCATCTGACTCAATAGACATAAAACTTTCATTCATAGAATTCGTCTCCGGACTGTTTTGACTTAAAACTAAATTATCATTACTCTTTGACTTTATACATTCATTCAAATAGTCCGGTATGTAATACGATATGACATTATCCTCCCCTTCTGTAGGGTTTTTATATTTATCAGACTTTGACTCACACTTCTTCGACCATTGACTACTATGGATATTTTCTGACTTTGAATGACTATATTTATCTGTGAATGTTTTACCAGACTGTGACTGTGACTTATTTTGACTTGAATTGTTGTTTATTTGACTGCTGACATTGTTAGACTTATTTTCGACTATATGCTTAGACACTGACTGACTGCCTGACTGCGACAAACATGGTTTGAATAATTTAATATGTTGTGTATTTCTCCTATAGACTATCCCTTCTGTGTTTTTGACTAAATAAGACCTAGGGAATTCTGTTTTTGAGACAATAGTGCCCTTAGACCATACCAGGTCTTTTGGGTTTTTCTTGAAGAAAACTACATCATTAGGCTGAAATTCCTGTGGTTTACATGCAGTTTTATCATAGTATGTTTTTCTTTTTTGTATTATGACTGACTTGTTGTCTATGTGATCTGAAATCCTGACAACTTTAGGTTTTAGACTGGCTAGATGTGTAGGTAATCTAGTTCTTAGTTTTCTTGACATAAGTAACTCAGCAGGTGACATTAAGTTTCCTGCTCTAGGAGTAGTTCTATATTGTAGTAGACCTAAGTAGAATTCTGAGCCTGATTCTTGACATTTTCTTAAAATATTTTTAATTATTTTTACAGATACTTCTGCAAGGCCATTCGACCGCGGGAGATGAGGACTGGATTTTATATGTTCAATGTCCCAATCAACCATGAATTTTTGAAACTCTTTGGAATTATAAGGTGGACCTCCATCACTGACAAGCTGCAATGGGATTCCATGACGTGAAAAGATAGACATCAAGTGATTTATTACCGTCTGACTCCTGTGATCAGTGTTTAACTGAACTACTTCGATGTAATTAGAATAATAGTCGACCACTAACAAGTATTTGACGTTATTATAATTGAATAAATCTGTGGCTACTCTGTGCCAAGGCAGTCTAGGTTGTTCATGAGGTAATAAAGTTTCTTTAGTTTTGTTTGGACTATAGATCATGCAAGTTTCACATTGTCTTATTTTCATTTCGATATCATGATATATGTTAGGCCAATAAACTATACCTCTAGCTAAGTTTTTTTTTTTTTCAATCCCTATGTGACCTTCATGTAGAGTGTCTAGTATCTCTGAACGCATTGATTTGGGAATTATTACAGATTGTGTTTTAAAAATTATGTCATTATTAACATGAATTTCCTCACGAATGTTCCAATAAGGTAATGTAATAGGATCACACAGTTGTTTACTGTTAGGCCATCCCAATACATAATACTCTTTTAACTTTTGCAAGGTTGAATCTGACAGAGTATGAGATTTAATTTGCTCTAATCTGTGTTGAGTGATAGCTAAATTAGAAATTAATAAATTTACTTGACAGGCAATATCACTTTCTAATTCATTTAATTCAAATTTCTCTATGTTTGTGGAATTAATAGGGGCTCTAGACAAAGTGTCAGAAATATACATTTCTGAGCCTTTTGTATATGATACTTCTAAGTCATAAGCTTGCAATGTTATCATCATTCTTTGAAGTCGTGAATAGGGGTATCTGACAAAGGTTTTTTGAATAATGTTACTAGGGGTTGATGATCTGTTTCCACTTGAATAGTTTTTCCATAGACATATTGATGGAATTTCTTACACCCAAATAAAATTGCAAATAATTCTTTTTCTATCTGTGCATAATTTTCCTGAGTACTAGTTAAGGATTTTGATGCATATGCTATGGGATTTTTTCCATGAAATATCACTGCGCCGACTGCATTTTTTGACGCATCAACTGACATTCTAATTGGTTTGTTTACATCATAATGTACTAAGACAGGAGACTGACAAATTAGCTCTTTTAATCTATTAAATTGTTTTTCATGATTTTCTGTCCATTGCCAAATATTTTGTTTTTTAAGTAAGTCTCTCAGTAGATCAGTTTCATGTGCTAGATTTGGAATGTAGGAACCTAAGTAATTGACTAGACCAAGAAAGCGTTGCAACTCTTTGACATTATTTGGTCTTGGCATATCAACAATTGCTTCGACTTTTGAAGGATCAGCTGATATGCCTTTCTTATTAAAAATATGACCTACATAGGCTACCTCTTGTTTGTCAAACAGGCATTTT
>OZ014466.1:1331316-1645454 GCA_963966035.1 Acleris laterana
TTTCACTTACACCGTTATTCACAAACGTCACTATGAGGTCTCACAGGTGCTTCACGAACGCAACAGTGGTGGTTTCAAATACGTGTCATGAAACAAAAGGGTCAGTCAAAACAGGACCAATCACAAAGCTGTATTGAACGCAGTGCGTTTACTCAGTGAAGGATCCCTTAAGTATTGTTTGTGAATACGGGTGTTAAGTGTTCTGAATAAACATTTGTTTAGAGCAAATGATTGCGGTTCTGCCGATGTTCGCTCAAAGTAGAAAATATCTGTTTTCATTCAATGAGGAAATGAACAATTGTTTAGAACAATATTGTACCGAACGAACGACGAAGTTCGCTGGCGGAGTTCCGTTTTCACTAGTCCTTCGTACACGATTATGGACACCACTCAAGACGATTTGCAACAAAGATCGGACACCCACCGAGCACGTACAACGCCGAGCGAATGCTCAGAGCAGCAGCTCGCTCGCGACAGAAATCTTTTTTACTGAATGAATGAGTGAGCAAGCAATCGTCCGTCGCGTCCAGCCGATCATCACTGAACAAGCACGTTCGCTCGCTCAAGTGTTTTCATTTACGCACGAACGAACGATTGCTCGCTCAGAACTGTTCAGAACATAAGTGAAAACGCGGCTGAACAATACTGCCGATCACAGGGACCGAATGTCGACGTATTACGACTACGAAAAAAACAGCCAAGTGCGAATCTGAATCACGCAGGGGTCAGTACAGTCACGAGATTAAATTTGGTACCCACCTTAAGTCCAAAGTTAATCTGACATTCTACAACAATAACGTTGAGTTTCCTAAAAGTTGCAAGCGACTTGACATCTCTAACGACATTGACGACTTCAATCATATTTTTCTTGAAATGGGTCCCAAATTAACGCTCGTGACCGTACCAGCAAAATACGGCAAAAAAGTTACGTTTGTTGTATGGGATTATTTATTTCTAAAGTGAATATACAACTAACTATTTTGTGAATGTTTCAAGCGACTACCTGTTGCCGTTATTAATATCGAGCAATAAACGGGAACCAAATCACGTTTGTTGTATGGGAGCCCCCCTTAAATGTTCATTTTATTTTGTTTTTAGTATTTGTTGTTATAGCGGCAACAGAAATACATAATCTGTGAAAATTTCAACTGTCTAGCTACCACGGTTCATGAGATATAGCCTGGTGACAAACAGACGGACGGACAGGAACCTTAGTAATAGTAATAGGGTCCCATTTTTACTGTTTAGGTACGGCCTAAAAGGTCTTGTTTTTCTGACAATCCCATCCAACAGCTTCCTGAGGGTAGGACACTTTCCTAGAATCTGGCGAGCATCACGAATAATAATGATTCATGAAATAGGAAAACCATAGTTTCTAAACTGCTTGAAAAGTTGTTCCTCCTTAGACTATTTAAAACCTGTTATAGAAGAAAACAACCTTGTCCCTAATCATCAATTTGAGTTCAGGAACATTCACGCCACGACAGAGCAAGTTCACAGAATATCGGCAAAAATTAGACAAACTTTTGAAAACAAAGAATACTGCCGTTTCCCTAGACATCCAACAAGCGTTTGACAAGGTGTGGCACGATGCATTGCGCTACAAAATGAAGAATTTACTGCCACACCCATAATACACCCTCTTGAGCTCATACCTGGATGATAGGTTGTTTCATGTACAATATGGAGAATAATACTCTAAAATTTACATTATTGAAGCAGGAGTACCCCAGGGGTCTGTCTTAGGACCGGTTTTGTACTCTGTATACGGCTGATATGCCAGTCTCAGGCAATATAAAATATAACACAAATGAAATCCATGAGTATTTGCGAATACCCAGAATAAAACAAGAAGTCACCACAATAAGCATGAAGTACTGCAAGAGGCTGGATAGACACTGCAATGAACTTGCCCAGAACCTGGTAAAGGACCAATGACTAAGTTACAAATAAACCAGAAAAAAAAACTCGCATTGTTGGAGAAAAACACTATACAACCCTCGGCCGGGAAGAGCGGTTGCTGGACTCGTATATAGCGCGGTTTTGACTTCGTCTCGGCCACGCTAACTCATATTCGTCCCGCAAAAGCCATTTTAAACTTGCAAGTTAAATTTGACCCACTTTCCGGTCTCCGATGAAGCTGAAAATTTGCATACGCCTTTAGGTCTGATGACAATACAATAATATAATACCATCGAGCTGGTCTGATGATGGAGACTGTATGGCTGGGTAGCCATAGAAAATCCTAAATTACACATGATAAATCCGACGTGTTAGGGCTCACCTTGAGAAGTAGATGACGATTGTGCAAAAAAAAGTACAGTCGGAAATAAAAGCTTGTCCCAAAATTTAAAATTTTGACAGAATCTTATTCCCGGTCTCTCCAGTAATGTACTAATTTACTTACTTGATATGCTTCTCTAAAGTTTTCTTGACAACGGTGCTCCTGTTGCAATAATCGCAGACGTACGTGGAGTGCAGCTTCTTGTCGTGGTGCCGGAACGAGCGCATGTCGCTGCAAACAAATGATAACTATGTCATTAAGTAATGTCCCCTTCTTTCTCAGCTGATATCTGTTAAACAATTAAATACCAACGGGGACAAATTGACGTAGTCCCAAACTAAGCTCTAGGCTTGTACTGTAGGTACTAGACAACGATATAATTGCTTATATTAAGAAACTAGCTGTTCCTGTGCCCACTTCGTTGGGCAATAAACTGTTCACAAATATCGCGGCTTTCTATTGGTGAAAGGATTTTCAAAATCGGTTCAGTAGATCCAGAAATTACCGCTTACGTCACAAACTTTACTTGAAGCGTGTTCAAAAAAGGAGGAGGTTCTCGAGTCGACTGTACTTTTTTGTGTTTTTTCCTCAGAACTTTCGACTGGGTGAACCTGGGTGAAGTTTGATGATTATTTTTTTATTTCAAAGCTGGTGCTTCCGGTTTGGTCCCATTCTTATTTCAAATGAAGATATGATGATGGAGTCCATGAGGAAACGACGGAACTCTTCAAAATTCTTGGGAAGTACTATTTGGTGAAGTGGACCTGATGATGAAGACCACAGATGGCCGCCGGAACTCCTAAACGGTATATATTTCAAGGGTGGCGAAACTGCCAGTTCATATCAAGATCTTTTACTTACTCAAACTCTACCCCGCACTTCAAGCACTTGTACCTAAACCTGTGTAGGTCCAGGTGCCGCATCCTGTCCCTCTCGCACTCGAGTACGCGCGAACAGCGGCGGCAGCGGAGCACTGGGTGCGAGCGCCGCCAATGCAGCTGTAGGTCCGCCCGCGAACTGTGCTGGCTCCCACAGATAGGACATTTTGTGATTTGCTGAAACAGGTCAGACCACAGACTAGATACATATCATACCTTCGACTTCGTCCGCGCATCGCGTTGACTATCCTACAGAAAGTGTTTTAACCGACTTCAAGAAAGGAGGTTCTATGATCTGTTCTGTATGTATTTTTTGTCTTCACCAATTTCTCTGTCAGTTGTGGACCGATTTCCTTTTTTTTTTAACTGTGTAACAACTGTGCTCAAAAGGTGATACTTTTTGTAGCTGTACATTGTGTGGAAAGTTCGGTTTTTCTAACCCGTCGTGCTTTCTACTTTTTGTAGCTTTTCAGTTTCTATTTTTACTGCAGTCGGGTTTTTGGTTATTTTAAATAAATTTGTTTATTCATAATTTTCAGTTTTTAATTAATTTTTAAATTAACACAAACATACTTTTACTGCCACACTCAGAGACGTCAATTAAATTTAATGCATGTTTAGTGACTTGTTGTCTTATTCTATTGCTATATCAAAGAAAGTGACAGCAGCAACTTTAATGAATCATTAAATTTCATTGACATCTCTGAGTGAGGCAATTACATTTTCCTGTCAAAATGGAAGCATATTATAATTTAGTATAATTATGTACTTGGAATGGGTTATTTGATAGCTTTAATTTGAGACCTATATTGTTATAGTAGACTTTTTTTTATTCTCCCCCCCCCATATTTTTTTAGAGGACGCCATGTTGAAATTTTATATACCCTAGGTATAGTCTGTCAAGAAAGTCATGACATGATAATGATTTTATAATTGATCCAAAGAGCTAAATTACAGTATAAAATAGCATGATAAAAATACAGTAAACAAACTAAGTATAATACTATATACCTACTATGCTGTTTTATTATGTAATTTGGCTCTTTTGATCAATTATAAAATCATTTTCATGTCATGACTTTCTTGACAGATCATATTATTATGTCATGTGTTAAAATCCGTCAAGCCGTTTAGGCTGCAGAGCGTCCCCAGAAATAGACATACATACATACACTCGAAAAACATATCCCTCCTTCGCACAGTCGGGTACAAAACATTTTACGTCAGATTGTTGAAGCTTTTGATGGGACTTGTCAGGGGTTAATAAATGAAAAAATAAGTCTTACCTGTTTATGGTAATCTTTTTTATGCGCTGCGAAGTCTTGCTTCTTCGCAAATCTGAAGCCACAAATGCTACACTTGAATGGGTGACTGACAGCATCCCCGTCGTCTCTGTCTCGCGCGAGTGACTCCTCCACTTCTTTCTCACTCAAACAACACTCCGTAAAATACAAGTCCAACTTATTAAAATGAAACGGAATCTCAGTCTTCTCCACTTTCTGCCTCTCCTTACTACGTTTCTTCTTCTGACTTTGTTTTTCAACTTTTACTTCAACATCCTTGCAGTCGTTGTCACCGCAATGATCATCATCAAACTGAACTTCACAGTATTCCTCTTTGATGTCTATGCTTACGGTATTGTCTATGAACATGTATATGTCCGGTTTAGAATCTGTGCTCTCCTCTAGGGTGCAATCATAGTCTTGTTTATGGTGGTAATGTAGAGTTGAAAGGGTTTCAGCTACCTGAAAATATAAATAACATCATTACATAGTCTCTTCCCATTGTCTCTCATTCTGTATGTATGCTTAGATCTTTCAAAATATGCAACGGATTTAGATCAATAGATAGATTAATTCTAGAAGAAGGTTTTGATGTATAACAAAATTCTGTCTATCAACCCTTTGATAGTCTGTCTATCAACCCTTTGATAGTCTGTCTATCAACCCTTTGATAGACAGAAGTGTAAATAAATAAAAATCCACGGTATAATGGCGACCTCTTCTTTCAGAGCTGATCTCTTAATCAGCGCAACAGATTTTCAAGAGATCTACAGGGTGGTTACCTATCTGAACCCCGAAAAATGTTTGTCCGAATTTTGGTTCGACAAATATTATTCGACAATTATGGTTTGTTTTTTTTTACGTTTACCCGAAAGATCAGTTCGAATATATTCATTTAGTCATTACTTGTTTTGATTTTTTACTGATTTGATAAATTATCTATTCCCTATTACTGGTTTCGGCGTATAAACAGTTGTCCAATGTAATGGTTTGTCAATTTATCTATTTCCCATTTCTGATTTTACCTTAGTATCCTTTGCCCAATGTAATGGATTGTTTTATTAATAGTTTACCTATTATTAAATCGACTATGTTATGTTTGATATTTTCTGGGCAGAAAAAAAAATAACCTCGAAGGCCAAGGCGGGAGCAGAGCTCCCGCCTTGGCCTTCTAACCTAACCTATCCGAACCGGTTCTGCCCTAATTCGTCTTTCTACTAAAACTAATTACAAGTAATATTTTTTGGGCGAAAATGAATATTTGATGTAACTTAGTGAAATCTATATGTAGCATTGATGAAGTGAAAATTTGGTTACGAAACAAAATACGTAACGATCCCTAAGCTATTTGTAGCATTGGTGTAATGAAAAATAGGCTATGAAATAACATACGTAACAATACATAGGGCAAGTGACTATAAGGTGAAAAGTTACTCGGACTAAAGATATGTTTACGTAATGTAAAATAGTGAAGTAAGAAATTGACGACACGTGCCATCGGAGAAACGATAAAAAGCGAAACGTTTTCGGTGAAATGAAATTCGGTCAAAAAAATTTCGAGGTTGCGATAGGTTACCCTACAGGGTGCCTCTGATCTTGGAACTTTAAATGTGTGGCGACATAGCGACATCTAACGGCAAACACCACCAACTCGCCAGCGCCAACAGCGCCACAACGTCAGACAGCGGAACTAAAGTGTTCTACATCGCGCTAGCGAAATTTCTTCAGTCACTTGATATATGTAGTAGCACTTCCATCCAACTTCATTCCTATGGACTTCGGGCCCCAGGCATAACACCCGCCTGGAGAGAGATCTCTCTATTGTCCTCTCATACTTACTACAAATGCAACGATTGATTCTACTGGCAAAAATGAACTACTTTTGTTCTGCAACATCAAAAAAATTACTTAAGTTTAGATAACTAAGTAATTGATGTTTAGTTTAGTATAGTTTACTAGCTGTTCCCGTGTCCACTTCGTTGGGCAAAACATTTTTTTTGAGTTAATAATTTTCCCGCTAGTTCCCGTTCTCGTGGGAATTTCGGGAATTCCTTTCTTAGTGCACCTCTACGGTACCTAAGCTACGTCCCTTGCAAATTTCAAGTGCCTACGTTTAGCCGTTTAGGCTGTGCGTTGATATGTCAATCAGTCAGTCAGTCAGTTTCTCCTTTTATATATTTAGATTTATTTATCGATGTAATATTAGAATATTAATTGCATTGAATGTCGACAAATACGAAATTACATTGAGATCGTCATAAATGAATGATGATGTGTGATGTTAAAGTCTAATCACTATCTCATGGTACGGGGGCGACATTTTCTTGGTACGAGGGCGAAAGGAAAATGGAGAATTGGATCGCATACAATGAAAATTACATTGAACTTGTTTGAAAATATCAAATTTAAGTTGGACATATTTTTAACACCTTACAAAACAAAAGAAGTTCAGTTTCAGGAGTAGAAACGATCCACGCATTTAAAACCCCAAGGTTGGAGGTACCCTGCATATAAATTCATGCCCGACCCTATATTAGTATCGTCTTTAATCTATATGTTTGTCTACTGACCTGCCTCTGGCGAGTCAGGCTTAACAAATGCTGCGCGAGCTGTAGCTTGCTCCGAAGAGCCGCGGCACTTCGGAGCAACGCAGTACATTCCCAACACAGCTGCACATTCGAGTACTCCTGCAAAAGAATAGAGTTCTGATTTCATTTGTTCAGATAAAGTATGATTTGTGTTTGAATTTAAAGTTCCGTACAAAAATTAAAAAACGGATCACTTGTGCGTCTGTCTTGTTGGTTATGGCAGTGACATAGGCTTTATTATATTATTTAATATTTCAATCACACCGCAGTCAAAAAAAGCGCCCTTTCTCATTACTTATGAAAGGGTTTTTTTTTTACATTATATGTTTGTTTAGGGGAGGCCTTTGCCCAGCAAACAAAAATGTTTTACATAGATGCATTCAGGTTTCAAAAGCTTGCTTTTATTAGAATTGTTAAGAATGTATTAGTTATTTACACTAAAAATAGAAATAAACTGTAAACCAGGCTATTTGGGAATCACGAGGCTATTTGGAACTAAGTAATCATAAGATATAGTTGATATATTTTTTGTTATACCTATCATAGAACTGTACAACTGGTTGTCAGGCAAAGTATTGAGTTCTACCATTGCCATGACAACCAATATAATAAAATCACCTTAAAGCTTTTAATGACTTGGTTCCAAATAGCGTTGTTATATAGAATATCTAAAAAGTTATATCCATCACAGGGCATAGGTTGTGGCAGGTTATTTTTTGCAACTCAACTGCGATAATTTGTGTAACTTTAAGCATGCAATAACAGGGGCTGGCCCTAAGGAATGGGCAGGATAAGATGCGTTCCGATATGGTTATTATAAGTTATTATATTATTATAGTATACATATCTTTAAAATACAATTAAGTTGTTCCATAGGACTGATTTACTTTAACAATCGGTATTATTCGGTGTTAAAAGCCAGTACGGATGCTCCATAAAAACAGTTAATATTCTTACCTTAGAGGACCGTTTACTACCCAAAAGAGCTATGTACAGGTCGTGATTCGTCAATGGAGATAGTGTCCGATCTGTGCAGAGGCAGCCATGGCATATGCCATCACTGGGTTCTTTTTTAACAGCGTACATTTTTATTCCATTTCTTAGGTAAGTTAGAAAACAATTACCAAAGAAAGTGGCTTGAAACTGAACAAAACTAAATAGTTGTCGATAAAACTCTTCAAGTGTTAGGCGATATTTACAGTAAAAAGAACATTTAAGTAATCTTCATTAATAGTAAACAATTTAAACAGTGTCCGTGGTGCACAGTAAGTAAATATGTACAGTACATGTAGAATATAATAAAATTACATTCTGCGTATATTCTGATTTATGACACTACAAAGGCGTATTTCGACCAAGTCAAACGTACTTAACTACTTTGCTATTTCTACTCACCACTAGATGGCGCTATAATAACCTTAAAAGCGTTGTACCACTTGTCCGTGATTTCGATGTGCAAAACCATCGAAGTTCCGGACAAGGTAATAATAATAATTTACGAGGAACGGTTACCTACACGATCGAATATAGTAAGGCAAGGACCGTACCAAGGTCGTGGTTCGGAGCAGACATGTTCGATCGTCTGTTAATACCGTTACTTACAGTTAAACAACAAAATCAGCCATTTTAAATATCTCTCAATATCAAGTGTTGCTCAAGATATATGGCAAAAATGTAGCACTCTACAGAGTTATAAACTCAATTAAATAGGTAAATACAAGCATTGTTCCCTAAAAAAAGGTTGAATTTATTGTATAAAGTTCTCCTAATGTTTTACTTAGTGTTGTACAGCAGGATCTAAACGCAAGTTTAATCGATTTTCAATTACTTAACCAGCCAACTGCTTGAGCCGATAAAGAAAACATCTCCCCGTGGGTAGTACGGGTTGTAGAGTACAATCGCCGTCGGGTACTGATTTATAGGAAACGCGATATCCAAGTGACTACTCATATTATACATTAGTTGTTGATACATTCGTGTGATATCGACGGATTGGGCAATAATGGCCGACAACCAGGGCGCTTCGGAATTAAAGCATAATAATTCTGAAACCTTCGGGACTGCTTCTGATCCTGACAAGCAGTGCTGTATTTGTATGAAGAAGGACACCAAGTTGCTCCACCTATGTTTGGTGAATGGAGGGAGCACTGTAGAAGGAGCTCTTTTTTCCCTGTTATTGGATAAAAATGAATCCTCGTCGGTAAGATTTTATTTATAGGTACACAAGTGAAATAAAAGATCAAATAATTCTAAACATTTTATTATGAATTATTATCATAAAAAGATATAGTTCATTCGTTCAAATAGTTTGCATGATGTGCTGCCACAATTGGTACAAAGAAGTCGCCGCGGCGCGCACAAAACGGTGTCGGCGACTTCAAAGGGTTGCAATGCACACTATTTGAACGAACGAACTTTAATTAGTAATATATTGATTGGGATCACGAGTGTACGTAGGCACGTACTGTGCGTATCAAGAGAGGACAAAGAGTCCACTTCCAATCCGAAGTTTTTTTCTCCTCTTCATCAAATCACAGTATATTTGACAGTTGTATGTATTACAGTTTTGATGATACAAGGGGGTCATGTTATTGACATGATTTTAAAAGCTTTTATTTAACTTGCAATGTATGTATGTGTGTAGGTATGTATGTATGTATGTAAGGGTCAAATCTTGCAAGTTAAATTTGACCCACTTCCCGGGTTCCGATGAAGCTGAAAATTTGCACACGCCTTTAGTTCTGATGACAATACGATAATATAGTACCATCGAGCTGATCTGATGATGGAGACTCAGGCCATAGGAACTCCTAAATTACACATGATAAACCCGTCGTGTTAGGGCTTGTTAGAATTGTCTTGCCTAGTAGATGACGGCTGTGCAAATTTTTTGAAAATTATAATAACAGGAAGACAACCAGGAGCCGACGCGCCTGATCATCTGCTGGGAGTGCGACGCCATTACGTCCAAGGTCGTGCGCTTCCGCGAGCAGGCTTGCCGGGCGCAGAAGCGGCTCACTAGCATCGCCGAGGGGCGCACCTTAGTACCAAACACATACTTGGTCATTGTAAGAACTTTGAATGTACCTATCAAATAGTTTGGTGGTCGGTCGTGGTCGCCTACCGCCGCCATATTAGTTTACAAGATATAGATTGATTAGTATTAGAATAGACTATAGATAGAAGTAGGTATAGACTAGACTTGCCAGCGACTTCCTCCGCATTTTTTTTCGGTTTGTGTATTTAAACTAAGATGTTTTGGTTTTCACTGCGAATTCGTTTAATTTTACGTGTCTTATGCGATATGACTTTAAATCACTGAGTTTAGTAAAAGTGTTCAGTCACAAATAACCGTAATTTAATTTTATGCATTAACTCTAATACGTGTACAATAATTTAAACACATATATAAGTACTTTTTCATCACACTAGCTCGTAAATAGTGTCCTAACATGCTAGAAAAATCGACCGTAAATCCAAAATAATACCCGCGGGCCTTTTTTTACCATTACGCTTCTAACGTGCGTAATAGCTTTTTTTTTAAATATTATACGTGGACTCAAACTATCACAATACGTCAGGACCCCAATTCTTGTGCCATTCGATATGAAGTTTCATTCGAGATGAAATGTCAGTTGAATACTATTTCCTAAAAATCTCGCATAATAAACTATTGATCTCATATGTCACTAGAATCGGACTCCGAACACGTTTGACATTATCTGTGGTAAGTCACAGACGATGATGTAGTCTGCCGCTAATAAGTTAAAAATATGATCTTTTGTCTGATTTTATTTCATTTCCTCGCAATTGTGATGAAAAACATTGTATGTTACACGGGTGGTAAAGGAAATACAAAGCTCGAGTCATTAAAGCCCTCAGCCTTCGGCTTCGGGCTTCTAACAGACTCTCGTTTGTAATTCTTTCTTTACCACCCTTAATACACAATGTACTAATAGTTGTGCCGTTCTAAGAGGCCCGATTTGACAACTGCCACAGCCGTACAAAATATAACCTCAAACATATTTTTTGTACTAAGATGACAGCTGTCAAATCGGGTCTCTTAAAACGGCAAAACTGTAAGTAGTAAATTAGCTGTAATAACTGTGTGACTTCCCGCCGTATGTCCCTCTGTATGTACGCTTAGAGCTTTCAAACTCTGCAACGGATTTTATTGCGGTTTTCATCAATAGATAGAGTGATTCAAGAGTACGATTTATTTACAGTCTGTGAGCACTCAGAAGATGCTTCGGTTTTGTACATCGCTCTTGATAAGATCGTATGCGAGTTAGTGAAAGATAAGTACAAACCCGAAGTATCTTCTAAGAGCTATCGCACTGTATGTATACATATAAATATTATGAGAGGGGTTACCTCGAGGTTAGTATCGAAAGTCAAAGTTGATCGTAAAAAGGTCTATTGAAACTGTAAACTTAAACAACACTTATCTACTTAGTTAATAAATACAAATGTGGGTCGTAAAATACCCTTTTTCACGGATAATCTCTAGTACGATACGAAGTAGCGTGCGCGTGTTACTATGCCAGGCAACGGGTGGCGGCAAACTCGAAGCGTCTCACCGAAGTGACGTCGCGTGACTCGGCATTGGCGCGCAAACCGGTCGAGCGTAAAAGAGACAAATACATGCGTCCTATCGTGCTACTCCGTATAACGCCTAGGTACGCGGCCGCGGGATACTCGCTTGGGTAAAGCCGGACATTCACGGTTTGCTATAATGTATCAATTCTGGATTATCTAAGGGTGTTACAAAAAACTCACAGAAACCAAAGCAAAGCGAGGGCGGGTCACTAGTTAAAATATATAAAAGGTGGAATGTAATGCTTTGTGCCATTCGTTGTCTCCTGGGCAAGGCAGAGATTAAATACGTAAATAAATATTTGAGGGCCCAGACAAGATGCACTACGCTAACTATCGTTTCTATTCGTTTAGTTTTTAAACCAATCGTGTTACTGGCACATCACGTGGCTATTCGTATCACGTCATCTACCAGTGACGCGATTGGTTTAAAAACTCCACGAATAGAAACGCTAGCTAGCGTAGTGCATCCTGTCTGGGCCCTCAGGGGACAATGGCACATAAATTGACCTCGTCCCAAACAAAGCTATAGGCCTGTACTATGGGTACTAACTAGAAAAACTTACGTATATTTAGAGAAATATACAGGGTGAAATCTAAGTCGTGATTCCAATGATCACCTCTGTGTTCTACCCACGAGTATGAACAACTTTCACTATGGGACCAACTCTGAAAAATCGAAAAAAAATCAGCTGCTTCATACATTTTGGTCGAGTGCGTATTGAACTTTTCTATGAAACAGCTGTTTTTTTTTTCCATATTTCAGAGTTGGTCCCATAGTGAAAGTTGTTCATACTCGTGGGTAGAACACAGAGGTGATCATTGGAATCACGACTTAGATTTCACCCTGTCTGTATACTTAAAAAACGCACGAACAAATACTCGCGCTCATCACACAAATATCTGCCCTTACCGGGATTTGAACCAAAAACCGCTAGCTTCGTTGGCAGGGTTACTATCAACTAGGCCCACGCGTCGTCAGCAGTGAACTGACAGTTCTGACACAGGCTGATGTGATTGTTCTAGCCACCGGCATCAGGCGGACGCGGCGCGCCGCCCGAAGCCATCTTGGAGTATCGCACCGAGACCGGCGCTGACCCCTCTCAGCCCCTCCTGCGCGTCGTGCGCTACCGTAAGACTAAGGCTCTGTTGTTTGATCAGTAGTTAAACTAACTAATTGTTATAATTCGAAAAAGGAATTGAAAATTTGACACATTTCCTTGAGATTCCTTCAAAATTTCGCTTCCTTTTTCAAATTTTAACAATTAGTTAGTTTAACCACTGATCAAACAACAGGCCCTAAGAACCCTTATAGTTTCGTCACATCTGTCCGTCCGCATCCTAGCTCAGAGACCATAAGTACTAGAAAGCTGTAATTTGGCATGAATATACATATAAGTCACGGCAACAAAGTGGTAAAAAAAAAAGATAAAAGACATTTATTCAATAAGTAGGCCGTACGGGCACTTTTACACGTCAAGAATCTACTAGCGCTTCCCAAGAGGAGACACTGCTGAGAAGAAACGCCGCAAGAAACTCAGCAGTCAGTCATTTTTTAAACATATTACAATAGTACTACTTAATCTAGCATTATATAAAGCAATAAATATTAAATTCAATATAATATCAAATAACATGCGTAGATCAGCAGGAAAACATGCCAAAAATCTTACGTGAGAGATAAAGGAAGAAAAAGGAAAAAAAAAACTAAAACCCACCTACTCATATTTGTTTATAACTTATAACACGGTGCAAGATTACCACATGAAAGTTTCGATATGTTTTCCTACATCAACGGTGTCCCCTAGACAAGATAAAGCTTTTGCAATTGATCAAATTATTATTGACTATGTTTCGGGTTTAGACCATGCATTGTTCTCAAAAATCTTGTTTTTATTTTCAATGTACGTCCCCTACTCGTAACGTTGGGATGTATTTTTTTTCTCGTCTACCCAATAGTGTGGGGTGTCGTTGGATAGGTCTTTCAAAAATATTGCGGGTTTTTCGGAACAGTTTTTTGACTAAGGGATCCTTTCATAAAAAATATTAGGCTTGAAAGGGCTAATTTTTGTTAGAGTCAAGTGCCCCATGCTACAGCCTAAACTACAAAATACTACAAATCTGAAAAATATCATAATTGAATAGGAAAACTATCACGTCTAAGTAGACTTCATTGGTTGACTTACAAACGGTTTAAATGTTTATACCTACCGAAAACTTATTTGCGGTGTTGGTAAACTGACCGCGACCTATGTCGATGTATGAGCATAACAGTTTTCCAACGGCCAAGTTAAGTTTGTCTGGAGGTCTAATTTGTTAGGGTTCCGTAGTCAAACTAGGAACCCTTATAGTTTCGCCATGTCCGTCCGTCCGTCCGTCCGTCCGTCCGTCCGTCCCCAGTCTAGCTCAGAGACTCATAGTACTAGAAAGCTGTAATTTGGCATGAATGTACATATTAGTCACGCCAACAAAGTGGTAAAATAAAATTTTGAAAAATATTTTTTTTTAATGCACCTCCCCTACACGTAACGTGGGGATGTCTTTTTTTTTTCTTGCCTACCCCATAGTGTGGGATGTCGTTGGATAGGTCTTTCAAAAATATTGCGGGTTTATGCAAACAATTTTTCGATTAAGGGATCCGTTTATGAAATATTAAGTTTTAAAGCGCTATTTTTTGTTAGAGTCAAGTGTCCCCCCCCCCTACAGCCAAAACTACAAGTACTAAAAATCTGAAAAAATCTTCAACGAAAGCGCATATAACGAATTTTAAAGGAAAACTATCACGGCTAAGTAGACATGATTAGTTCCTGAGATACAGGCGATTAACGGGTTTATACCTACTAAAAATCATCTAAGACAGCGCCAAATAACTTTAAATAGAAAATTGTTTCATACATGTTGATTTTTGAGATAGTTTTTTGTGTTTGTCGTTACGGCTTCGGAACCCTACACTGAGCATGGTCCGACATGCTCTTGCCCGGTTTTTTGTAGTAACGGCTTCGGAACCCTACACTGAGCATGGTCCGACATGCTCTTGCCCGGTGTTTTTAAACTTCTATGGCTTTGATTTTGATTTATCAACATTTTAGTGCTGCCAGATAGCCTGATGCCGACGCTGCCACCGCCCTTCCAGGGATCCTCGCTGCGTGACCTGATTGAAGGGATCGAAGACTTATCAGGTACGTATTTAATAGTAACTCAAATAGTTCAACTAGAAAAATTAAGTTCTTGGCCTTGGGATAACGTTAGCTAGAGTCCGACCAGCAAGTGGTGACACAAGCATTTTTCTCAATTTTTTATATGGCAACAATTTTTCGTATGGAACCAGCTGTCAAATTATGAGTACTACAGTCGCTATGCATTTCGTGTTATCAGCTATATAGTGATATTTTGAATTTGCCGCCTTTTTGTTAAGAACGTTTTTCCAAGGTTTTTCAAATTTATAACGATATATGTAAAACTTTTTCTATTCGCGTACTATAAACCGCTAATATTAATATCAGAATACCACCTATAGCGTGACCGAAGCGTGAAACCACTTCCTAAAATGAGCGTTGTCATGGTAATAACAGTTCTATAATAATTATTACATGTAACTCTATCAATGGCGGTCATAGGAACACCTCAATGGCTCATAGTAGATCCGTCTAATTTGGACTCATTTCACTCATATTTTGGCTATTTTGTAAGTATTAAGATAATTAAGTACATTTGGTAATAGCGGGATCCTGCCGTTTGGCCAAAGTATTTTTGGTCAAATGTTTCGGTTTCCAAATTATAATTATAATGATAAAAAAAATTGTTTCAGATATGGAATTCGATGATTAGGATGGCGGATTGATCTGCGGATCCTATGGTTTAATCTTCGGTTTTATGAATATACGGATTACAGGGCATAAAGAAACTTGCAACCAATTTGACCTTTTTCAAGCTTCTTAAACAAGTTTTGTGCCAGAAAAGCTTGAATCCGAGCCCTATCTCAATAATGAAAGCTACTTTCCGTCTTTTTTATTGTTTTTTTTTTTAGATATTTACTTATTTAATTTTCTGTAAATTAGGTTTTTACAATAAATATTCAAATAAAAATTTAAAATAACAAAAAATAAACATTATAAAAACCTACGAGTGCCGCCGGCAGCGGGGCAGGGCTCAGCTACCGGTGGTTAGGGCTGCAGAGAGAGAAACCTCCTGATTATTATTATTATTAATTAACTCTTGAATGGGAACGAAATTCGGACTTGACACTTGTTCTAATTTTCCTGCTTCTTGTGTATTTTTATTTATTCGTTATATTAGTTCAATGTGTACTTACAATATTCATAATTATTGATATTTATAGCAATATTTTATAGTATTGATTTTATTTGGCTATTCGTTATCGTTAATTATTTCTCAATCGCTCAAAGGTAAACCGGAAGTGATCCCTTAAAGGGATGAGTTCGCCTTTGTAGATCCCTTCTATTACTTTGTCTATTTTATAATTGTTATCTATTTTGTTTGTACAATGAAGAGTTTATATACATACTTCCATACAAATTCTGTTATTTTATAGCTACATACAACATAAAAGAAAACAACCTATCACACCCTGCCCTGGGTTATAAGTTAGTCGGTTTTAAGTTATCTAATTCAATTTTACGGTATTCGGCCGACGACATCCGTAATTTATGTATATAGTTAATTTATTTTACGTAACACCTGGCCATAATGTGAGTTTTATCGCACGCTGCGCGCACGGTAAAACTCGCATTGTGGCCAGGTGAAGACGTAAAATTGTGTACTCATCACGGGCAGTAAAAAAGAAAGCCCTCTATCGCATATTTACAACGCTCGCCTACGGCTCGGGTCTCAAATACCTGCGATTTCGGGCTTTCTTTCTTTTACAGCCCTTGTTAAGTAATGTACTATTTCATCACACTTGCTCGTAAATAGTGTCCTAACATGCTAGAAAAATCGACCGTAAATCCAAAATAATACCCGCGGGCCTTTTTTTACCATTACGTAACTAAAGTGCGTAATAGCTTTTTTTTTAAATATTATACGTGGACTCAAACTATCACAATACGTCAGGACCCCAATTCTTGTGCCATTCGATATGAAGTTTCATTCGTGATGAAATGTCAGTTGAATAGGTACTATTTCCTAACAATCTCGCATAATAAACTATTGATCTCATATGTCACTAGAATCGGACTCCGAACACGTTTGACATTATCTGTGGTAAGTCACAGACAATGATGTAGTCTGCCGCTAACTATGATCTTTTGTCTGATTTTATTTCATTTCCTCGCAATTGTGATGAAAAACATTGTATGTTACACGGGTGGTAAAGGAAATACAAAGCTCGAGTCATTAAAGCCCTCAGCCTTCGGCTTCGGGCTTCTAACAGACTCTCGTTTGTTAAATTAATTAATTCTTTCTTTACCACCCTTAATACACAATGTAAGTACTATTAACTCTAAGCGAGAAATGGAATTTTATTTTTACTGTTTAACACTATCTAGTAAGATTAAGTCATACAATGTCAACCGAATAACACCCGTTAGGATTCGAACAAATTAAGTTTTAAATTCTTATACCAAATTTTAAGGACATATTGGAGTTTGATATATATCAACTCAATTTATTTGTGCAGTTACATTTTCTGATTTCGTTTTCAGGCGACGACATACGTAATTTATATAGGTTAATTAATTTTAACTCTAAGCGGGAAATGCAATTTTCTTTTCACTGTTTAACGCTATCTGTAAGATTAATTCATTTGAGCTACAATATCAACCGAATAATATATTAAGGATAATTGAGTTGATGAATATCAAACTCCAATATGTCCTTGATTTGAACAAATTAAGTTTTGAATTCCTATACCAAATTTCAAAGACACATTGGAGTTTGTTATTTATCAACTCAATTTATTTGTACAGTCACGTTTTCTGACACAATATATTTCTATTGAATCTAAACTTTCTTTAGTGTAAGTAGTAACTATTCGCCAAAAGAACGAAACTATATGCTCACTATTATTGGTATCGGGTCCATTCAGGATCATTCATTCAATTTCAAGTTCACTAATAACCGCATTTGTTTAGGTATGAAACTGTCGGTAACCAACCTAACAAACGAAATTACGTGAAAGTGAAACGACCATAGATGTAGGAAAACATAGATCCCGTGAAGTGTAGCCAAATGTCAAGCGTACCATATTTTTCTTCTGTGTACAACACAGCTTGTAGCCAATATTATTGATAAACCGCACATCACTGACTGCAAACTTACGCACACTAAAAGTGGCATACACGGCTCTTTTTAATGAAAGGCATTTGTAACAGGTGCGAAGAGTACTATTCTATTAGCCGTTTTTATACTCCCTCGGAAACGACCTTGACTGCAAAAAGCGAATTTTGGGTCTGTTTGGTGGCGAGGGCGAGAGTGCGGGGCGTCCATACAATACATGCGCGAACTTTCCCCCACTACATACATCACTTAATTTTCAAGAAGTTTGCCGGGAACTATAACGTGGCTCTGTTTCAAGCCAATCAAAAACGTTTTCTCGATCTTTGACTTATCTGTGTACTGCTTCAATTGGCTAATAAAATATACCACCTGGTTTTCAGGCTTCCGTAGTCAACAATGAATCCTTATAGTTTCGCCATGTCCATCTGTCCACGGTTTAACTCAGAAACTCTTGGTACAACGCTGTAATTTGGCACGGTTATACATTAAATTACGCCGAAAAAGTTGTATAATAAAATCTTGATGTTTTGAAAGTATAAATACAAATGTACAAAGGTTTCAGAACCCTACACTGAGCATGGTCCTATATACTTCTAAATTTTATCCATGTAATAGCATAGTTGTTCACCTCTCATTTTTATGTCTATGTACTCAAATATATGTCTATGTAAACTTAAGTGTGTAGAGTAATTGAGCAATTATGCACTTAGAACTAGTACAGGTCGAAACACGTAAAAAGTGCTCCGAACGGCTAGTGGAGGGGTATGTTTGCGAATGTTTGTCGACTGACAAACCAATCGCGTGGAAGTAAGGCCGCTACCTCACTTGGCGGTATGCGTGCAGTAAAAAACTTACTGTCGGCGTAAACGCTGCGCGTTGATTGGTAGACGCCACTAGTTGCCTAGCAACCCTTACCGATTCCGTGTTTTACTGCAAGCATACCGCCAAGTGAGGAAGCGGCCTAAAGCGGAGCGGTTTACACTCCCCCCGTCGTCGCCCCCACCAATTTGGTCCATAATTTGCTCACTGCGCAGATCGCTCAGGCCTTTTTACGTGCGCCGACTTGTAGTAGGGTATTTAAAAAAAGGGTGTTTTCCCGCGACCAAATACATTTTGGGCCTGCACATAATTCGGGATGATCGGCTACCATACCATACGATTCATAAATAAAGTAGGTAAGGAAGGACGCCGTTATTATATTTGCCTAAGGAATTTGAGTAAGGTATTGTTCGATTTGTGAGACTGATATGTATTGAATTATCTTGAATTCGGGGGTTACAAATAATATAATTGAACTGGCTACTGAACTGAATGCCGTGGTAAAAATTCAAAATTCGACACATGTGTTTAAGTCACTCGCCTTTGGTGCAAAATAAAATATATCCTAGAGGATGACTTGGTAATGTTGGTATTCGTGTTAATATACGGGACATGCTTGTTGAAAATGGAAAAGAGGGTATTGAAGCATATGACTTACTGTCAAAGGGCTGTGATAATCGTTTAGTCTGGAAGGCAAATTGTTAAATGGAAGGATTTCTGTGCATAATTGGGCGTTTTTTAAAAAAAAAGTGTACTTATGTAATTTTTTTATTCCAGTGCGTCACGTCTATATAAATAAAAAAAGACTGCATACAAAAATGTGACGATCGTATGGGGATCGATAGTATCAACAATTCTGAGTAAGAAAAACAAAAAAAACAAATTCAAAAAAAATGGTTACATACTCATTTTTTAAAAAACGCCCAATTATAAGATCTGGAATATGAAACAATAGTAACACTGTCTAGTGTTGCTTGATAAATGAATCTAATACGGGTCCAAGAAATTAGAGAACGTTGAAATTTGGGACACGAGTATACAACCTGCTTGGATCCGGGGCGAATGGTGCAAAGACCTGGGGCATTATTAGCGTTCCCTTTGCCCTATGTAATAAAAGATACAAATTACAATTTACAAATATGTATGCTACCGGTGTTATTAAGTGCTACAATAGTGTAGCTTCATTGAAAATATCGTCACTTTTGTTACATAGGGCCCTGGACTTAGTTTTACTTTAGGGTGTTAAGAACGAGGTGCAAGCTCAAAATTGCCGAGTCATTATTTGTATGTAATAAAAAAGATGTTATTTGTACGTACCTATGGGGTATTAAGTGGCCAAATTGACGTAAATTGAAGTACTGAGTGAATTGGATGTTTATCTGTTAATAAGTTTCTTTCAAAAAGTTTACTAGAAGCTCTTGTTGGAAACAGTTGTGTATATCCTTTTATATCAATACTTAAAATTGGCTATATGTCCAGTTTTCTTGAGACCTCATTCTAAATATAAATAATAGTTGCACTTTTAAATAAGTTTCCGTAGTCCATGTGTTCCAACCATATTCTTGTCACTTTTAACCCTACGTATGCGGAAGATAAAATAATCTAGCCTCTTTAGATAATGATTACACAAAAAATCAGTAACAAAATACAAAAATATTTACAAGATATCCGGCATACGAGGGTTTAAGGTTCTTTTAAAATAAGTCATATAAATGAATGTTGTGTTACCTACTCATAAATGTGATATGAAATAAAACTATATAAATGTAACTTGGGTTATTTTATTCTTATACCCGTTCCACAAGTAGCTGCACTAGATATCTTAATCCAGATATCTCATCACATCACCATCCTTGAAACAGGTACCGTTGAAGAGTCCCAAGAGCACGAGTTACTATGGAAAATATCCAATATACTTAATTATATCCTTATAAGTAATTAAATACATTGAATGCCATAAACAGCGGACAAATGTGTTCACTCAACTATAATCTTAATACTTAGCACGATTAAATAATACTGCGCATGGCAATGCATGCGGAGCATCAACACAGGTAAACCGCTTTTATGATGCGCAAGCAGTAGTGCGGGTTTTCACAAACACTTGTGGGTATTTCGGTGTCTACGTTGTGGATCTCTGGTAGAGTCTGACCAGCGAGTCGTGACACAAGCACTTTCTTCTAATTCTTCACATGGCAACAATTTTACCTACGAAACAAGCTGTCACATTTTGCGTACCTATCCAGTTGTTCTGCATTTCGTGTTACCAGGTAGTGATATTTTAAATTTGCCCCCATTTTGTTGTGCCCACTCACTGGTCAGACTCTAACAAGTGTTCCTTTGTGTACCTTTATATTTCATATTCCATTTCTCCAAGATCTCATAATCAGATCCGAGTTGGACTCGCGCACGAAGAGCTCCGTTCCATTATGGGAGCACTTACATATTTATTTTTTCTGTTTTTAGTATTTGTTGTTATAGTGGCAACAGAATTACATCATCTGTGAAAATTTAAACTGTCTAGCTATCGCGGCTGTATGATACAGCCTGGTGACAGACAGACGGACGGACAGTGGAGTCTTAGTAATAGGGTTCCGCTTTTACCCTTTGGGTACGGAATCCTAAAAAAAGATGCCGATCCCGTCTAAGTGTAATGAAACAAATGAATTAGATTGGATTTGACAAAAAAAAACTGACTTTGGAGTTTGTTGCAGTGCAGGTTTCATAATGTAAATCTACTACCCCTCGCTAGATGGCGTTGAGGTTACAGTGCAACTTTGAAATCGGTCATTTTGTTAACATCTGGAAGAAAACAAAAGTGTATACCGAAACCAAAACAAATATAAAAAATGTATGATCCTCTTTTATTGTTAGTCAAACTATTTGTAGATAGATATTCCGGTGCTATTTAACCATAGTTAACAAACTCTAATTAAAATGTGATGAGCTTTTTTTAATGTTTTTTACATCTTCACATCTTAGGGTAATGAGATTTGTAAAAACTAAACGCAGAATCAGGATTACTTGAGTTTTTGACAACTAACATGTCAAAACAATAATTCCAATTTAATCACTACGCGAATTTATTTTCTCTTAGGTTAGCTCCTCCTTCAGTGCCTTCCCTTGATGAAGTCTCCCCAGTGTGTAATATTCCCCCTCAATACACAGAGAGCTCATTTGACTCCTCCTTCTCAATGGACGAATTCTTAATAGCCATTAGTCATCTAAGGGACTCATCCCCTGGTGTGGACGGAATACCCTACTCATTTATCTTGAATGCGAGTTCAGATTCGAAGTCTTTTTTTCTTACAGTTCTTAATTACATTTTTCACTCTGGTGTGCCTCCGGAAGATTGGAAGACCCAAATAATCGTTCCCATTCTGAAACCCGGTAAATTAAGTAATGACCCATCAGGTTACTGGCCCATCGCATTATCGTCATGTCTCGGGAAAATTCTTGAGCATCTTATTAAAAATAGATTGGAATGGTTAGTGGAAAACAAAGAGTTATTAGCTAAAAGCCAATACGGATTCAGGAAAGGCTTTAGTACAATGGATAGCCTAGCTATTTTTACGACGGATATTCGCATTGCATATTCCAAGGGTAAATCGGTGGTTGGAGTCTTTTTGGACATCTCGTCAGCGTACGATAATGTTCTACTTCCTCTGCTCAGGCAAAAGCTGCACAATCTGAGCATCCCTGTGAAGTTAGTAAATTTTACAATTAATTTTCTTCTTTCTAGATCGATTCTTATCAGTTCTAACAACGATCTCCTTCCGGCTAGACTAGTATGGAAAGGCCTACCACAGGGCTCAGTACTAAGTCCACTTTTGTACAGTCTTTATACATACGACATGGAGCTGTCAGTAAATTCCTTTTGTAATGTTCTCCAGTACGCTGATGATTTGTGCTTGTATGCCTCAGTAACTGACATCCCTGATGCTGAGCCCCGTCTGTCATCCGCACTTCATTATTTAAACATCTGGCTTTCCGATCATGGACTATCTCTTTCCATTCCTAAAAGCACAGTGGTTACGTTTACCAGAAAAAGATGCATCCCGGATGTTTGTGTAAGTTGTGATGGAGTCCCTATCCCGTCTCTTGATAAGGTAAAGTTCTTGGGGGTTACTTTCGACGCCAAATTATCGGGCGTTTATCATATTAATCGTGCCACTCAAAAATGCGAGAGAAACATAAACATTATTCGTTCGCTTTCCGGTGTTTGGTGGGGATCACATCCCTACTCACAAAAGCTAATTTATAACGCTCTGATCCGTAGTCACCTTGATTACGGGTCTTTTCTCTTGGAGCCCTGTAGCAAAATAGCTTTAAACTCTTTCGACAAAATTCAATACAAGAGCCTTCGTATCATTATAGGGGCTATGAGGTCTTCCCCCACCAATGCTTTACAAATTGAATGTGTGGATCCCCCCCATCAAATTAGAAGACAATATTTGTCTGATAGGTTCTTATTTAAAATAATGCAATCATCGGCTCATCCCCTTATACCTAAACTTCAGTCTCTGTCAGAGTTAATTCCTGTTAGTAATTATTGGACCCACAAGAACAGTCCCTGTTTAGTTAGGAGTTATCTAAAAGCTACTCGCCTCCCATGTCCCATTTACCAGTGCCGCTTGAACCCAGTATTTGAAACTCCGTACGAAGCAATCACATATCGTCCGAATATAATTCTTGACCTGGGCATTGATAAAGACTCTGTTTCTGGGAACTCCCAATTATGTTGCACTGTTGACAAACATTGGCCTAACTGGACTATTATCTATACGGATGCCTCTCAGCTATCGAACCAAGGTTCTGTGGGGTCTGCAGTGTGGATCCCGAAATATAACGTTATCCTCAAATATAAATTGCCGTGCTATTCCTCTGTCTTCACAGGGGAAGCCTCAGCAATCTATGAAGCATTAAACTTCATAGATTCTCACAACCTCGACCACTGTTTGATTTTAACTGATTCGAAAAGCAGTCTCCAGGCCATTTTATCCAACCAACTCCGTGCAAAAATTAAATTTCCTATTATCCTAAAAATTAAAGTTCTGTTACACCGCCTGTCTGTTAAAAATACTAAGGTAGTACTTGCTTGGATACCTAGTCACATGGGTATTCGAGGAAACGAATTAGCCGACTAGCATGCTAAGGATGCCACCCTCAATGGCTGTCTCTCCCTATTCAGGTGTCACGCTCATGATTTACTCACATTGGCTAAGGATCGTTTAGATGAAGATTGGTACGGGCACTGGATCAAGTCGAGTCAAGTTAAGGGTATGCACTACTATGATGTTCAGGATAGAATACCAATAAGACCTTGGTTTTTTAGATACCGAAAAGCAAATAAAAAGGTAACATCTACGATTTGCCGATTAAGATTGGGCCATTCGTGCACCCCTGTCTTTCTAAGTAAAATACACGTTAGAGATTCCTCTATTTGTGAATGTGGTCTGGACGAAGGTAATCTGGATCATATATTTTTTGAATGCTCCAAGAGGTCGTGTTCCCTGTACGACTTGCTCCCCGACTTTATTCCACGTCCCATTAACTTTAAAACCTTACTCCGTTATACGTTTACCCCTTTTATTAATATTCTGTGTGATTTTATAGCTAACAATAGTATTCGTTTGTAAGTAGTTAACTGTTCATTCGAAGGTGGTCTTCAGCAGCAGTTCAGTTCCCCCCGTACCGTACTTCCCTTTTTTTCTCACCGTTACATTCCCCCTTCTTCCGGTTCCTTTTATTTTCGACCTTTTCTGCCTTGCTGTTATGATTTGATTTTTGACTCTATGCAGTATCTTTAACAACTGAGCAACACCCTCGCAACTGACATTGGCACAAGCCCTGTGGCTGCCATTAAAGAGAAGAAGAAGTACGCGAATTTAAGCAAAGTTGCATTATTTCTTAATTAAAAATCTTACTCCTACTTATAATTTTAAACCATATAATACACACGACCACTATAGATGTGTTATAATGGAGGACAGCTGGGGAATATCTTTAAAAAAGCTATGTTGTACGTGCTTGAGTGGCGACAGAAAGTTATTTCAACTGTGCCGAGTGAATGATGGAGTTAATAACCTTTATTCGCTTCTTTCTTGCGACATGGAGGCTTACCGGGTAAGACTACAAGATAAGCGAAGCAGAACCAGTGAATTCTTGGTAAAAAAAGCAGAACAAACCTGTTTGTTCGATCGGCAAAACTTTTGGTACCTACCGAATAGATTTTATCATAATTTGCGTCAATTATGGATGATTCTTAAGGCCCTTATCGAAGTTCGTAGTTACATTAGCCAAGTCCCTTTCTCTCGCTAGCCTCGAACTTCGATTTTCAAAGCAGGGCTTGTCGTATAATGCAGGAATTGTACTCCTTACGAGAAATTTAGTTAGATAATTTTAGTTAAAAATTATTCTTTAAAAATTATTTACTCACTTACACATGAATGCACATGCGTAAAATTTAGGTTAACAAGCACTACTAATTCCAACCCCTATTCATGATGCTGACAAAGTTGTAAAATAAAATCTTGAACATATTGAATTGGAAACGTGTAGTTTCGCTCGAGTTGCTTGTCCCCCTCCCCTGCAGCCTAAACTATAAGTAATAACAATCTGAAAAATATCTTAAATGAAAGCACATTTTGAATTTTTAACACAGGAAGGATTTTCCAAAGAAGCAGCTAGCCTCTTAGTGTGCTGGGAATGTGAGGCGGTGCTGCGGCGGCTCACCCGGTTCAGGAGACAGGCGTGTGAGGCGCAGAAACAGCTGACTGGTATTACCGAGGGGCGGAATAATGTATGTAGTTTTTTTTTAGCCCTGACCTGCGATACTAGCATGCTAATGTGATATGATTAAAACTAATAATGTAAATACAATGTCAAGCTTCATGCATTAAAACTCTGGTCATTAATATTATTATTATTTTCTGTTAACTATTTTTTACAGATAAAAACTCTAGTAGAATAAAATCTTTTTTCTATCAACCATTTACTCAGCGTACTTATAAATATATTACACCGCCAATTTACTTTGTTTTGGGTGTGCAATAGCATGTAAAACCAATTAATATTCCGTAATTTTGACACTGTTTTCTGCTGTACTAGTTTCCTTGGATACCTGCTACCCTATCTCACCATCTTGACAATGACATGTGACCGGTGACAATCCGGTATACATTGCAAAGTTAACGTGCTGATACATCACTGGGTTTCACATAAGCTGCGCACTGACATGTCACCTGTCACCTGGCTGGTGTTATTTAACTTAGTTTTCATCACACTTGCTCGTAAATAGTGTCCTAACATGCTAGAAAAATCGACCGTAAATCCAAAATAATACCCGCGGGCCTTTTTTTTACCATTACGTTACTTAAGTGCGTAATAGCTTTTTTTTTAAATATTATACGTGGACTCAAACTATCACAATACGTCAGGACCCCAATTCTTGTGCCATTCGATATGAAGTTTCATTCGAGATGAAATGTCAGTTGAATACTATTTCCTAACAATCTCGCATAAAAAACTATTGATCTCATATGTCACTAGAATCGGACTCCGAACACGTTTGACATTATCTGTGGTAAGTCACAGACAATGATGTAGTCTGCCGCTAATAAGTTAAAAATATGATCTTTTGTCTGATTTTATTTCATTTCCTCGCAATTGTGATGAAAAACATTGTATGTTACACGGGTGGTAAAGGAAATACAAAGCTCGAGTCATTAAAGCCCTCAGCCTACGGCTTCGGGCTTCTAACAGACTCTCGTTTGTAATTCTTTCTTTACCACCCTTAATACACAATGTACTAAAACAGTTCTAAATTTAATTTCACTTTGCTCATTTCCATTACGTATAGGAAGAATTCCGTAAAAACTAAATGAACCTCTACCAATCGTCCCTCAGATAAAATCTCCTAACACCTGCCTCTCTCGGCTCGGCCGCACTCATAAAGTCACCTACGACTTCACAATCACAACTGAATCAGGAGATGCTGACAATTTCGTTGATTGCGGACCACATGATGACGTTATAAAGACTGAAGATGACGATTTGGATGACATCCCGCTTGCAGAGTTACACAACAACTACCTGTCTGACAATAATAATGATATCCTTATAGAAAATGATATAAATAAAGCAAAAGTGAAAAGGAAAGTGAAAACAAAGAAACTTGACTCTAGTGGTAAAAAGTATAAGGACTATATTGTAACGACGCAAATGAGAGAAGAAGAGATGATAGAGAGTAGAGTCAAAATGAAGATGGCGGATGGTTTTGTCAATGCGTCGTATAAATGTGATTCGTGTGCTGTGGTGTTTAAGAGTCAAATTTGCTTACAGAAGCATAATGAAGCTTTTCATGTAGAGGCAAGTATACCTACTTTTTACATGTTTGTTTGTTTGTCAATACGCTGAATTTTGGAATAGATATAGTGTGCTCAGGCACTTTTTAACTCCCCCTGGACTTTTTATCTCCTCTTGGAGTTTTTAAGTACTCATAGACGTTTTACCTCCTGGATGTTTTAACTCCTCTTGGGATTTTTAAGTACTCATGGACGTTTTACCTCCTGGATGTTTTAACTCCTCTTGGACTTTTTAAGTACTCATGGACTATGTAACTCCTCCTGGACTTTTTATCTCCTCTTGGACTTTTTAAGTACTCATGGACTATGTAACTCCTCCTGGACTTTTTATCTCCTCTTGGACTTTTTAAGTACTCATGGACTATGTAACTCCTCCTGGACTTTTTATCTCCTCTTGGACTTTTTAAGTAGGTACTCATGGACTATGTAACTCCTCCTGGACTTTTTATCTCCTCTTGGACTTTTTAAGTACTCATGGACTATGTAACTCCTCCTGGACTTTTTATCTCCTCTTGGACTTTTTAAGTACTCATGGACTATGTAACTCCTCCTGGACTTTTTATCTCCTCTTGGACTTTTTAAGTACTCATGGACTATGTAACTCCTCCTGGACTTTTTATCTCCTCTTGGACTTTTTAAGTACTCATGGACTATGTAACTCCTCCTGGACTTTTTATCTCCTCTTGGACTTTTTAAGTACTCATGGACTATGTAACTCCTCCTGGACTTTTTATCTCCTCTTGGACTTTTTAAGTACTCATGGACTATGTAACTCCTCCTGGACTTTTTATCTCCTCTTGGACTTTTTAAGTACTCATGGACTATGTAACTCCTCCTGGACTTTTTATCTCCTCTTGGACTTTTTAAGTACTCATGAACTTTTTAAACCCTCTTGCCGGGCAGATTTGGCAACAGTGTTCATTTATTTTAGTAAAGGCATTTTTTTATATTTTTTTACAGAATGATAATCACGTCCAATGTTCAATATGTCTGTCCTATATCCCACAAGATGACACTCAAGCTCATAAAGACAACCATTTCACTCGCCACGGTTGCTCGCTATGCGAATATCATGCTTATAGCAAGGGCGATATAAGACTACATTTAAAAGAAACTCACAGTATTCAAAATGTGGGTGTCAGAAAGAAAAAGGTATGACCATATTTATACAGTTTTATCTTAGGTTTTTTTACCAAATTCTAAAGAACTTAATAATTCATAGTAATATTATAAATGCTCTGTTTGTTACGCTTTCATGGCTAGACCGATTCCGATGAAATTTGGTACGGAGATAGCTTAACCCTCAAATGCATAACGATGTATACATCGTATAATTTCAAACATACATTTTAAGTAAATTTTAAACTTGGAATTTATGCACTTAGATTTGTAGCTTTGTCAAAATTCAAATTTGGAAATGAACTTTAAAGACGCGTTCGATTTTCGAAACGCTAAGCATTTAAGGGTTAAACTCCGAGGAAGGACTTACTTTATGCCTGCAACAAACTACTACGCGACGTAGTCTCGGATGGCAGCTGACTAGTACCTTATGCAACCGCAAAAATAATACCCTTCTTGAACGCTTCGTTTCGTTTGTCTTTATAGGGATTAAAAAAGTCTCAAGCACGAAAGTCCGGGAGGAAGGCGACGAAGGACGAACCGACTCCCCTGGGCTACCCTTGTGCCGAGTGCGACAAATATTTCGAGTGAGTAAAAAGGCTGTCACAATACACACCCTAAACCATGGTTACATGCATCGCCGTGAAAATATAGCGAAGTTATTAGAAGTCATGAAAATTTGTGGAATGACCTGAAATTTAAAATACATACATACATACATAATCTCACGCCTTTATTCCCAGAGTGGGGTAGGCAAAGCTACAGAATTACCAACAACTCTAAAAACTTGTTAATAATTCTGTAACCACATTTTGCACACTTAGGCTAAGATGTTTACCAGTGTATTAGTGACAGGTTGCAAGCACATCGCCTAACAATACTATACGCCTTTATTCCCTTAGCCGTCTCTTACGACATCCACGGGAAGATATGGAGTGGCACTATTCTAACCCGGCAACCACACAAAAATATGCTGGAGATGTTTCCCTATGATAATTAGAATAATAATAAACAATAAATCATATAACTTGAATATACATCTGCTTAAGGCTTGTGCGTGTGTGCGTGCGTGTTTGTGTGCATGTCTGTGGCACCGTATCTCTTAAACGGGTGAACAGATTTAGATGCAGTTTTTTTAAATTGAAAGCAGGTTTAATAGTGGTGTTTCTTACCTAGGTATGCAAATCCGTCGGGCGGTTTAAAAGAGAAGGGGTCACCATTATATCGGGGGTCATCTATCTGATAGTTATATCATCTATCTGATAGTTATACAACCTTATTTGTACTCAGCAGTGGTCTCCAAGCGCTGGTAGATTTATGACCTGTAAATATATCCACGCCTAAGTTGGTCACGTGTTATCGTTGTCCCGTTGTCTGGAACCTGGCAGGGTTTGACCAACCCTCTATTTCACCGTCTTGACAATGACATGTGACAGGTGACAATTCGGTATACATTGCAAAGTGGACACGCTGATACATCACTGGGTTTCATATAGGCTGCGCCATGCTCGCTGGAATGTCACCTGTCACCTGTCATTGTCAAGATGATGAAATAGGGGGCTGGTCTCTGTCCGCAGCAACAAGAACCTGCGATGGAAGCACGTGCAGCGAAACCACCGCGAGGGGTTCAAGTGCGCCGAGTGCGGGAAGCGGTTCGCCTTCAAGAACAACTTGAGTCGGCATGAGTTGTGAGTACACTCGTACAGCCTGTACCTTACGAATCTTATTAAAAAGGTGCATTTTGCTCCTTATTAAAAATTTTACTTACGCGATTTTGCACTTTCACCGACTATTAGGTATAGATGAATTAGCGAGAGCGTGCAATTGACAAGATTTCATATTTTCAAGACTTTAATTTTATTCGTTTTATAGATACTGTTTGGAAGGAGGAAGACACTGATAGTTTTAAATTTTCTCTAGAATGAATAATTATTTTATTATTAATTTATTAAGATGTACTTATTCTAAAAGGGCGTAACTTCATTTCTACGACACAATGGACATATTACGTTAGTCCAATCTGTATGTAAAAAAGTATCATGTCAACCGATAATTCTCTAAGGGCCACTTGCACGAAAAGTTTAACCCTGGGTTAAGACACTAACTCGAGTTAGTAGACGTTAGATTCATACGAAAACTGTCATTTTAACTCCGAACAGACTCTCGTTTGTAATTCTTTCTTTACCACCCTTAATACACAATGTACTATAGTTAATTACCACTTCCTGTTAATGGAATGGGCTGAAATTTGGACCACATATGCAAACTCGATGACGATACAATATTATGGTATCTAGAAAGTGATCTGATGCTGGAGTCGGAAAGTGGCGACAGGATATCCGCTATTCTTAACGTAGACCCACCGTGTTAGAACATTTTTTTTTGCCCCATTTTTTTTTTACTTTTTATTTTACCAGTATAATAACCGGTTCCAGGGTCCACAAAGGCCCCTTGCCCCGCGAGCAGTGCCCCACGTGCAACAAGCTGGTCCGCGTGGACCTGGTGAAGGTGCACGCGCAGATCCACGCGCGGCGCGAGCCCCACGCATGCGTCGAGTGCGCCAAGGTGTTCGTCAGCCGCGCCTCCTACGAGCAGCACCTCAAGTACACGCAGGCCCACGCCAGCCGGGACATACTCAAGTGAGTGACGAACCAGGGATCGGGAAATAAAAAAAAATGCATTTATTTCAGACTACAGAATCCATAGATTGTTTTTCTACTCCTGTACTTTTATTAGTCTTTTACATAGTCACGAACACTATTATAAGAACATAGATAATATGACTTCAGAAAAGTCTATAACTCTATTCCCCATAACAGCTCTCGGTGTCGTAAAGTCGCCCTAACGATACGCCACAGATTACTAAGTGTAGCCTGTTAATCATATTTTAACGATTGTGAAATAGGGACTATAAAACACCTAATGTGAGTGTGTGTGTGTGTGTGTGTGTGTGTGTGTGAGAAATGATTTCAGTTATCTGATTGGTCGATTTTAAAATAGCTGTATTCTGATTGGTTGATACGAATTACAAAGTTTTTTTAAAAGATTTAAATTAGTTAAAGAGAAACACGTACCTAAAAGAACCTATCGTTCCGTTTGACAGTCGATGTGTATTGTGATTGGTGGATTTAATTTAGTGAAGTATTCTGATTGGTCAAATTAAAATGTTTTGGAATTGTAAATAATTCTTTTTTCCATTCCGTCAATTTAAAAACAAAGTAAACCATAGACACATATTTTGTCATTTTCTTGTTTCCCGCTCGTTTGTTGTTCTTTACTTCGTTCGTTCGTTTGTAAGTTTTTTCGCTTAATTTTGCATTTCATTTGAAACCTAGTCGTAGAAAAAGTATTGTATGCAACGGTGTATAACTAAGTCAAAAATCACTCGTGGCGCTTTCCTTTACGATGTTCGCCTTCGGCTCACATCGTAACTCACGCCACTCATATATTTTGACCTCTCTTATACAACTATTGCATAAACTACTATAGTATTACACAGAGATCTTAAATAACTATGTTAGTACTTAAACTTAAATGGAGAGAGGTCCAGAGCCTGATCAAGCCACTGTCCCATCTCTCAGCGACGACGGTCAGGAGAGTGTGGCGGCTGAAATTCGAATCGATAAAAAAACAATCAAGCTTAGGGCTATACTTTGTAAATTTAAAAACTTAAAGCCAATAACTAACAAGGCAATATTGCTAACCTTGTATCACGCCCTAGCGGACTCTGTTTTGAGCTATGGGTTGGTGGCATACGGTCGCACATTCAAAACACATTTAGATAAGATTCTTAACCTTCAACTCCGCTTAATCAAAGCGTTAATAGATAGGCAAACCAAAGAGAAATGTAATAAACACTATAATAAGCTTTTCCAAGACTATAATATATTGCCTGTGCATCTGAAATTGAAATACTTACTAGGAATCAATGAATACCAATCTTGCAAATTTAAAATACCTAAAACTTATACACGATCATTAAGAACAACAGCACGTAAGAAGTATGTCGAGCCGACTGCATGTAATTACTACGGCCAAAGAACCCGACACTATTTAATACCGAGAATGTTCAATACTGATATATTTACCTAATCTTTGGCGGCGGCGTTGTGTTCAGTTGTATGGAGGCGGACTCAATATTAATTTATTAATAATATTCCCAGGATTTCGGAATAAATAAATTACACCATCATAAATCTATACTTAAGTATTTACATTCACTATTTGAAGTTATTTTTTGAATAAAGTTTTACCAAAACTAACGAAGTCTGAGGAGCAAAAATAAGGAAAGGAAGGGAAGGAGGTTTTGCGGGTGGTAGGACCTTGTGCAGGGTCCGTCCGGATCGCTACCACCATCTTATCCATTATCCTACCGCCAAACAGCAGTGTTCGCATTGTTGTGTTCCGGTTTGGGGATAAGACAGCCGGTGAAATGACTAGCATAGAGGCATTCCATCTTGGCCTCAGGGTTGGCAACGCATTTGCAGTCTTGGGATTGCATTGCAGTCTTGTGATTGCGAGTGTCTATGGGTCACGGGTCACTTACCATCAGGTGGCCTGTGTGCTCGTTTGTCTTCTCTATGCCATAAAAAAAAAACCGTTAATTAAGACATACATTGCAAGTTAAATAAAAGCTTGTAAGTAAGGCCTCCTTGTTGCAGGTACAAGTGCGAGTTATGCGACAAGGGCTACCGCTCGCGCACCGAGCTGCGCGACCACGTGAACTACCAGCACATCGGGCAGACGCGCCACAAGTGCCCCGTCTGCGGGAAGGTACGGTACCTCGAGACCACTCCAACGAGGCCAAACTCCCTTATTCATAAACCACTACATAGTATGAAACAAAGTTGCTACCCGCTCTCTGTCTGTCCCTATGTATGCTTAGATCTTTAAAACTACGCAACGGGTTTTGATGCGGTTTTTTAATAGATATAGTGATGCAAGAGGAAGGTTTTTATGTATAACTAGCGGTTTCCGAGCTCACTTCGTCGGGCAATAGTTCCCGTGGGAATTTCGGGAATTCATTTCTTAGTGCACCTCTACGGTACCTAAGCTACGTCCCTCCCAAATTTCAAGTGCCTACGTTTAGCCGTTTAGGCTGTGCGTTGATATGTCAGTCAGTCAGTCAGTTTCTCCTTTTATATATTTAGATAAATGTACAAGTGTTACAGAGAACTCACATAAACCGAAGCGAAGCGAGAGCTGGTCGCTAGTGTACAATAAACCTATTTTTAAACTACCTTTGTTTTTTATTTGTTTACGTTTTCTAGCGGTAGTTCTTAGCCAGATTTCGTGAAAATCGGTTGAGCCGTTTAAGAGATATCAGCTCTGAAAGTAAGGGTCACCATCATATCCGGGGTTTTTAGGGAGACCAATAATAGTACATTGTGTATGGGTGGTAAAGAAAGAATTACAAACGAGAGTCTGTTAGAAGCCCGAAGCCGAAGGCTGAGGGCTTTAATGACTCGAGCTTTGTATTTCCTTTACCACCCGTGTAACATACACAATCACAATTGCGAGGAAATGAAATAAAATCAGACAAAAGATCATATTTAACTTATTAGCGGCAGACTACATCATTGTCTGTGACTTACCACAGATAATGTCAAACGTGTTCGGAGTCCGATTCTAGTGACCGTTTATATTCGAGATTTTTAGATTGTATGCAACTGACTTTTCATCTCGAATGAAACTTCATTTCGAATGGCACAAGAATTGGGCCCTGACGTATTGTGATAGTTTGAGTCCACGTATAATATTTTTCATCACACTTGCTCGTAAATAGTGTCCTAACATGCTAGAAAAATCGACCGTAAATCCAAAATAATACCCGCGGGCCTTTTTTTTACCATTACGTTACTTAAGTGCGTAATAGCTTTTTTTTTTAATATTATACGTGGACTCAAACTATCAAAATACGTCAGGACCCCAATTCTTGTGCCATTCGATATGAAGTTTCATTCGAGATGAAATGTCAGTTGAATACTATTTCCTAACAATCTCGCATAATAAACTATTGATCTCATATGTCACTAGAATCGGACTCCGAACACGTTTGACATTATCTGTGGTAAGTCACAGACAATGATGTAGTCTGCCGCTAATAAGTTAAAAATATGATCTTTTGTCTGATTTTATTTCATTTCCTCGCAATTGTGATGAAAAACATTGTATGTTACACGGGTGGTAAAGGAAATACAAAGCTCGAGTCATTAAAGCCCTCAGCCTACGGCTTCGGGCTTCTAACAGACTCTCGTTTGTAATTCTTTCTTTACCACCCTTAATACACAATGTACTATTAAAAAAAAGGTATGACGCACGATAGGGCGTAATGGTAAAAAAAGGCCCGTGGGTATTATTTTGGATTTACGGTCGATTTTTCTAGCATGTTAGGACACTATTTACGAGCAAGTGTGATGAAAAATAAAATACAACCACTACCCGTAGTTGTTTAACGCATTGTATGCGCAGGCGCTGGCGACGCGGCGCTGCATCACGCGGCACGTGCGGCGCGCGCACCACGGCGTCAAGGAGGGGCCGCGCGACAAGATCTGCCAGCAGTGCGGGAAGGCCTTCAGGGTACGTGGAGCTGTTACTGGATAATTCCATACATTTCGATAAATTTACTGTGTCAATTGTTGTGTGTGTGTGTGTGCGTGAGTGCGTGTGGCACTGTGGTACCGCTCTTAAACTGGTGAACTAAGACCCGTATTAATAAACTCATCTTGGCTGAGATGCGCGTCACAAGATACGTCAAAGTACACGTCAAACCATAGAACACTGTCATTTTTGACACATCTCGAGACGAGCATTAGAGTTGAGATTAGTTTATTCTTCTTTCTCGTGCGAAGGGATCAATTTTCCTATATTCTATACTGCCAATTACTGATTAGTTTATTAATACGGGCCTTAGTGTGAGGAAAATCGGCTGGCCTGTTAAGATGTTACCTTTGAAAGAAAGGGTCACTACTATATCTGGGGTTTTTATGGACCTTCTTGAAAGTGAGCTGTCGGACCTTTTAAGAGGATTATGAACCGAACCGACGCGAAATCGCATAACTGAAAAATTTGGTCTATTCCCACTAGTTCTATTATTTAAAGGACTTCAGATAATGGAACTAGAACTTCAGATAATGGAACTAGAACTTTAGATAATTAGATAATCCTATTTTATCATCACTACATATTATAAAACAAAGTCGCTTCCCGCTGTCTGTCCCTATGTATGCTTAGATCTTTAAAACTACGCAACGGATTTTGATGCGATTTTTTTTAATAGATAGAGTGATTCAAGAGGAAGGTTTTCATGTATAATAAACTTTGTTTTATGTACGGGTGTTACCGAAAACTCACATAAACCGAAGCGAAGCGAGGGAGGGTCGCTAGTTAAAAAATAAAATAAAATGAAGAATATTTTCTTTTATTATTACGATATTTTTTTTAAGCTTTTTTTTCATTAACGGTTTTAGTGAGACTAAATTTAATTATTTATTAATAAAAAAGAATTACTAGGATTAAATCATTCCCACTAGTTCCATTATCTAAAGTTCTAGTTCCATTATCTGAAGTTCTAGTTCCATTATCTGAAGTCCTTTAAATAATGGAACTAGTGCTAATAGACCAAATTTTTCACAGCTATGCGATTTAAACGTCGGTTCGGTTCATAATCCTCTTAAAAGCTCCTACAGCTCACTGTCAGTGTGTTCCCACTTCCCACCCGGAGCAGGGCTCACTGTGCTCGTTGCCTACTTAACGCTTTAAAATGAACGTTGTCCCCAGGACAAGAAGGGTCTCCGCGAGCACGAGTTCACGCACACGGGCGAGCGTCCGCTCTCGTGCGAGGTGTGCGGGCGCTCCTTCCGGCAGAGCGCCTCGCTCTACACGCACCGCCGCCGCCTGCACCGCCTGGCCGCCGCGCGCCGCCCGCTCGCGCTCGTCGCCGACGCCCAGTGAACTACATATAGTGATGTGTCGCACTCGTTGCAGAAAAGCAGTGGACTGTAGTCATGTGACAGTCGCACTCGTCGTATACAAGATGTGAACTAGACATCGCACTCCCAGTGAACAACATATAGTGATGTGTCGCACTCGTTGCAGAAAAGCAGTGAACTACATATAGTGATACGTCGCTGAAAACCAGTGGACTGTAGTGTTGTGACAGTCACACTGATACAAAATGTGAACTAGACATCGCACTCGTCGCAGAAAAGCAGCGAACTGGTACTGGTGTGACTGTCGCATTTGTAGCAGACTCCCAGTGAACTACATATAGTGATGTGTCGCACTCGTTGCAGAAAAGCAGCGAACTGGTACAGGTGTGACTGTCGTATTTGTAGCAGACTCCCAGTGAACTACATATAGTGATGTGTCGCACTCGTTGCAGAAAAGCAGTGAACTGGTACAGGTGTAACTGTCGTATTTGTAGCAGACTCCCAGTGAACTACATATAGTGATGTGTCGCAGTCATTGCAGAAAAGCAGTGGACTGTACTGGTGTAACAGTCACACTCGTCGCATACACGCAATGAATTACATATAAAGATGTGTGGCACTTGTTGCAAAAAAGCAGCGAACTGGTACTGGTGTGACTGTCGCATTTGTAGCAGACTCCCAGTGAACTACATACAGTGATGTGTCGCACTCGGTGCAGAAAAGCAGTGAACTGGTACAGGTGTGACTGTCGCATTTGTAGCAGACTCCCAGTGAACTACATATAGTGATGTGTTGCAGCCATTGCAGAAAAGCAGTGGACTGTACTGGTGTGACAGTCACACTCGTCGCATACACGCAATGAATTACATATAAAGATGTGTCGCACTCGTTGCAGAAAAGCAGTGAACTGTACTGGTGTGACAGTCACGCTCGTGGCCTACACTATGTGAACTAGATATAGTGATGTGTCGCACCCGTTGCAGAAAAGCAGTGGACTGTAGAGTGTAGTGGTGTGACAGACACTCGTCGCTTAAATGCAGTTAATTACATTATAGTGATGCGTCGCAGTCATTGCAGAAAAGCAGTGGACTGTACTGGTGTGACAGTCACACTCGTCGCATAAACGCATTGAATTACTTATACTGATGTGTCGCACTCGTCGCAGAAAAGCAATGTGTTTTAGTGATGTGACCGTGGCCTTTGTCACCGACTCATACTGAACTCCATATAGTGATGTATCTGTCCCACTCGACGTTGATACGATGTGAACTACATATAGTGATGGCATCGTCGCACTCGTACACTTGCATTGAACTACATTAGTGATGTGATCGACTCGTATACAGGCAGTAATCGTTAACCCTTTGAACGCCTTTCAAGTGATACAAACGTCGTCCTCACACGTCAATGACAGCTGAAAATCGAATGTCAACCTTACGTCACAAATACTCGGGTCTATTTTGCACTGTATCTGTGACCACTATATGGGTCGATGGCGTGCTAGGCACGACAGTACACTACCACTTTAGTGGTTCTTGGCGTTCAAAGGGTTAACTATGTCCAGGCGGTTATTCCGTAACTATTACAGATATCAAAACACTTTAAACTGATATCGAAAATACTTTACCTAATGAGTAAGACGACATCATTTTTTTTTTTAATCAAACGACACGTATTAATTTTTTAATATTAAAGAATTCCATACATTTAGAATGAGAGTACTTTCGATATCAGTTTTTTTTTTATATCTGCAATAGTTACGGAATAATTGCATGGACACACTTAACGAATACACCCTGTATATGTTTATCGTTGTCTAGTACCTATAGTACGGTTACGGGCATTAATTTGGGACCCGTTTTAAGAAAAATATGCTTGAAGTCGTCAATGTCATTAGAGATGTCAAGTCATTTGTAACTTTTAGGAAACTCAACCTTATTGTTGTAGAATGTCAGATTGATTTTGGACCTAAGGTGGGTACCAAATTAAATCTCGTGACTGTACAAGACTAGAGCTTAGTTTGGGGCTAGCTAGGTCGATATGTGTGAAATCGTCCGTTGATATTTTTTTATTATTATAACTATAATGGTTATAAAAGAACTAGTCACTGAATGATGAAATTCGTGAGATTACGTCATAATCATAACATAATTATTAATAATTTACTATTGAGTTAATAACGAGTATGTAATAAGCGTATTTATTTATTCAATAAAACTATTATTTACGATGTCTTTGATTTGAATTTTATGAAAAATTATAATTTAAGTATATAAATCCTTGACGCAATAGGCGTGTCTAAAACATTAGAACATTTTCAACCGTTCCTTCGATTTTTAGGGGTCACATCAAAGATATAGATTTAAAATACATATACACATATATATACCTATATCCAGCTGTTTTCGAGTAACCGGGGAAAACACATTAAGACTGCGCCGAGCGTACGCCGGATGTACAGTGGCGCCCTCATGACTATTATTGTATTTTCTAATAAATTAACGTATTTTCTTTAAATTGGTCGCTAGGTTTTTGTACTACAAATGAAAACACAACTTATATGGTATGTCACATAGTTTAATAACAATTCACCTTCGAGTTAAATTGTAGCCTAAGACACTCCCACAACCTAGACTATAATATTATGTTAATAAGTTAGTATGCCAAAAAAAACAGTCTTGGGACAACCTTTTGTTGCGGACTGTACTTTTTTTTGCACAGTCCTCATCTACTCGTCAAGAGAATTCTAACAAGCCCTAACACGACGGGATTATTATGTGTAATTTAGGAGTTGTTATCGCCATATCGATGGTACTATTTTATTTATTTATTTATTTCATGAAATTACACAGTATAACAGTAAAACTAAAGCGCTGTGAAGTCTAGATTATACAAGGTGTCCCAAGCCGAAGTGACCGGCGAGTTGTGGTTGAATATTTATACAAAATTATCGATAAAAAACTTTAATTTAGAGGTAGATCGAGATCAGTTTTTTTTTTATCGCCATTTGTTTTATTTTAGTATTGACGGCTGACTTGTTGCAATATTTTTGCCATATTTTGTTTGTTTTGAGTTTGTTTTCCATTCTGTCTTTTTTATTGCATAGCCATTATTGTTACTTATACGTTCAGGCTCTAAAAACTATCCAAACTTAAATAAAACATGTAGAAAATGAGGAAGAAACGGAAAATTCTAACAAAAAAAAGGTTTATTTTTTTGTTGTTTAGCCCAAAAAGCCGAAAAATGTGCTATAAACAGTATTATTTTATTATTTATTATTAAACTACATGGTATTCTCTAAAACATCTCAAAACAATGTATCTAGTTATTTCTAATATTTTCCGAAATACGACCTGTTGAAATTTGACCTACACACGGTCCAAACAAAAGGATACCGCAGGTAAAAAAAGTCTCTGTCCCATTCGAAGGTGAATGGGACAGTAAATATTTTTTTATCTGCGCTACTTACAGGGGTAAGTTTAGTAGTAAATGAAAATGGCGTTGTTTTAAAATAAAAAAAATTATCTACAAAACAGTAATTATTTAAATGACATGTTCAAAATGACCGCCGTCAGCAGTTATGCAGGCCAGGGCTCTAAATGACATCCTCTGGGTAGTTCGTCGTATTTCTGCCGTGTTTTCTGCCATTTCCGCAGCTGCAGCATCAATTCTTTCTTTCAGTTGCTCCCTTGATACAATAGGTACAGCGTAAACTTTCTGTTTCAAATTGCCCCAATAATAATAATCCAGGGGCGTTAAATCTGGTGACCTCGGAGGCCAGGCCACTGGACCGCCTCTTCCGATCCACCTTGGATAATTTGCACCGACAAACTGACGAACAAAAGTAGCGTAATGTGCCGGGGCTCCATCCATTTGGAAGTACATGTTACGTCTTGTCAGCAAAGGGATATTCTCCAATAATAATGGCAAATCGTTGCGCAAAAAATTTAGCATGCCGTCTCCATCAAGCCTTCTTGGCAATTCGAATGGGCCAATAACTAAATCGTCAATCATTCCAGCCCACATGTTTATTGAGAATTCATGCTGAAACACTAGCGACCCGCCCTCGCTTCGCTTCGGTTTATTTGAGTTTTCTATAACACACGTACATAAAACAAAATTTATTATACATAAAAACCTTCCTCTTGAATCACTCTATCTATTAAAAAAAACCGCATCTTAATCCGTTGCGTAGTTTTAAAGATCTAAGCATACATAGGGACAGACAGCGGGAAGCGACTTTGTTTTATACTATGTAGTGTAACGGAACGTTTTGCGAAATTATTCGAGTATGCGCGGAACTATCACAATTAGATATACTCTGTAGTAGCGGTTTTAAAGTGAACTGGAACGTCACCGTAAATGACAGTCCTGAGCTTTGACGTCTGTCAAGGCCTGTCACTCATGGAAAAGCAGTTACGATGGCCGGGATACAAACTTAGTTGAAAAGTAAATCGGAGTCGATCGGAGGATTTCCGTCCTCCATGAGTTTTTAAAACTCTAATTTTGGAGCAGCCACTTTAGGTGAGATTGAAGACAAAGGATATTTGTGAGCTGCTAGAAAATTCGTAAAGTCTAACCCTCGTGCTTCTTTCCAGGATAATATATTTTAATAAGTTGTCGATACCAGATTATCACTGAGGCTCGCATACTACAGCAACACAGGTGAGCAGCGTAAGGATCTTCCTGGTTACTTACCAGTTTCTTCGAATTCGATATTTAAAGATATGGTTTTCTTTCAGTCACGACACGTGCACAAACAGGCCTTGTCAATTTTTCTATTGGGATTGGGAAACGGAATAATATCCGGATTCTTCGGGTGAGTGTTGAAACCTGCTTTTCATCCCGATAGGTATTTTTTAACCAGAGTTTTAGGGAACGCCTGCTAAAGCTCCTTTGTATTTTCAGGTGGGATTATCATCATTTATTAAGATCATCATCATTTTGTGATCATCATTTGTTAAGATCATAAGATCATTAGATCATCATAAGAACATTCAATTTAAGAAGCCCATGAAGCTTCACCTTTACAACACTTCGGAGACAGTACAGTAGGAGCCGTCGTGGCAAGTTATCTGCCCTACCAGGTCGAAGGGAATCCCTCGATGTGTCAGATGGTGAAGGTTTGAGCGGCCCTCCTGTAAGTTCTGTGTAAACGATAGTGTTAAACCTTCAGTTAGTAACCTGTACTGAATTACTTTAAATTTACCAAGACTCGAATCGTGATACACGACCCTGTCTCTCTGTCTGTCATGGTGTGGGAATGGTAGAGTAACTTAGTCCCTAAGAAGAACTTGAATAAAGAACCACACACCACTGACAGATCGGTTTCATTTACATTCCTTTTTAATACTCTTTGACTCTCGCTCCAAAGCGTTGCAATACAGTATCTTTTCTGTAATCCTGACTGAGCTAGTTTGGGTAAAACCCCGTTGCTTTTAACAACACCTAAAAATTCAGGTTACAGTGGCGCCCCTTGTTTTCTTGGTAAATTTATCGTTTTTTTAATGGAATATTTCAGGGTGGAAGACCAATAAAAGAAGTGTCAATGCTGGTTTCTTTCCTCTCTTAAAATTCCAATTTTGTTTTAGTAGTTGCTTGTGCTTGTTGTAGCTGTTTGCGTTTTATTTCTTTCTCCCTTGTCAAGTGAATAAGTGTAAGCAAGTAACATGCTTAATTTATATTGAGCAGGTACATGCTTATATGTGTTCACAATAATCAATTGTTTTCTGGTGCTTTGCAATCTTTGAGGGAATCTGTGCAGTGCAATTTTTATGAAATATAAGTTTAAATTGAACAATGTGATAAGAAAAATGTGCTTATAAACATTTTAAAATTTATATTGCAGTGATATTAACATAAATTGTCAGTGTTTGTTTATTAATGAATCACAATTGTTTTACAGTTTGATATAAGTAAAAAACAAAAGGTGAATACCTATAGATGCTAATTAGTAAAGGTATTAAAAGCATATATTTATAGTACAATACTTATTAACCAATTAATTTGAGATATTTGCTTTAAAGATATTGACAGCTGTTTACAATTTAATTAAAATCATAACAGTGCAGTAAATAACTACTGTTCCACAACAATAACATTTAATACATTGAACAGATTAGTTAGAAAACAATAATAGCACCTTATATTTCGATTACAAACATTTAAAATAGATTTTTACACAGTATTCGTACATTCAAAACCCAGCTTACAAATTCTCATACAAAGTAGACTCATATTGGGGTACTTGGTACTGAATTTTTTAAAAACAATTGTAGAAAGAGTTATTTTTAGATTTTGAACATTTAAGCCATACTGGTTGAGATTGGTACTATCAATAACACATACAATGGTGTGTATTGATTAGCTTTTGGCACTTTTTATTGCATTTTATATGCATTTGTGCATATTATAAGATAATGTGTTTATGCGTAGTAGGTCTGAGATGGGCAACCACGTTTTCCGTTAGTGGACCCGGATCGGGCCTATGATTTAACTGGTTTCCCCTTTATGGCGAAGTCCATTGTAAGATGATATGTTCTCTGACCTGACTGTTTTTATTTCTTTTAGGTAAAATTCAGGTATCAACAACTTACAATTTAGGTTAGGATTTGTAGTCATATAAGTTTTTAAAAGTGGTTGGCTCCAAAGTGTTTTATGTTTGATATAATATAACATTTGAATGTTATATAATATATAATTAGGTAAACATTGTAGTCTAAGGGCTGTGTTTAACTATCACTTTTCAAAATAACTTCATATCTTACTCGCTGAAGTTAATATTACTTTTGGGTTTTCATTATAGCTGTATTGCTGGTGAATAACCATAATGCTTTAACATTATAGCTACTTGCTGGTGTCATTTCATATTTTATCCTTACATTATAGCCTAAGAGCTGGTGTATGTGACTTTCTTTCAACATTATAGCATATTGCTGATGTTATTATTAGTGTAAGTTTAGACATACATTATAGCCATAGTGCTGATGTATACAATACTTTTGGTGAACATTATAGCTACTGGCTGGTGTTACTTCTTATTTCATATATGCATTATAGCTTAAGAGCCAGTGTATGTGACCTTTTTTCAACATTATAGCATGCCGCTGATGTTTATTAATATTGTAAGTTAGAAGTACATTATAGCCATAGTGTGAGTATATATAATACTTTTAGTGCACATTATAGCTACTTGCTGATGTTAATAATTTAGTTTAACAACACATAGTCAAAGAACTTTGCGTTTTAGTTCTCTTGCCAAATTTAATTACAGTACTGATATTGCGAATATAGTAGACATAAATACTGATAAATAGGTACTGCTTTCATCAAGATTATAACTTTAAACTTGAGCTTCTTTTGTTAACCTAGTTTTAACAGAGAAATTATTTAACTTAAAGTTGAAACATGAGGTTCGTGTCTCAAATTTAAGCAAATTTAAACTTAAAGTTGAAACATTGACTTTGGAATGTCATTGTCTCAAATTTAAGCAATTGTTATAAAAGAAAACAAACATAGATTATTTGAATAACAACAATTTAAAACTTAAAGTTGAAACATTGACTTTGGAAGGTCATTGTCTCAAATTTAAGCGATTTCAAAAAACCAACTGGTTGGTTACTTATAGTCAAAACATAAATTGTAACAAAGTGTATTCTAGCACCACCACGAACAGAGAGATACGGTTGATTAGTTACTTTACGGAAATTAGTTTTGCTTCATAACTTTAAAACTTAAACTTGATAAAATTCAATTGCAATCATGGACTTACAGAGAGTATATTATCATTCCTTATTGAAGGATGAGTTGATGTATGAAATAAATATTCGTGCCGAGACACCCGGCGATACAGTACAAAAAATGAAACAACAGTTAAAATGTTTAAGCGCTGAATTCCTCCCGGAAGAGATTATAGGTGAAGAGTTAAAAGCAAGTATTGAGTTGCCCATAATCACTGAAAAAACAAAGGACTTACAGGCTAAACTAAGTACTCTGGAAAAAACAAAGGACAAATGGCTGTTAGTTCGTGTTAAGTCGTTGTACTGTCATCTTTTATTTCGTTTGCAAAGGGTTCAAGGATTGCACTTGCCTTTAGAAAAGGAGACTCATTTGTCATTAAAGTCTAAGTTAGAACAATGCTCGGTAATTATAGAAAACCTTTTACCTAAAAAGGACGGTGAAGGTTCAACGAGTTCCAGTGTTGGCGGTATCGCAGATACGTTTGAGTACGGTAAAGAAGCAAATAATTTCAACATTTTAAAACACATCAGCACCAAATTTAACGGGCTGACCAGTGTTCATTCGTTTTTAGAAGCAGTCAATGAGCGCGCTCAAGCATTCGGTATTAGTGATGAGAAACTTTTTAATGCCGCTTGTTGTCTCTTCACTGATCAAGGTCTCTTGTGGTATAGAGGGAATAAACATAGGTTTCAGTCCTGGAAGGAATTAGGCATCTTGTTACAAGAAGAATTTGCACCGGTGGATTTTGATTACAGATTGTTAGGTGAAATTCATGCTCGCACGCAGGGTCAGGATGAACCAACCCATATTTATTTTGCGGTGATGGGTGGAATGTTTTCACGACTTTTAAAACCTGTAAGTGATGAAGATCAGCTAGAGATTTTGTTACATAACATTAGACCGTCGTTCTCGGAGCAGCTAGCTTTGCAGGAGGTTAACTCTGTAGATGCTTTGAGACGTTGTTGTAGGAAAATAGAGGCGGCTCGCCAAAAAGGCAAATTATTTTCGGAACCGCCTAGACAATCAACTTTAAACCCAGATTTTACTTATAGGGGTAAACATATTAAGCAGGATGTCACCGCTGTTGCCTCAACTACTGTTCAACAAAGCCAGTTTGTTCCGCCGCAACATCAAAAGCAGTACAAGCAGGCACAGTTCGTGCAACAGCGAAGACAGTTTATACCAGCACCCCGGTTTCAAAACCAAAAGACCCCTCAGGTCGGTAAGGTTTACTGTTATAGGTGCAAAGTAGATTCACACAGTACCAAGGCGTGTAACGACAAACGGGTATTATGTTTCAAATGCGGTGAGATGGGTTACACCTCCCGTTCGTGCCCGAAGTGTAGGTTAAATTTAAAGCCAAAAAACTAGTTGGTGAGGGTCGTAGTGTTACATCAGCAGGGGAAGCCGTACCCGCTGATAATCAAAATTGGTTACAACTAGTAGCTAATTATTTTAAGCACAACTCCGTCGCCACGGTCCTCTTTCAACCCGACAACAACGATGTTCGGCCTTATTTAAATGTAGACATTTTGGATTTGACAGTTTGTGGATTATTGGATTCTGGTGCAGCTATTTCGATTATTGGGTATGGCGCACACGAACGTTTTGTTAATTTAGGGTATTCGATAGTGAATTCTCAGGAATCCGTCACAGTAGCTGATGGGTCAGTATGTAATACTGTTGGTTTTATCTCGCCCCCTATTTCTTTTAAAGGAGTGACGAAATTAATTAAATTTTACGTGATACCATTGATAGTATCAAATATCATTCTTGGAGTAGATTTTTGGAAGGAATTTTCATTGATGCCGGAAATATTTGAGAATATAACTTATATCAAAAAACCATCAGAATTTATTAAGAACGCAGCTAATATAGACACACAACTCAACAATATATTAGCTTATGACACTTTAACTTCTGACCAAAGAGAATTAGCCGAAATTGTAATAAAAAAGTTTTTGGAAATATCTTTTGAAAGTAAAGGCTTAGGCAGAACACATTTAGTAGAACACAAAATTGATACTGGCGATTCTATGCCAATTAAATGCAGACCGTACCCTATGTCACCGGAAAAACTAAAAGAATTACATAAGGAAGTGGATAAGATGCTTGAAATGGATGTGATTACACCAAGTGAAAGCCCGTGGAATAATCCAGTTCTTATGGTTCCCAAGTCGGACGGGACATGGCGGTTTTGCTTAGATTGTCGTAAACTAAATGCAATTAGCAAAGGGGATGCTTATGCAATACCATACATGTTAAATATTTAATTTTATAAAATAAAACACGTTAGTTACACAGTAAGCAAGCAGCCATGACTGAGTCTTATCCTCCATTTCTTTTAACTGTTTCTTACTGTGTTCAGCTGCTCTACACAAATTAATAGCCTCTTCTAAGTCTAGTTCTTTTTCTCTTAGTAGTCTTTCCTTAATAGTTGCATCCCTTACTCCAATTATTAACATATCTCTGATTAGCCTATTTTCCTCTTTAAATTCACATAATTTGGCTGTGTTCCTTAACCTTGTAACAAAGTGCTCCATTGTTTCTTCCTGCTCTTGTCTTAAATTAAAAAACCTGTAGCTATTAGCTACGGTGTTTGTTTTAGTACCATAATACTTGTCTAAACCTTCTATTAGACACTCCCAAGTTTCTACTTTACCCAACCCGTTGTAAATATCGACGATTTCCTCGCCTGCACAAGTTAAAAATATTGCTATCTTTCGCTCGTCCTCTTCTTTTGATAGGCCCGTAGCCTTCAAGTATATGTCATAGGCTTGTTTATACCTTTTCCACGAAACGGCGTCTTCTATTTTAAATCCAGTTGGAGGTTTTATCCCCGGAATCACATTGATTTTTTCCGCCTTTTCCCCCATTGTCCTTGTAGGTTAGGTACATAGGTATTATACCAGTATTTTAGGTCCACTTCAGGTATTCTTATCCACAAAGGTATTTTTGGCTGCTTCTTTTAATTTTAGCAGTGGTTTACACCTGACACCATGTTAAATATTTAATTTTATAAAATAAAACACGTTAGTTACACAGTAAGCAAGCAGCCATGACTGAGTCTGTAATCTGTGGTCTCCATAGATTAAACATATATGACACATCCCCCGCTTATGTTTATACATAATATATATAGATTACAGGTACTCTAAAACCTTTAAAACTTAACTTAAAACAAAATCATTTAAATAGGCAGGTTTTTTAATTACCCTGCCAGTTCTTGAGACTCTGGACGTCTCAGGCAATTGTTCCAAACTAGTTCCACTAATAGACACAACATTTGTATCTTGACTAACTAAATTTGCCAAATCATTTGTACTTGTACTTTGTGTCTCTACTGGTCCTTGAATTGACTGAGACTCTATTGGTGTTTCCATTATATAATCATCTCTAACAATAAACTTATTTCTACTTGGCCGAATATGCCTTTCATTCCTCCGAACCAAGTTACCCTTCTCATTTTTAACAATGAATGATCTAAGGACTGATTCGAAATGGATTTACCAAATTCAAAACTGCTTTTTTGTTAAAAATAAACATTTATTGCGGCTTAACTTTAAATAAACTGAGAGAATGCATTATTTAAACTATTATTCTCGTATTTTCTTTTTATTTTACTTTCTCTCCCACTCCTGTCGTAACTTTTGGCGAATACCCTCCATTAAACGGGCGACAGTAGTATCTGTCACCTTCTTGCAGGCTGAATTCCACTTGGCAAGGAAATCCTTCTTGTCACGTGCTGACTTACCCGTTTTACGCAGGACTCCCTTGACCAGAGCCCAGTACCGCTCAATAGGGCGACATTGTGGGACATTAGGGGGATTCATGTCTTTAGGCACTATTTGGACGGCATTATGTTCAAGGAAGCTGAGGGTATCTTTGGCATAGTGGGATGTCGCAAGGTCCGGCCAGAATAGTGTTGAAGAACTGTGCTTTCGAACAAAAGGTAACAGTCGTTTCTTTAAGCACTCGTTGATATAGATTTCCTTGTTGACTGTGCCTGTTGTGACAAAGGCCCGGCTGCGATCACCACATTGACAAATGGCTTGCCAGACGAGATATTTGGAGCCAAACTTTTCCATTCCGATCGTCGTTTGTGAATCTGGAAGAGTCTCTCCTTCTGCGATCGTATAATACTGATCACCTGGCAATGTAGAAAAGTCAGCCTTGACATAGGTTTCGTCATCGAGTACCAAGTGAAAATTTTCAGTGCCTAAAAAGTCGTACAATTTACGCGACCTCGTCTTGATGGTTGCTTGTTGTTTCGCCGTAGTTTTGGGCACCTTAGACTTCTTCTTGGTCTTCATACCAGCACGTTTTTTGGCACGTCTTACCATAGATTGGCTCGTAGAATTTTTTTTCGCTATATCTCGTTCAGACATACTGCGATTCTTGCGAATTGTTCGTAAGATATTTCTTTCGAGGTTTGGGTCCCGCGGGCCTCCGTGTTCTTTAATCCTCGGCTTCTGGGCCGTGGACAAGGTCTCCAAGTAGCGTTTTATAACTTTATCAATAGTTCTGCGATGGATTTTTAATTCTTTTGCGATGAAATGATTGGGACGGTTAGGATTTGACAACCATTTGGCAACGATTTCTTCTCGCCGTTGGATTTGATTCATTCTACCGTTTTTTAGGGAACCAGTACAGAAAATATTTTGTGAGACAATATTTTAATGACAATGACAGTTATCATTTTTAAAAGTTTTACAAAATAGGTTGAATAAAAAAACTCAGAAAAATAATTTTGAATTTGGTAAATCCGTTTCGAATCAGTCCTTAGGTCCAAATGACTTTACATCTCTCTTCTTATTTCTGCACATTGAAGCAAAATGGTTATAAATGTTACATATGGTGCACCTGCGTCCATAAGCGGGACAATTTCTAGCTTCATGTGATTTGCCACATTTGTTACACTGGAACATTTTTTTATTTACTACCCTTCAATATTAACTGATTCATGATTATACATATATGACACAATACATACCCCAAATTTTAGATAGCCTAAGGAATGCAAAACGTATTAGTTCGGTAGACTTTAAAGCAAGTTTTTGGCAGATAAAGTTAGATGAACAATCACAGGAGAAGACTAGCTTCACGGCACCCGGTAAGGGACTTTTTAAATTTAAAGTCATGCCTTTTGGACTGTGCGGAGCACCAGCTCGCCAGCAAAGGTTAATGGACATGCTTTTTGGTACTCCATTTTGCAGTGAAGTGAGTAAAGGATTAGTTTTTTGTTACGTCGATGATGTAATAGTAGTGTCAGAAGATTACGAAACTCATTTACTATTGCTAAATAGATTACATCAACGGATAAAAGAGGCAAATTTAACGATTAATTTTGAAAAGAGTAATTTCTTCCGAAAATCTCTCAAATATTTAGGATACATTGTGGACGAATGCGGTTTAAGAACGGATCCTAGTAAAGTGCGTGCGGTTATTGATTTTCCAGTGCCAAAAAACTCGAAGGAGGTAAAAATGTTCTTGGGCACTTGCTCTTGGTATAGGCGGTTTATTAGAAATTTTTCAACAATAGCTGCTCCGCTTAATGCGCTTACTAGCTCAAAGACTAAGTTCGTTTGGACCACTGATGCTGATCGGGCATTTGTAGATTTAAAGAACCGATTAGTATCGGCTCCAGTTTTGATTTGTCCGGATTTTACCAAGCATTTCACAGTACATTGTGATGCTTCTGGCTATGGAATCGGAGGCGTGCTTACGCAGGAAGTAGAAGGAACCGACCATCCAATAGCTTACATAAGTAGATCTTTAAATAAAAATGAAAGAAACTACAGTGCAACAGAGAGAGAGGCATTAGCGGTAGTGTATGCTGTTGAAAGGTTTGAACCATACCTAGGCTCTAGGCCGTTTACTGTTGTCACTGATCATGCATCCTTGAAATGGTTCATGAATTTAGAAAACCCGACGGGACGTCTTGCCCGATGGGGTTGTCGCTTGTCGCAATTTAATTTTACAATAGAGCACAAGAAAGGTAAGGAAAATGTCATTCCTGATGCTCTCTCTAGATTGATGATGGTAGAAGTAATTAATACTACATCATCAGCGACCGCGAGCGACGTTTGGTTTAATAGGGTCTACTCAGGTTGCCAATCTTTTCCAAAGAACTACCCGAACTATCGTGTCGAAAATGGTGTTCTATACAGATACAGTAAAGGGAAGTATTCTTTAACAGATGATTTTGACTGGAAGGAAGTCGTTGCCGAGTCTAATCGCACTAAGGTCATTTCCGAAAACCATGAACCACCAACTTCAGGTCATATGGGAGTTTTTAAAACACACCGAAGGATAAGTTTAAGGTATTTCTGGCCGGGAATGTACCGTGATGTATTAAATTTTGTCAAACAGTGTTCGACGTGCTCAGCCTATAAACATAAAACGACTCTTACACCAGGGCAAATGGGTAAACCTAAACAATGCTATAGACCGTTTCAAGTGATATCCGTAGATTTAGTCGGACCACTTCCAAAGTCACGATCAGGCTATATGCACCTTTTAGTTGTCTCATGTTGTTTTTCCAAGTATACCATGATATTTCCTTTAAGGCGCGCAACAAGCGCTAATGTGGCGAAAAATATGGAAAATTATGTGTTTTTAGCTCATGGCATTCCGGAAACAGTGATTACCGATAACGGGGTTCAATTCACTGGATCCGAGTTCCGTAATTTAATGAAAGCATATAAGGTTCCTCGTATCCACTACGGACCAAGGTATACGCCACAAATAAACATGGTAGAAAGATACAACAAAACAGTCATGACGATGATATCTTCGTACGTGAAGGATGACCACAGATCGTGGGATCAAAACATTTTTAAAGTGCAATTTGCATTAAACAGTGCGGTGAACGAAACCACGGGTTTCACTCCGTTTTTCTTGGTTCATGGCAGAGAACCGATAATTAACGGCGATTTTTATAAAGACACAAGTGATACAGAATATTTGGTGGCAATGCCGAGGGAAGAGTATGCGGGTGAATTTGGCGTACTGGAGCAAATTTTTGTAAAGGTTCGGTCAAACTTGGAGAAGGCTCACGCAGCTAACGCGAGGAATTATAACTTAAGAAGACGTGATGTTAAGCTGTCGGAGGGTCAGGAAGTTTGGCGGAAAACATACATCCAGAGCGATGCAGGGAAGTTTAAAGCTTCGAAACTTGCACCCAAATACAAGAAGTGCATTGTTAAAAAAGTACTGTCACCGTTAGTATACGAGTTGATCGGCTATGACGGAAAACATCTTGGTACTTGGCACATAAAAGATATAAAACTTTAAATGAGTGATCACTTGGGTCATTGTCGTTAACTTATATTCTTTTTAGCCGTAGGACGTGTTTCACGTGTTGGTTGGTGACACGCCGTTACCACCAACGACGCCAAGGTGAATAAGGAATTCTCTTTACAAATTGAAGAGGATTTATTTTTAGTTTGCTCTGAGATTGAATTCAGGCAAATTTTCAAGTTTTAGCTAAGGTTTAGTTCAGAGTATTAATTATTTTGTAGGTATTTGAAGGTGCTTACACAAAGTGTAAACATCATAATTAGAGTTGCGTTTGCTACATAAAACGACTACTCCATTGTTTGGGAATTAAGGAGTCGCACTGGGATCGACAGGAGTGACTCGGGATTTTGTATGTTTGTAGGCGGCAAGCAGTGAGAGTAAAACTGATGCTGCAATTCGGAAGATGAAGAATGTACGGTGAAGTTTGAAATTGTGGGGAATATTGTGTACTTGTAGATTAAAGATACTTAGTTTGTTTAGTTAGGAAATAGAAAGTGGTTCTTTGTGTTTCATCAGGTTCTCTACATATTTTTATTAAGGTTTTGAAAGCTTACTTAGTTTCAGCATTGGAGTAAGCCTGGGAGAGCTTTCGCTACGTTTCAACTCTACTTGAGTCAAGCTTCTATTCTTTTGCTAGGAGAGGTGTTAGTTCCAACTTGTAATAGCGCTGAGGACATCGCAGTTTCTCCTTGCTTTCGAAACTTTTCGTAGGGAAGGGGGTATTGTAACGGAACGTTTTGCGAAATTATTCGAGTATGCGCGGAACTATCACAATTAGATATACTCTGTAGTAGCGGTTTTAAAGTGAACTGGAACGTCACCGTAAATGACAGTCCTGAGCTTTGACGTCTGTCAAGGCCTGTCACTCATGGAAAAGCAGTTACGATGGCCGGGATACAAACTTAGTTGAAAAGTAAATCGGAGTCGATCGGAGGATTTCCGTCCTCCGTGAGTTTTTAAAACTCTAATTTTGGAGCAGCCACTTTAGGTGAGATTGAAGACAAAGGATATTTGTGAGCTGCTAGAAAATTCGTAAAGTCTAACCCTCGTGCTTCTTTCCAGGATAATATATTTTAATAAGTTGTCGATACCAGATTATCACTGAGGCTCGCATACTACAGCAACACAGGTGAGCAGCGTAAGGATCTTCCTGGTTACTTACCAGTTTCTTCGAATTCGATATTTAAAGATATGGTTTTCTTTCAGTCACGACACGTGCACAAACAGGCCTTGTCAATTTTTCTATTGGGATTGGGAAACGGAATAATATCCGGATTCTTCGGGTGAGTGTTGAAACCTGCTTTTCATCCCGATAGGTATTTTTTAACCAGAGTTTTAGGGAACGCCTGCTAAAGCTCCTTTGTATTTTCAGGTGGGATTATCATCATTTATTAAGATCATCATCATTTTGTGATCATCATTTGTTAAGATCATAAGATCATTAGATCATCATAAGAACATTCAATTTAAGAAGCCCATGAAGCTTCACCTTTACAACACTTCGGAGACAGTACAGTAGGAGCCGTCGTGGCAAGTTATCTGCCCTACCAGGTCGAAGGGAATCCCTCGATGTGTCAGATGGTGAAGGTTTGAGCGGCCCTCCTGTAAGTTCTGTGTAAACAATAGTGTTAAACCTTCAGTTAGTAACCTGTACTGAATTACTTTAAATTTACCAAGACTCGAATCGTGATACACGACCCTGTCTCTCTGTCTGTCATGGTGTGGGAATGGTAGAGTAACTTAGTCCCTAAGAAGAACTTGAATAAAGAACCACACACCACTGACAGATCGGTTTCATTTACATTCCTTTTTAATACTCTGACTCTCGCTCCAAAGCGTTGCAATACAGTATCTTTTCTGTAATCCTGACTGAGCTAGTTTGGGTAAAACCCCGTTGCTTTTAACAACACCTAAAAATTCAGGTTACAGTGGCGCCCCTTGTTTTCTTGGTAAATTTATCGTTTTTTTAATGGAATATTTCAGGGTGGAAGACCAATAAAAGAAGTGTCAATGCTGGTTTCTTTCCTCTCTTAAAATTCCAATTTTGTTTTAGTAGTTGCTTGTGCTTGTTGTAGCTGTTTGCGTTTTATTTCTTTCTCCCTTGTCAAGTGAATAAGTGTAAGCAAGTAACATGCTTAATTTATATTGAGCAGGTACATGCTTATATGTGTTCACAATAATCAATTGTTTTCTGGTGCTTTGCAATCTTTGAGGGAATCTGTGCAGTGCAATTTTTATGAAATATAAGTTTAAATTGAACAATGTGATAAGAAAAATGTGCTTATAAACATTTTAAAATTTATATTGCAGTGATATTAACATAAATTGTCAGTGTTTGTTTATTAATGAATCACAATTGTTTTACAGTTTGATATAAGTAAAAAACAAAAGGTGAATACCTATAGATGCTAATTAGTAAAGGTATTAAAAGCATATATTTATAGTACAATACTTATTAACCAATTAATTTGAGATATTTGCTTTAAAGATATTGACAGCTGTTTACAATTTAATTAAAATCATAACAGTGCAGTAAATAACTACTGTTCCACAACAATAACATTTAATACATTGAACAGATTAGTTAGAAAACAATAATAGCACCTTATATTTCGATTACAAACATTTAAAATAGATTTTTACACAGTATTCGTACATTCAAAACCCAGCTTACAAATTCTCATACAAAGTAGACTCATATTGGGGTACTTGGTACTGAATTTTTTAAAAACAATTGTAGAAAGAGTTATTTTTAGATTTTGAACATTTAAGCCATACTGGTTGAGATTGGTACTATCAATAACACATACAATGGTGTGTATTGATTAGCTTTTGGCACTTTTTATTGCATTTTATATGCATTTGTGCATATTATAAGATAATGTGTTTATGCGTAGTAGGTCTGAGATGGGCAACCACGTTTTCCGTTAGTGGACCCGGATCGGGCCTATGATTTAACTGGTTTCCCCTTTATGGCGAAGTCCATTGTAAGATGATATGTTCTCTGACCTGACTGTTTTTATTTCTTTTAGGTAAAATTCAGGTATCAACAACTTACAATTTAGGTTAGGATTTGTAGTCATATAAGTTTTTAAAAGTGGTTGGCTCCAAAGTGTTTTATGTTTGATATAATATAACATTTGAATGTTATATAATATATAATTAGGTAAACATTGTAGTCTAAGGGCTGTGTTTAACTATCACTTTTCAAAATAACTTCATATCTTACTCGCTGAAGTTAATATTACTTTTGGGTTTTCATTATAGCTGTATTGCTGGTGAATAACCATAATGCTTTAACATTATAGCTACTTGCTGGTGTCATTTCATATTTTATCCTTACATTATAGCCTAAGAGCTGGTGTATGTGACTTTCTTTCAACATTATAGCATATTGCTGATGTTATTATTAGTGTAAGTTTAGACATACATTATAGCCATAGTGCTGATGTATACAATACTTTTGGTGAACATTATAGCTACTGGCTGGTGTTACTTCTTATTTCATATATGCATTATAGCTTAAGAGCCAGTGTATGTGACCTTTTTTCAACATTATAGCATGCCGCTGATGTTTATTAATATTGTAAGTTAGAAGTACATTATAGCCATAGTGTGAGTATATATAATACTTTTAGTGCACATTATAGCTACTTGCTGATGTTAATAATTTAGTTTAACAACACATAGTCAAAGAACTTTGCGTTTTAGTTCTCTTGCCAAATTTAATTACAGTACTGATATTGCGAATATAGTAGACATAAATACTGATAAATAGGTACTGCTTTCATCAAGATTATAACTTTAAACTTGAGCTTCTTTTGTTAACCTAGTTTTAACAGAGAAATTATTTAACTTAAAGTTGAAACATGAGGTTCGTGTCTCAAATTTAAGCAAATTTAAACTTAAAGTTGAAACATTGACTTTGGAATGTCATTGTCTCAAATTTAAGCAATTGTTATAAAAGAAAACAAACATAGATTATTTGAATAACAACAATTTAAAACTTAAAGTTGAAACATTGACTTTGGAAGGTCATTGTCTCAAATTTAAGCGATTTCAAAAAACCAACTGGTTGGTTACATAAAGTCAAAACATAAATTGTAACAAAGTGTATTCTAGCACCACCACGAACAGAGAGATACGGTTGATTAGTTACTTTACGGAAATTAGTTTTGCTTCATAACTTTAAAACTTAAACTTGATAAAATTCAATTGCAATCATGGACTTACAGAGAGTATATTATCATTCCTTATTGAAGGATGAGTTGATGTATGAAATAAATATTCGTGCCGAGACACCCGGCGATACAGTACAAAAAATGAAACAACAGTTAAAATGTTTAAGCGCTGAATTCCTCCCGGAAGAGATTATAGGTGAAGAGTTAAAAGCAAGTATTGAGTTGCCCATAATCACTGAAAAAACAAAGGACTTACAGGCTAAACTAAGTACTCTGGAAAAAACAAAGGACAAATGGCTGTTAGTTCGTGTTAAGTCGTTGTACTGTCATCTTTTATTTCGTTTGCAAAGGGTTCAAGGATTGCACTTGCCTTTAGAAAAGGAGACTCATTTGTCATTAAAGTCTAAGTTAGAACAATGCTCGGTAATTATAGAAAACCTTTTACCTAAAAAGGACGGTGAAGGTTCAACGAGTTCCAGTGTTGGCGGTATCGCAGATACGTTTGAGTACGGTAAAGAAGCAAATAATTTCAACATTTTAAAACACATCAGCACCAAATTTAACGGGCTGACCAGTGTTCATTCGTTTTTAGAAGCAGTCAATGAGCGCGCTCAAGCATTCGGTATTAGTGATGAGAAACTTTTTAATGCCGCTTGTTGTCTCTTCACTGATCAAGGTCTCTTGTGGTATAGAGGGAATAAACATAGGTTTCAGTCCTGGAAGGAATTAGGCATCTTGTTACAAGAAGAATTTGCACCGGTGGATTTTGATTACAGATTGTTAGGTGAAATTCATGCTCGCACGCAGGGTCAGGATGAACCAACCCATATTTATTTTGCGGTGATGGGTGGAATGTTTTCACGACTTTTAAAACCTGTAAGTGATGAAGATCAGCTAGAGATTTTGTTACATAACATTAGACCGTCGTTCTCGGAGCAGCTAGCTTTGCAGGAGGTTAACTCTGTAGATGCTTTGAGACGTTGTTGTAGGAAAATAGAGGCGGCTCGCCAAAAAGGCAAATTATTTTCGGAACCGCCTAGACAATCAACTTTAAACCCAGATTTTACTTATAGGGGTAAACATATTAAGCAGGATGTCACCGCTGTTGCCTCAACTACTGTTCAACAAAGCCAGTTTGTTCCGCCGCAACATCAAAAGCAGTACAAGCAGGCACAGTTCGTGCAACAGCGAAGACAGTTTATACCAGCACCCCGGTTTCAAAACCAAAAGACCCCTCAGGTCGGTAAGGTTTACTGTTATAGGTGCAAAGTAGATTCACACAGTACCAAGGCGTGTAACGACAAACGGGTATTATGTTTCAAATGCGGTGAGATGGGTTACACCTCCCGTTCGTGCCCGAAGTGTAGGTTAAATTTAAAGCCAAAAAACTAGTTGGTGAGGGTCGTAGTGTTACATCAGCAGGGGAAGCCGTACCCGCTGATAATCAAAATTGGTTACAACTAGTAGCTAATTATTTTAAGCACAACTCCGTCGCCACGGTCCTCTTTCAACCCGACAACAACGATGTTCGGCCTTATTTAAATGTAGACATTTTGGATTTGACAGTTTGTGGATTATTGGATTCTGGTGCAGCTATTTCGATTATTGGGTATGGCGCACACGAACGTTTTGTTAATTTAGGGTATTCGATAGTGAATTCTCAGGAATCCGTCACAGTAGCTGATGGGTCAGTATGTAATACTGTTGGTTTTATCTCGCCCCCTATTTCTTTTAAAGGAGTGACGAAATTAATTAAATTTTACGTGATACCATTGATAGTATCAAATATCATTCTTGGAGTAGATTTTTGGAAGGAATTTTCATTGATGCCGGAAATATTTGAGAATATAACTTATATCAAAAAACCATCAGAATTTATTAAGAACGCAGCTAATATAGACACACAACTCAACAATATATTAGCTTATGACACTTTAACTTCTGACCAAAGAGAATTAGCCGAAATTGTAATAAAAAAGTTTTTGGAAATATCTTTTGAAAGTAAAGGCTTAGGCAGAACACATTTAGTAGAACACAAAATTGATACTGGCGATTCTATGCCAATTAAATGCAGACCGTACCCTATGTCACCGGAAAAACTAAAAGAATTACATAAGGAAGTGGATAAGATGCTTGAAATGGATGTGATTACACCAAGTGAAAGCCCGTGGAATAATCCAGTTCTTATGGTTCCCAAGTCGGACGGGACATGGCGGTTTTGCTTAGATTGTCGTAAACTAAATGCAATTAGCAAAGGGGATGCTTATGCAATACCATACATACCCCAAATTTTAGATAGCCTAAGGAATGCAAAATATATTAGTTCGGTAGATTTTAAAGCAAGTTTTTGGCAGATAAAGTTAGATGAACAATCACAGGAGAAGACTAGCTTCACGGCACCCGGTAAGGGACTTTTTAAATTTAAAGTCATGCCTTTTGGACTGTGCGGAGCACCAGCTCGCCAGCAAAGGTTAATGGACATGCTTTTTGGTACTCCATTTTGCAGTGAAGTGAGTAAAGGATTAGTTTTTTGTTACGTCGATGATGTAATAGTAGTGTCAGAAGATTACGAAACTCATTTACTATTGCTAAATAGATTACATCAACGGATAAAAGAGGCAAATTTAACGATTAATTTTGAAAAGAGTAATTTCTTCCGAAAATCTCTCAAATATTTAGGATACATTGTGGACGAATGCGGTTTAAGAACGGATCCTAGTAAAGTGCGTGCGGTTATTGATTTTCCAGTGCCAAAAAACTCGAAGGAGGTAAAAATGTTCTTGGGCACTTGCTCTTGGTATAGGCGGTTTATTAGAAATTTTTCAACAATAGCTGCTCCGCTTAATGCGCTTACTAGCTCAAAGACTAAGTTCGTTTGGACCACTGATGCTGATCGGGCATTTGTAGATTTAAAGAACCGATTAGTATCGGCTCCAGTTTTGATTTGTCCGGATTTTACCAAGCATTTCACAGTACATTGTGATGCTTCTGGCTATGGAATCGGAGGCGTGCTTACGCAGGAAGTAGAAGGAACCGACCATCCAATAGCTTACATAAGTAGATCTTTAAATAAAAATGAAAGAAACTACAGTGCAACAGAGAGAGAGGCATTAGCGGTAGTGTATGCTGTTGAAAGGTTTGAACCATACCTAGGCTCTAGGCCGTTTACTGTTGTCACTGATCATGCATCCTTGAAATGGTTCATGAATTTAGAAAACCCGACGGGACGTCTTGCCCGATGGGGTTGTCGCTTGTCGCAATTTAATTTTACAATAGAGCACAAGAAAGGTAAGGAAAATGTCATTCCTGATGCTCTCTCTAGATTGATGATGGTAGAAGTAATTAATACTACATCATCAGCGACCGCGAGCGACGTTTGGTTTAATAGGGTCTACTCAGGTTGCCAATCTTTTCCAAAGAACTACCCGAACTATCGTGTCGAAAATGGTGTTCTATACAGATACAGTAAAGGGAAGTATTCTTTAACAGATGATTTTGACTGGAAGGAAGTCGTTGCCGAGTCTAATCGCACTAAGGTCATTTCCGAAAACCATGAACCACCAACTTCAGGTCATATGGGAGTTTTTAAAACACACCGAAGGATAAGTTTAAGGTATTTCTGGCCGGGAATGTACCGTGATGTATTAAATTTTGTCAAACAGTGTTCGACGTGCTCAGCCTATAAACATAAAACGACTCTTACACCAGGGCAAATGGGTAAACCTAAACAATGCTATAGACCGTTTCAAGTGATATCCGTAGATTTAGTCGGACCACTTCCAAAGTCACGATCAGGCTATATGCACCTTTTAGTTGTCTCATGTTGTTTTTCCAAGTATACCATGATATTTCCTTTAAGGCGCGCAACAAGCGCTAATGTGGCGAAAAATATGGAAAATTATGTGTTTTTAGCTCATGGCATTCCGGAAACAGTGATTACCGATAACGGGGTTCAATTCACTGGATCCGAGTTCCGTAATTTAATGAAAGCATATAAGGTTCCTCGTATCCACTACGGACCAAGGTATACGCCACAAATAAACATGGTAGAAAGATACAACAAAACAGTCATGACGATGATATCTTCGTACGTGAAGGATGACCACAGATCGTGGGATCAAAACATTTTTAAAGTGCAATTTGCATTAAACAGTGCGGTGAACGAAACCACGGGTTTCACTCCGTTTTTCTTGGTTCATGGCAGAGAACCGATAATTAACGGCGATTTTTATAAAGACACAAGTGATACAGAATATTTGGTGGCAATGCCGAGGGAAGAGTATGCGGGTGAATTTGGCGTACTGGAGCAAATTTTTGTAAAGGTTCGGTCAAACTTGGAGAAGGCTCACGCAGCTAACGCGAGGAATTATAACTTAAGAAGACGTGATGTTAAGCTGTCGGAGGGTCAGGAAGTTTGGCGGAAAACATACATCCAGAGCGATGCAGGGAAGTTTAAAGCTTCGAAACTTGCACCCAAATACAAGAAGTGCATTGTTAAAAAAGTACTGTCACCGTTAGTATACGAGTTGATCGGCTATGACGGAAAACATCTTGGTACTTGGCACATAAAAGATATAAAACTTTAAATGAGTGATCACTTGGGTCATTGTCGTTAACTTATATTCTTTTTAGCCGTAGGACGTGTTTCACGTGTTGGTTGGTGACACGCCGTTACCACCAACGACGCCAAGGTGAATAAGGAATTCTCTTTACAAATTGAAGAGGATTTATTTTTAGTTTGCTCTGAGATTGAATTCAGGCAAATTTTCAAGTTTTAGCTAAGGTTTAGTTCAGAGTATTAATTATTTTGTAGGTATTTGAAGGTGCTTACACAAAGTGTAAACATCATAATTAGAGTTGCGTTTGCTACATAAAACGACTACTCCATTGTTTGGGAATTAAGGAGTCGCACTGGGATCGACAGGAGTGACTCGGGATTTTGTATGTTTGTAGGCGGCAAGCAGTGAGAGTAAAACTGATGCTGCAATTCGGAAGATGAAGAATGTACGGTGAAGTTTGAAATTGTGGGGAATATTGTGTACTTGTAGATTAAAGATACTTAGTTTGTTTAGTTAGGAAATAGAAAGTGGTTCTTTGTGTTTCATCAGGTTCTCTACATATTTTTATTAAGGTTTTGAAAGCTTACTTAGTTTCAGCATTGGAGTAAGCCTGGGAGAGCTTTCGCTACGTTTCAACTCTACTTGAGTCAAGCTTCTATTCTTTTGCTAGGAGAGGTGTTAGTTCCAACTTGTAATAGCGCTGAGGACATCGCAGTTTCTCCTTGCTTTCGAAACTTTTCGTAGGGAAGGGGGTATTGTAACGGAACGTTTTGCGAAATTATTCGAGTATGCGCGGAACTATCACAATTAGATATACTCTGTAGTAGCGGTTTTAAAGTGAACTGGAACGTCACCGTAAATGACAGTCCTGAGCTTTGACGTCTGTCAAGGCCTGTCACTCATGGAAAAGCAGTTACGATGGCCGGGATACAAACTTAGTTGAAAAGTAAATCGGAGTCGATCGGAGGATTTCCGTCCTCCATGAGTTTTTAAAACTCTAATTTTGGAGCAGCCACTTTAGGTGAGATTGAAGACAAAGGATATTTGTGAGCTGCTAGAAAATTCGTAAAGTCTAACCCTCGTGCTTCTTTCCAGGATAATATATTTTAATAAGTTGTCGATACCAGATTATCACTGAGGCTCGCATACTACAGCAACACAGGTGAGCAGCGTAAGGATCTTCCTGGTTACTTACCAGTTTCTTCGAATTCGATATTTAAAGATATGGTTTTCTTTCAGTCACGACACGTGCACAAACAGGCCTTGTCAATTTTTCTATTGGGATTGGGAAACGGAATAATATCCGGATTCTTCGGGTGAGTGTTGAAACCTGCTTTTCATCCCGATAGGTATTTTTTAACCAGAGTTTTAGGGAACGCCTGCTAAAGCTCCTTTGTATTTTCGGGTGGGATTATCATCATTTATTAAGATCATCATCATTTTGTGATCATCATTTGTTAAGATCATAAGATCATTAGATCATCATAAGAACATTCAATTTAAGAAGCCCATGAAGCTTCACCTTTACAACACTTCGGAGACAGTACAGTAGGAGCCGTCGTGGCAAGTTATCTGCCCTACCAGGTCGAAGGGAATCCCTCGATGTGTCAGATGGTGAAGGTTTGAGCGGCCCTCCTGTAAGTTCTGTGTAAACAATAGTGTTAAACCTTCAGTTAGTAACCTGTACTGAATTACTTTAAATTTACCAAGACTCGAATCGTGATACACGACCCTGTCTCTCTGTCTGTCATGGTGTGGGAATGGTAGAGTAACTTAGTCCCTAAGAAGAACTTGAATAAAGAACCACACACCACTGACAGATCGGTTTCATTTACATTCCTTTTTAATACTCTTTGACTCTCGCTCCAAAGCGTTGCAATACAGTATCTTTTCTGTAATCCTGACTGAGCTAGTTTGGGTAAAACCCCGTTGCTTTTAACAACACCTAAAAATTCAGGTTACAGTAGTGATAACATAAAAGCAACTCAAACAGTAAACAAAGAATAGATGAAGGCCACTACCACATATAATTGTATTGTCATCAGAACTAAAGGCGTATGCCAATTGTCAGCTTCTTTGGAAACCGGAAAGTGGGTCAAATTTAACTTGCAAGATTTTACCCTTATTTAAGTTAAAAAAAGTCCTCAAAAATTTACAATAATTGAATAAGTGGTTTTTATAGGCTCATTAGTCATTACACAGATACACAACAATACGAAACAAGTTTTTTCTATGGCACACAGGTTACCCCATGGTAAGTGTGATCCGAGTTCCATAAGCATCCGCGTTCTCAAAGCTACAGTCACATGACTGCTATCCTAACCCAGTGTCCTGCATAAGCGAACTGAACGCGAACACGAAGCGACGCGGTATTTTGACAGCTCAAAGCGTAGCGACGCGACGCGACTGCTGTGCTGCCTGAGATCGCGTCACGCAGCTCAATGGAGTCGTTATAGTGCATTAATTTTATCCCACGATATAGGCCGGTCGTCAGCTGTATTAATAATAATAATTTAGTTTTATTAATTCCAAAATTTTAATCTGTATACATTTGCTATTTACAATTCGTTACATTCATTATATTCTAATAAGATTTAAATTTCATGCAAATTTTAAATAAAAATATCACCCCCTGCAACCCCCTACTTCCCGGCCTCTGTAGTAATGTACTATTTAACACCAACGACGAATACTTCCACCATGGTTGCCAGAGCAAAATTGACCTGAGTGTCTATGAATAAACCGCATATCACTGACTGCAAACTTACGCACACTAATGCAGAGTGGTACACTTTTGAAATTCAATCGAAAGCGGTCATATATACGACTCTTTTTAACGTAGAGCATTTGTAACAGGTGCGAAGAGTACTATTCTATTAGCCGTTTTTATACTCCCTCTATGTATTTAACATAGCGGACATTTTGAAAAGCGAAGTTACGTTTTATTAACCTACCGCCAAACAGCAGTGTTCGCATTGTTGTGTTCCGGTTTGGGGATAAGACAGCCGGTGAAATGACTAGCATAGAGGCATTCCATCTTAGTCCTCAGGGTTGGCAACGCATTTGCAGTCTTAAGATTGCATTGCAGTCTTGTGAATGCGAATGTCTATGGGTCACAGTTTCCACTTACCATCAGGTGGCCTGTGTGCTCGTTTGTCTTCTCTGTCATAATAGTACATTATTGCCTAGGCAGTGAAGCAGGCAATTGCGGGCCGAGGATTTGTTTAAACGGACGAGCTTGCGAGTCCGTTTAAAAATACGAGGCCCGCAATAGCCGTACCTGCCGAGGCATATATAGTGCTTTTCTCAAAAATCGCAAGAAAAAAATTGTGTTGGAGTAAAGTACTTTATTAAGGAAAGAAATACCACACAATCTATACAGACAATGTATTTATGTTTATGACAAGGAGAAACGCAAGCTTTTTTTTAATACACTCAAGCTATTCGAGACACAGATAAAAAAGTTATGTTCCGAACAAAATTTGGATGTATAAGACTTGTGCCCTCATTTTATTAAGGCCGTTTTCACTTTTTAAAAAGTTAGATACTAGATAGTAATGAAATTTGTATGCAACATTGCGTGCTTGTGTAGCGAGCACGCAATGTTTTTTTTTTAAATTTGAGATCTGTCAGTAAACTATGTACTTCGCATCCCAATATATAGATAGTAAAGTCAACTTTTCCTGTCATTTTTGAAAAAAAATAAAAGCTTCATGCCTTTCTCTCGATTTAGTCCCGAACGTGTCACAGAGATGGCGCTACCGGCAGGCCCGTCGCGTCAGTCCTTGGGCGCGTGCAGCAGCTTGGTGTGCGTGTAGAGCGCGGCGGCGTGCGCGAAGCTCGCGGCGCACGCGGCGCAGCGCAGCGGCCGCTCGCCCGTGTGCGTGCGGATGTGCGCGCGCAGGATCGACATCGTCTGCGGGACCACATACAACAAGCTGGGGCTACAGACACATACAGGGTGGAAAGTTCGAATGCCACATAAAAAGTAACTAGGTATATTAAGACTGCGCGGAGCGTACGCCGGATGTACAGTGGCGCCCTCGTTACTTTTATTGTGTTTTCTAATAAAGTAATATTTTCTTGAAATTGTACGGTATGCTTTTGTACAGTCACGGATTTTAATTGTTATGCCATTGTGAAGTTATTTAAATTTGCAGTACTATGGCATCCACGAGCATTCACGAGATTACACGATTAATCACGAATACATGACACCACGGGAACTACATAATATTAAAGATGACGGATAAATAGATTGATTAGTTCGAATCACAAGGAGGTTATAGGTTAAACGTGATTAAAATATTGGCAACTGGCATTTTAGAAATATTGCAGGATCGTTATCACATTGTCATGGATGTTTTTAATTTTTAATTTTTTAATCTATGTTATCACCAATAGTAGACGTTATTTAAACGTTGTCGTAGCAACCCTATTAAACGACAAAAATGATTGTGTTCAGTAGAATAGCTGATTGGGCGTTGTAATCACCAATAGTAGCTGTTGTTTAAATGTATAACCATAGCAACTAAACATGCAATTTGACTTTGGGTGAAGTCACTCTGTGGTCTGATTGGTAGTCATGGGGTTAGCCAATCGTTAATGTTGCATGTCATTTTGTTCTTCTATCATACGAAGACGTGCGAATTTCCTTATCTCGATATACGAGTAAAACCGACTGAACCCGATTTGTATTACACGGCTAAAATACGAACAGTGGCAAGTGGCATATCAATTAACGTCCGTGACTGTACTATAAATGAAAACATTACTTATAGGGTATATCACATAGTTTAATGACAATTCACTCTCGAGTTATCAACTTAACGGAAAAAAGTGGCCACCTTTTCCCGTTAATCTAACTACTCAAAGGGTAATTGTTATTAAAGTTTGTTACGTATCCCATAAATTGTGTTTTTACTTGCACTACATAAACGCATCGTCTGATTCCTCAGAAATTCTTTAGTTAATTAGAGAATACAATAACAGTAATGAGGGCGCCACTGGACGCTCGGCGTTTGCTCGGTGCAGTCTTAAATATTGGAAATAGCACCTGTGTAAAGAAGACTTTCCTTTATTTAAAAATCTATAAACTGCATTTATGGATTTTTGAAAAATGGTATATCTCAACCGGGACTCGAACCGGTCAAATGCGGTAAAATAACATGCCGTATTTTATGATGCAGATCGAAAGGGTTAGAATACTAGCAAAAAATTACCATTTAACTTTGTTTTCATCCTTCACAGGAAATGTGCTTGCAGCGGTTTAGGTCAGTTTCGTCTGGTTCCCTGTTCGTCTAACTAGTTAATGCCCTGTTCGTCTGCTTCCCCGTTCGCCTGTTTCCCCGTTCGCCTGTTTCCCCGTTCGTCTGTTTCCCCGTTCGTCTGTTTCCCCGTTCATCTGTTTCCCCGTTCGTCTGTTTCCCCGTTCGTCTGTTTCCCCGTTCGTATAGTTATGCTCCTCCTGTCCTACTGTCATCATACATCTAATATACCCCAGACGAAATAACCTTATACATTGTAGTGTCAATAGCGGACTGGACACTGTCATAACTTGCTTAAATTCTATTTATAATGATAGTGTAGGGAGTCATAGTTATTTATGTGACTGGTGCATAATGAGAGGCATTAATACACGAGTGTGGTTTTATGAAACGAGCCGATAGGTGAGTTTCATAATAAGATCACACGAGTGTTTTAATGCCTAATTATGCGTACAGTCGCATACATAACTTTATCTACATGCATATCATAAGTTTTCTACAATATGTGACAAAATTGTATCATGTTGCTTTGTATCTTAATGAACCTGCATCTTAATGTTCACTTTAAAGTTTCGGTGACCGACACTTTAAAGTGAACTTTAAGATGCAACTACATCAATAACCGATACTTTAATGACATGTAATACTTTAATGTTAACATTAAAGTGCAACCACCGATACAGATTTCTTAATATAGGCCATTTGCTTATCGTTTCTTAACACATAATAGGGAAGTTATGATATGGATGTAGATAAAATAGTAGAATGATGTTATTTGCATTACACTCCCTTATTATCATCGTAACGTGACTATTTTCAAAGCTCGTAAAAACGCCAGTCATTTAAAAATTAAAAATTAATTCATTTTTTATAAAAAAAAATATTAGTATTCGCGGATGACTTCGTAGTGAAATTAGTTTTTAATCTTAAACTTAAAAACCTACTGAAGTCAATGCCACTTAGAAAAATATAACTCGCAGCATAGACGAATGAGGAAATAGACGAACAGGGAAATGGACGAACCGGGAAATAGACGAATGAGGAAATGGACTAACAGGGAAATAGACGAAAGAGGAAATTGACGAACCGGGAAAATGACAAAATAGGAAATGGACGAACGGGGACCGAGTAGACGAACGGGGAAATGGACGAATGGTGCAGAATTACTTGCAGCTACCTTTTACGCAATGTTGAGTTAATTTTATTTCAGAATAGTCATGGTGGAATAAAGAATCCTAGATAAATACATAACCCTGAAAACATTACACTACTTTTTTTGGGCAGTCGTGTAAAAAACGATCTTTCGATTTCCTGACGATACTTCAGTTAGTTAGAAAATACAATAATAGTACAGTCAAACACAACTGACATGGCTTACCGGTAGACGACATTTTTTCAAAAGGCGGGAACCAATCAGCGTTGCCCGGTTGTATTCTGTGCTATTATTGGTTATTAGTGACGCCATGTTGACGCGCGCGTGTCATTCAGTTGTCAAACGCGCGTGAGCGAGATGGAAAAAATAGATGCAATTTAATATGCACCTTATAACTATTACGTACAAGTTCGATCGTGGGTTTTGATCGTGCTTTCGGAAATCATCGGAATCGTTCGTGTCTGCGCGAACGAAGATTCACGACACGCCATATCAATAGTGTTCTACTGTACAGATGTTGAACGCGTGAGGGTAGTACGTACCGTGGGTATCGTCTTGGGTCGTCCCATTCGTTTTTTGTAAAGCTCTTAACTCGTCTCATTCTGCTTTCGTCATCCATTCTTCATTCGTCACATTCGCTGGTAGTCTTTGTCGTCTTTGGTCATATTTGTTTTTTGTTTTGATCTTATTCAGGTTCATTCGACGTTCGTCACTTCTTCTTTTGACATGTTCGGTGTTAGTCTCTTTACGTTTTAGTCTCATTCGTTACTCGTCACTTTATTTTAAAATACGAACTTAGAATAAGACCAAAGAAGATGATAGGACGAATAGCGAATGAGACTAGAAAAGAGATAGACTAACATCGAACATGTCCAAAGAAGATGATGACGAATACCGGAATGAGCCTGAATAAGAAAAAGACAAACTACAAATATAACCATAGACGACAAAGACTACCAACGAAAGTGACGAATGAAGAATGGATGACAAAAGCAGAATGAAACGAATTAAGAACTTGACAAAAAACGAATGGGACGACCCAAGACGATACCGTACCGTGAACCCGCGGCCGCAGTGGTCGCAGATCTTGTTCCGCGGCGGGCGCTTCTTCTCGTGCACGTAGCTCAGGTGCCGGCGCAGGCCCGTGCCGTTCTTGAACACCTGCGAGCCATCATAATAAGGATAATTCATATATCCACTTCTTCGTTTCCACTAGAGCTGTGCGAGGCAGCAAAGTGGTGTTGCGAGGAAAAATCCACCAATAGGATAGGATAAAAGGCTAGACCAAATCAGGTGTTTTTTTTTAAACAAGTATTTTCGGGGGACAATTATGGACAGAAAGGGCAGGTTAGGGGCATGTTGGTAGACCAGGGTATGACATTCAAAAATACGACTTGTAAAATAGTGATTTCAATGTCATTGATCATATTTTCAAGTGATTTCAAGGTCATCAGTGAGATTCAAAACTCGACCCCCATGGGCAAGTTCAATAAAGCTACAAGTAACAATTTGACGGGTCTAAACTGGCAACACTGCTCAAACGGTTGGTCGTCATTGGTCGAGGTTGTGTCAAATGGAAACTTGTAAAATGTAAATTTTAATTTGTTGTTTTATAAAACAGGCCACAGGTATTATTAAAGACGATGATAATAAAACGACGATGACGACGCCGATGGTAGGGTCGTACTTTTTCGAATCAAATCGGCGAAATACTAGAAAAGGACGGAATCTTAAGGCGAAGGGTAGGGCAAAATGACAAAATCGAGGTGTTTTTGGATACATTTCTTGGTAAAAATATAGGAAGTGGTAGTTTTAAATGATAATAATCTGAAGACACATATCCTCAAGTTTTGCTCTGACTTATTAATATAGTTATGTAACTCATAGTAAGCTCTATATACAACTTTAATTGAACCGTTTTTTAAAATTTCATATTAGTTTTATTCCGGCTGGGCGTATTAGTTTGTAGCCAAACTTTCCACACTCGTTTTTACAGATTTAATGTGTTGCGTCAAGTTGAATATATTAGTTTTAGTAAGAATTTACAGATTATGGACTCAAAACATATGTGCTCCTAATGAAAAAATGAACTAAATGTTTGCTCTTAAAATATGACTAGGCGTTTTGAAGCTTTTTGTTGAATGTGGCCTAAAAAATAAATATACAAACTAAAATGAGAATTTAAAATGATAAAAAAAATAAACAAAACTATTAGAAAAAAAGCCAAATTATTTTGAATAAAAGTTGATTTTAGTGTTAGGTAGTGGATTTGAACTTGCATTCACGTTGGATCAGTGAGTATCCTAAAAGTTATATACAGGGTGTCTTGAAATCAATCGAAGAAATTTTAACCGTAGATAGGGTGGATGATTTGGATCATCTCTACATTGGTAACTTTTTTTCAAGTTAATATTTGACTGAGTTACAGACTGATTTATCCTGACGATGCTCTCAGTGTGCTCCATCTTAACTAATTCATTCATAACCCATACACCGGATTGACGGGGGCAAATATGTACCAGTGCTAGTGATTCATTAAATATCGATTAAGTTTATCGACAATTTTTTTCGTGACATATGGATCTTCCATTACTTACAAAATAAAGTTGTAAATACCTTTATCTTCTATATCTAAATGATCAGCTTTCCATGAAGATAAACGATCTTTTTCTTTCGAATCATTTTTAACCGACTTAAAAAACTAAATGGTTCTCAATTCGTCGGAATACTAAAGAATATTGTCGTACTGAATTAATTTGTTATTCAATGTAATTTCAACGGTTGTCAAAAGTGACTCGAGTCCAGAGTCAATGTCAGATACCGGTTGTTTGTATTATAAGAGGTTTGCACATAATTAAAAGTCATTCAAACTAGGCCATTACTTATTTTAATGATGATCAAAAATTGCTTTATATCGTTGTCGATAAATTTTGTCGATATTGAATCACTAGCACTGCTACATTTTTGACCCCGTCATACCGGTGTATGACATAACATGTGTCACAACGTAATGTAAATAAACAAGTTGTTCCATATCAACAAACTTTCTAATCACGGTCAAAAGCTCCACGGTGTTTAGAAAACTGAAAATAGACTGAAACTGAACTATAATATGAATGAAAAGATGATCTCTGATAAGGGCTACTATGTGAAATAATTTAAAAATGAAACTTACGATTACGATGTTTACTCACACTCTTCCCACACTCGCACAGGTAAAATAGCACTTGTACTCGTAGGTACATTAAAGTTATTTTATTAGATCATGAATCATGGATTTATTTCATTGATTTCTACCACCATCAGGGATAACTATGAATACAACACACAATAATTAAAACGAATCAATAAGTTGTTATTGTCCTTTGACAGTTCAGCATAGTATTTTTTTAAATCTTGTACCATTGAATACTTTTTATGAAAAGAGGTTTAGGTTTAGGTTTTGTAAAAATAAAATCGTCTCTACACGTAAGTTTATCCATTCCATGGCCTAGGAAAGGTTGGTATTTTTTGTTCTCTATGGTAAGTGTGACATCATAATAAATTATAATCAATTATGCGACGGCCTTTATATCCATGGACAAAATATTTTGCATTCGGGCTATTGGCTACTGCCACAAATACCACGCAGATCAATACGGAGGGCAATAATCGGATCGTTCAATCCATGTCTATCTGAACTCTATGTCTGAGTCTATGAATTTATGGCTGTCATTATAATATTATGTCATTGTTATGTTATTTTGAGATATTCAAGTCGTAATTATTTTTGCTGTAAACCGGTTATACGGGCCACTTTAGAACAGAAAAGAATGGTAAATGGTTAGATCTCGACAATAATATAAGAAGGACGATAATATTATGATCAGTCTTGGCGAAGCGTGAACAAGAGATCTAGTGAATTCACATTTAAAACCAGCTAGTGTTCAAATTGCAAAAATGAAAATACAGTAAGTTGCACTAATGAAAATACTGTAAGTTGCACTAAAATTTATAATTATTTTAAAATGTTAGTCAGATTTCTGCTTACATGGAACGAACTGTTTGTTTACATACCATGTAAACAACGTAAATGGTGTCAGGTCATTGACCTTTAGAATTTTGACGTTAGTTACTACGAACGTTTGTAGTAGTATAGTATCAGCGTCAAAATGTCAAGGTCGAGATATCGGCTGCGATACATCAAGTAACAAAATTAATATAATTAATCCTTCTTTTTTTTTTACATTAACAGAAACAAAAATGAACCATACCCCCGTGATCAGAATCGTGCGAACTATTACCCCGCCAAATATCTCTTATTCGATCCAAGACACCCTGTATAACGATGAAAGCGACGTTGCGGCTTGGGTCGGCCTGCGTATAACGGTCGGACGCGGCGTTGCCAGACCGTTGGGTTGATGTGGTTGACAGTTCGAATGTTTCGAATTTTGTTGACTCCCAATACTTAGTACTTCCATCCCATATCAGTCAGTTGCGTTCTACTATTCCGTGCGAACAAGTAGCTACTGCAGTTGTTTTGTATTTTGGTCTTGGCGTTGTTTTGTTTTCTGTTGTGTTAAATATTTGTTTTGTTATTGTTATTATATCTGTTATTGTTTTTGACATTGAACTTCGTGTTTTATGCGGTGAGACCGTATCTCACGTGAGATACGGTAAAACAACACCCCAAAAATGGGGAACAAGCGGGGCAGAAAACCTTCTGCCTCAATCAGGTTGCTTCGGAAACGTCGCGGTCGTTGTGGGCAACAAGCTAAACAGCAGCGAGCTTCCACTGTACAGTAAGTACCAATGTGCCCATAATAATATGCATTTCAAAAGTAAAGTAAAGGCCTCTTTGTAGCGGGTTTAACATGACCAGGGGCCCGTTTATCAAACGCTTGTAACTTGTATTACGAACGGAAATCTCTTTCCAACATTATGTATTAAAAAAAGAGTTCCACTTATATTACAAGTTAGAAGCTTTTGATAAACAGGCCCCAGCAGTGTAACAAATGTAATGTAATTAATAGTGTAATTGATTTACCAACCATGAGAGGTTTTGGTTATTTTTGTCTATTAAACATGAATTGGCAGTTGCTATACTTAAATATAAGTTTTATTTTTGTTTTAGGCCTTCTACCATTCATATTGAAATAGTTATTTGTTCAACAAGAGAGCAAAGTTGGTTTTTGCTGCGAGTGATGATTTTGAATCCCGAGTAAGCGAAGGATTCTATTATTGAATCACGAGCGTAGCGAGTGATTCTAGGTTAGAATCCTGAGCGTAGCGAGGGATTCAAAGATACGAGACGTAAAAAACTTTGGTCTCGTGTGAGACATACAACTTTTCACCTCAGCAGCGAGAACAACACAGCGTGAAGCTGGTTGGGCCAACGCAGGTCTTCCGTTGTGACCATTTGGTGAATACACGACTAAATAACGACACGATCGCATATGCATCAATCACAAGCATTTTTGCAAAATACTAATAAAATAAAAAGTGGAAAAAATAAACATGAAACAGATAAAACCTGTCACTCAACTTGATAATGCCGTAGTGCAAACACAACTTTACACAGCTTTATGTAGTCTGTGGCTTTAAAAAAAACCTAACTAGGCCTTGTCTATGGCTATTGGCTATGGCGGACAAATTAACAAAAATTACATCGTCATTTACATTACATTACTTTTTTTTTTTAAGTACAATAATCCCGCTATTTTTGAAATGCGTTCTGAAACTGCCCCCGCGGTTTATGTCACGAAATTAAAGATTGTTAAAACGATAACAAAATTATGTAGATACATAACTTCTTATTTTTCATTAATTTTGTCTTCAAAACATTAAATAAAAAAATGATTGTACCTACTGTATAAAATAGTTATAATAAACACATTTCAAAGTTTAACAGATAGTTTTATTTGCAATTTTACGGTTATGTGTGCATCCGAACGTGCGTTTCTTTTTGGGCCTACTATGTGTGGAATTTGAAAATCGAACTTCGAATCAAGTTGTTTCTATCTCTCGCTTTTTTCCTATCGAAGTGAAAGTGACAGAACAAAGGGAAGTTCAATTTTTTCGAATGTTGTGAGTAGCCCCAGCACTGCTCACGGCATTTAAAAAAAATAATTAAAAAGCTACTTTGCCTCTCGCTCGCAGCAAAATTGAATTTTGCTCACTGTTTTTAAGCAGCAAAACCTGCTTGTTTGAGCTGCTGAGGTGAAAATGATAATCCAGTTTGCACATCCAATCAAGCAGCTAACATAACAGCATCAATTGAACCGGAACCGTAAGTAAACATTAAATAATAATAGTTATTTGTTCAACAAGAGAGCAAAGTTGGTTTTTACTGCGAGTGATGATTTTGAATCCCGAGTAAGCGAAGGATTCTATTATTGAATCACGAGCGTAGCGAGTGATTCTAGGTTAGAATCCTGAGCGTAGCGAGGGATTCAAAGATACGAGACGTAAAAAACTTTGGTCTCGTGTGAGACATACAACTTTTCACCTCAGCAGCGAGAACAACACAGCGTGAAGCTGGTAGGGCCAACGCAGGTCTTCCGTTGTGACCATTTGGTGAATACACGACTAAATAACGACACGATCGCATATGCATCAATCACAAGCATTTTTGCAAAATACTAATAAAATAAAAAGTGGAAAAAATAAACATGAAACAGATAAAACCTGTCACTCAACTTGATAATGCCGTAGTGCAAACACAACTTTATACAGCTTTATGTAGTCTGTGGCTTTAAAAAAAACCTAACTAGGCCTTGTCTATGGCTATTGGCTATGGCGGACAAATTAACAAAAATTACATCGTCATTTACATTACATTACTTTTTTTTTTTAAGTACAATAATCCCGCTATTTTTGAAATGCGTTCTGAAACTGCCCCCGCGGTTTATGTCACGAAATTAAAGATTGTTAAAACGATAACAAAATTATGTAGATACATAACTTCTTATTTTTCATTAATTTTGTCTTCAAAACATTAAATAAAAAAAATGATTGTACCTACTGTATAAAATAGTTATAATAAACACATTTCAAAGTTTAACAGATAGTTTTATTTGCAATTTTACGGTTATGTGTGCATCCGAACGTGCGTTTCTTTTTGGGCCTACTATGTGTGGAATTTGAAAATCGAACTTCGAATCAAGTTGTTTCTATCTCTCGCTTTTTTCCTATCGAAGTGAAAGTGACAGAACAAAGTGAAGTTCAATTTTTTCGAATGTTGTGAGTAGCCCCAGCACTGCTCACGGCATTTAAAAAAAATAATTAAAAAGCTACTTTGCCTCTCGCTCGCAGCAAAATTGAATTTTGCTCACTGTTTTTAAGCAGCAAAACCTGCTTGTTTGAGCTGCTGTGGTGAAAAAGTAATTATGAGTGCACATAAACAAAACATTTTAATTTTGTATATTATTTTACCTGACATTTAAATACTTGAGACATAATTAAGTTTAATGTTTTTTCTCATTTATACTTATAAGTAGTTCTAACATAATAAAGAAAGTTTAGCGTGTGTGAATGGTTGTTACTCAGCGTTATTCAAAGCTAGATTTGTAAACTTGTACATGTTTTGTTTGATCTATGATCTATTACAAACTAGTTCTCTTTATTGTTGCAGGTCCACGTCTGGTCATCTTGATAATGATTTTGATCTAGTGTGTGATGATAATATATCCACTGGTTCCGAACAGTAAGTAAAATATATACCTATTGTGAATATATTATATTGTCTGCCCTAAAATCTTTATCTCCAAATTAACATAATTCAATTTAATCTGCTCTTTAATTATAGGTATGCCAGAATAATTAATTTTGAATCAATTATGAACCTGGTTGTATACTTATGTTTTTTAATCTGCTATTTCAGTGACAAAAGCAATGAAACAAAGTATGGGAGAAGAATAGTAAATGTCTTGCAGTTTTTTACTCAGTTGTAAGAAATATCATCCCATGGCCCATTGAATTGCGGGTTACAAGCAGTTGAGATTATGTCAGAAACTCGGAGTGGCCTCATCTCACTATATGCACTTAAGTGCAAAATGTGCAATATGACATTTCAAGTGCACAATGATAACCCCACTGATGTAATGGATCTCAATACTAGTGCAGTAGCAGGCACAGTGGCTATTGGATGTGGATTCACTCAGCTTACTGATTTATCAGCTGCTGTTGGCCTAGTTCCCATGTCCAAAACCATGTTTACCTCAAAATTGGCACTTGTACACAAAAAATGGGAGGAAGAGCTGCTAAAATCGATGAGTGAGGCTGCTGATGAAGAGCGTACTCTAGCTATTGATGAGGGCAGAATTAGCCCAAAGGCATTGCTATTATAGATGTTATAGCTGATGGATGCTACTCAAAACGGTCATACAAAAAAAACTATTCTGCACTATCAGGTGCAGCGGCTATAATTGGTAAAAGGACCAATAAAATACTGTACCTAGCCATCAAGAACAAATATTGCTCCATTTGCTCTGTTGCACAGAGTAAGAGTTTGGACGCAAAAGATCATACTTGTTACAAGAATTATGCAGGTATATACTTTTTTTACTTAAAACAATATTTGTTATGTATGTTTATTTTTATGTTTCACAAATATCACTTAACTTATTTTACTTTTCAGGGTCATCTACTGGCATGGAGTCAGATATTTTGGTAGAAGGTTTTAAAAGGAGCATAGACATGCACAATCTTATATACGGTAGATTGATATCAGACGGGGATGCTAACACGTACTCCAAAATTCTGCAAACCAGACCGTATGAAAGTTACACGGTGGAAAAGGTGGAGTGCCGCAACCATTTACTCCGAAACATGTGCAATAAGTTAACGGCTATATCCACAGACACAAAGTACACTTTAAAGTACAGGAAATATGTGACAAAGAAGAGAATATTGTCCATCAGAAAAGTTATTGTGGAAGCAATTAAACAATATAAAGCAAGTAACAATGTTACGGCCCTTTATCAGGATATTCTGATTGCACCTGAGCATGCCTTCGGTCAACACAATAACTGCAAGGAGTATTTTTGCACCAAGAGAGAAGAAGATAATGACCTTGAAAAGGAAATGTTTTCTAACAGCATATGGCAGAGAATAAAATTAATAACTACCCAAATCGCTGCACATTCGAGAAGTCTGATTGTAGATGTTGACAGTAATTCTGTAGAAAGGTATCACAGCATAGTGGCTAAATTTGTTGGTGGGAAAAGGATTAATTTTAGCCAAAGATACCAATACTCGATGAGGTGCAATGTTGCGGCATTATCTTTTAATACGCATAAACCATTGTCGGCACTACATAAATCAATTGTAGGAAAAAGTCCACGGAACCAAATAGCGGAAAATGATAAAAAAAAACAAAAAAGTCGTTTACTAACGCAAAAATACCTTCGAAAGAAGAAAAGGTTATTTAACTCGCAAGACTCCAGAAATTACGGAGAAGATTGTTCGAGGCCCGATATAGATGAAGAGATGATGATGAAGTCCAAACAGGAGTTTGTTCAGAATTTGAATAAAACAAGCCAGGAAAGAGAAAGAATTAGTCGGGAAACGGTTTTACAGAGCGGTAGTAGCGAGTGGATGGAATTGCGTCGTAACCTACTAACAGCTTCAACATTTGGAAAAGTTGTGAAGCGGCGCAGAAATACAAGTTGTCACAACTTGGTCAAAGACATACTGTATAAAAAATCGATTGACCATGTTTTTTCAATAAAACATGGCAAAGACTCTGAAAAAGGTGCACTAGAGCAATTATCCGAACAGGAAAATATAAAAATAGACCGCTGTGGGTTATTTATTGACCCAGATGTGCCATATCTTGCTGCAACACCTGCTTGCTGCAATGGTTTGGTCGAGGATGAAAATATGATAGTTGAAATAAAATGCCCAACAACGTCATTCAACATTGGCTTTGATAAAGCTATAGAAAATAAAAAACTTCCAATTATCAAAAGAAGTAGAGATGGGTCTCTAAGTATAAATAAAGGACATGATTGGTACCTTCAAGTGCAAGGCCAGCTCCACGTCACAAGAAAAGAACGTTGTCTTTTTGGGATTTGGTCAGGAAAAGAGTTTCCTGTTAAAACATTTATAATCGAGAGAGACGATGGATTATGGAAGGAGAAAATGGAGAGTAAATTACACAAATTTTATTTAGATTGTTTACTGCCGGTAATCATCGACCCAAGGTTTACCCGAAAAATGGCAATAAGGGATCTAGACTATATAATAGAGGCCATGAAGGAACAAAAAAACAAAGAAAAAGCCATGGCAGAAAAAAAAAAGAAAAAGAAAGCCATGAAGCCAAAAGAAAAGAAAAAAGAAGCTCCGAAAAAACGAAAACCGGACCAGGAAATTCTCGACGAATCGCCGCCTTGCCGTAGACCACGTCGAAAATAAAATATTTTGGAAATATACATTTAAACCAGTTTTATTGAAACAATTTATTCCCTATACCACTACCCATGCCTATCGGGTACGGCTAGCACATCTTGTATGATCTTGTTTTTACTCGCTCACTCAGTGCGTCTGTATCGTAATAGACTGGTTAAAAACATGACGCGCGCAAGTTGTGCTAGCCGTCGATGATAGTATAGTAATCAAATCGCGTAGGGGTCAAATCAAATAAACTGTCTAAAAGATCTATATCACTCGTATAATCCTAGTAGACCAAATTTCTTATTGATATATTTGTGCCAGCTATTCATGAAATAATCTATACGTGTTAAATAATTAACTATTTATGTATTTACTTATTTGTTTATAAGCTATTGTTGCCATCCGTAACTGACTTTGAGATAGTATTTAGGAAAAACAAAAGTGTATCATCATATTGGTCGACCTAATCAAGCGCCATCTTACAGTAAATGCGTGCCTGACTGTTTGACAAATAGTAATATACGGTAGATCGCAGAGCTTACTCGTTAGATGGCGCGCGAATTAAAACTTTACTCGTCTGGCCGAATGAGCAAGGTCAAATGCCCGCCCCGTCGCCTTAAGTACCCGAAACCGACGTGCGTGCATGACTCGATGTATGAATGTGGAAGAAGCGAAAGAGATTTATCAAGATCGTAGCAACTGGAAAGAAGTGGTCTCTGCCACGCCTCTCGAAAACATTTAATGTATGTATGTGATAATCAGTGATCGGAATAGGTAGAGCTAATTTACCTAAACTTGATGCACCTTCATTCAATAATGTATTCCCATTTCACTCACGCATGAATGAATATGCATCCAGTTTAGGCAAATTAGCTCTACCTATTCCGATCATAGGTGATAATAATTAATAACAGCAATGAAGATTAAGTCAATAATTGTAATTATAATGATGACATCGAATGCCTTCCGCCGGAGACATCGTATTACCTTGCTGCAGTGCGGGCACTTGTGCGCGGAGCTGTTGCGGTGCGTCCACTCGACGTGCTCCTTCAGCTGCGACTTCGAGAGGAAGCGCGCGTCGCACTCGTCGCACACATACCTTACAAGAAAAAAAAATATTCAATAAACTTTGTTATAATCAATATTGTATTTTTATATAGAACGTCGTTTTTTTCCTCGCACCCAAAGTGAAAAGTAGAGTGTTTAACGCGAGATTAAACAACCATAATGAAGCTCGAACTATAGCCACCCTCGCTCCACTCGGGTCTCGTGTCATTATGGCTTGTTTTAGTCCCTACAATCTAAATTTTTTTCGTAACTTATTCCTTTACTAATAAACGTTGAGTAACGGTTGTATAGCTATACAATGTTTTGTCCTTATCTGTCATTGTGACATTTGAATTTGACAGATAAGGACAAAACATTGTATAGCCATACCACCGTTACTCAACGTTTATAAATTATAGTCTATACTTTTAGGCATTTAAAAAAATGTAAACAAAACAACCACGTGATATAGTTCGTCGCAGAACACTGACTGCTTCTATTGGCTGACGTCAAAGTCGTCGTACGTCAAAGTTCGATAAAACAGTTTTGATTGGCTGTTTAACAATGTCACGTGGTTTGGAATGTTTAATTTTTTTAATACCTAAAAGTATAGACTATAGTAAGGGGGTTAGTGTTTAATGTTGGTTTTAACGTACACATGCAACCAGTAGTGATTACTTACTTCTTGTCATCAACACTAGTATGCTTCGAGTGTGTATTGAGATGGTGTTTCAGATTATGTAATGTTCGGAAGTGCGTCTTGCACGGCGCACAGTAAGCAAAGGCGCCAGCGGAAGCGTGCACGGACGCGGTGTGAGCCAGTAGACCAGAACGCGCGTTGTAGACCTTGTCGCATTGCCGACAGGAGTACACACGGTTGGATACTTTGTGAACTGTACTGAAATACAATAGATGAATAACTTTACATGTATGGATGGCAAGCCATCGACGCGCTTTCCCTAGTTGGTAGTGAAGGGACCCGACCACCCATTCCCCGATAAAAGCCTTTAAAAGACTTACCTCTCGAAGTAACCCACTAAAAGAATAACCCCTTTGTAAGAAATATATACGGATGTACGGTGGCGCCCTCATTACTATTATTGTGTTTACTAATTAACTAAAGAATTTCCTTGCAATCAGACGATACGTTTACAATTTATGGGATACGTAACAAACTTTAATAACAATTACCCTTTGAGTAGTCAGATTAACGGGAAAAGGTAGCCACTTTTTTCCGTTAAGTTGAACCTGTGGCGACATGGCGACATCTAACGGCAAACCATGTACCACCAACTCGCCAGCGCCAAACAACGTCACAACGTCAGACAGCGGAACTAAACTGTTCTACAACGCGCAAGCGAAATTTCAACAGTCAGTTGATATAAAATATGTAGCACTTCCAACTTCATCCCAAGGGACTTCGGTCCCCAGGCATAACACCCGCCTGGAGAGAGATCTCTCTATTGTCCTCTCTACCTACATTGCTGACCCCGACGTGATCCTCTCACTACATTGGTGACCCTCGACCCTCGACAATGGACAATTACGCAACCTTCCAAGCAAATGACGCAGTCTCACAGCAAGCCAGACTTACCCGCACTGTGCACCACTAGCATTCTGTCATATCTCTATGCCTGGTGTCTACAGTGTGCAACACTACTCTCACTCAACAACGCGACTCACTGCGTCCAACTACGAGTACTTCACGAGCAAGGTACACGACTCACTGTGTACTCCACACTCACTCCTCCTCTCCTGCTACGCTCGCCAACGCGGCTCTGAGCACTACTGGAGACATCTACTACTGGCACACTTGCAAGCGACAATTCAACGCACAGACAGCACGTCATCAGAATCACCATCAACCTCCGGTCTCAAAGGGGGGCTGGTGTGGCGACATGGCGACATCTAACGGCAAAACCATGTACCACCAACTCGCCAGCGCCAACAGCGTCACAACGTCAGACAGCGGAACTAAACTGTTCTACAACGCGCAAGCGAAATATATAATATAAGTTGTGTTTTCATTTGTAGTACAAAAACATACCGTCCAATTTCAAGATTTTTTTTTAGTTAATTAGAAAACACAATAATAGTAATGAGGGCGCCACTGGACGCTCGGCGTTTGCTCGGCGCAGTCTTAAGTGGATAAGCTCAGTTGAAAAAGTTTAAACTATAGTGACCCTACAAAGCTAGCCGACTCGGGTTGAACTCCCGTTAGGCGCAAATATTTTAAGTTGGGCACGAATTCCAATTGCCTCACATAAAAATTTTTAGTCTTCGGACCGGACTTCGGATTAGTATGTCGTCCTCCCCCCGCCCTCTGTGGCTGTTTGAAGATCCCCTCCCGGTCACGTGGTACGGGTACGTTCCCTAAGATGAGATAACCACTGTACTCACAACATGTGTATCTTGAGCGCGGCGTTGTTGACGAAGCTATTGCCGCAGACCTCGCAGCTGGGCTTCTGCTTGTGTTTATCCCGGTGGTACCTGAAGCTGCGATACGAGCTGACGAAACATAACATGCCATTAGAATAAGTTTCTGTCAAAATTTTTAGGACAAACTTTTTTTTTTTGTGGCATAGAGAAGACAAACGAGCACACAGGCCAACTGATGGTAAGTGGAAACTGTGACCCATAGACATTCGCATTCACAAGACTGCAATGCAATCCTAAGACTGCAAACGCGTTGCCAACCCTGAGGACTAAGATGGAATGCCTCTATGCTAGTCATTTCACCGGCTGTCTTATCCCCAAACCGGAACACAACAATGCGAACACTGCTGTTTGGCGATAGTTTAATGAAGATGGTGGTAGCGATCCGGACGGACCCTGCACAAGGTCCTACCACCCGCAACTATACTATTTATAGCCGACTGTACTTTTTTTTGCACAGTTGTCCCTACTCATTTACTTCAGGGTTAGCTGGAAGAGATCGCCTTTGTACATTACTATAGTAACAATGTTGTAATATTAAAATGTTTGTGCAATAAAGAGTTTACACACATTCATCCAATCCTTCTTTCATTCATTCATTCATTCATCAACTCCCGCGCATTCAGCAACTGCCGTGTGGTTGCCGGATTTGAATAGTGCCACTCCAAGTCTTCCCGTGGATGTCGTAAAAGCCGACTAAGGGAATAAAGGCGTGTAGTACTGTTAGGCGATGGGCTGGCAACCTGTCACTAATACACTGTTAAAAATCTTCGCCTAAGTGTGCAAAATGTGGTTACAGAATTATCAACAAGTTTTTAGAGTTGTTGGAAATTCTGTAGCTCTGCCTACCCCACTCTGGGAATAAAGGCCTGAGTTTATGTATGTATGTATGTTTCATCACATTTGCTCGTAAATAGTGTCCTAACATGCTAGAAAAATCGACCGTAAATCCAAAATAATACCCGCGGGCCTTTTTTTTACCATTACGCCCTAACGTGCGTAATAGCTTTTTTTTAAATATTATACGTGGACTCAAACTATCACAATATGTCAGGACTCCAATTCTTGTGCCATTCGATATGAAGTTTCATTCGAGATGAAATGTCAGTTGAATACTATTTCCTAAAAATCTCGCATAATAAACTATTGATCTCATATGTCACTAGAATCGGATTCCGAACACGTTTGACATTATCTGTGGTAAGTCACAGACAATGATGTAATCTGCCGCTAATAAGTTAAAAATATGATCTTTTGTCTGATTTTATTTCATTTCCTCGCAATTGTGATGAAAAACATTGTATTCGGCTTCGGGCTTTTAACAGACTCTCTTTTGTAATTCTTTCTTTATCACCCTTAATACACAATGTACTATTTTGCAATAAAGAGTTTACACACATTCATTCACGCATTCATCCAATACTTCTATCATTCATTCATTCATTCATCAACTCCCGCGCATGACCTGGCCGGCCTTATTCAGCGTACTCACTGCGTGGTGAACTCGCAGTGGGGGCAGCGCAGCTGGCTGGGCTGGCCGCCGTGAGTCTTGTCGTAGTGCGTCACCACGCTCTGCACGGTGCTGTAGCGGGTCGCGCACGCCGCGCACTCGATCCTGCGACACCAGCAAATACCTACATTCTAATAATAGATCGTCCCCTTACTCTCTCAACCTCTTATCGGATCGAATGGATCGAATAGTTAGTTGGAAAAAATTGATCAGATAAGAGGTAGAGTAAGTAAAGGGACGAGATGTCAAGGGTTGGTAGTTGGGCAGGAAGGGTGTAGAGAGGCAAGTAAACACTACTAGTAGTTCTACTGTAGAAGACATTAAAACATACGTCGTACTCGAGAGTTATGTACCTGTGACGTGCCCAAAAAATGCCCTTAAATTTTAAGGTGGATGGTGACTTGCAAATGAAAAAATGGCGTTATTCTAACACTATAGACACCTGCCTTCTGTAATGCCGCCGCGTGTGGTCCCGGTAGGACCCTTCGGATCTGAGCACCGACTTGCATATGTTACATACGTATCCACCATTCTTCTGAAACGCAAGTCAAAATCAAGACGTTACGCACTATCAAAACAACATGTTAGGTTCTTCCTTTCGTTTAATCCTTTTTAAACTAGCAAGCTATCAATACTATCCATGCTAATATTATATATGCGGTAGTAACTCTGTCTGTTTGTTACGCTTTCACTGTTAAACTGCTGAATTAATTATATAGAAATTTTGGTAAGTGGATTGAACCCCAGAAAATATCGTACTTGCCGAAAGAATAATGGCATGACTTCTACGTAGATGGTGTATCGGGCAACAGCTACTTTTACAGTAATTTTGTATGAACCTTATTGCCCTTGTTGACTGCAAATACCATTTAACTTGATCTCACCTTGTTATGCCGTTTCTCCAAATGGTCCTTAAATGTCAATTCGTGATCAAACCCTGTAACACAGTTCTCACATTTATACGGTAAATTTAAATAAGCCTCCTTTGTCGCTTCCTTTTTCCTTTCCTCCCACATTTCATCTTCAGACAGAAAAACACACTTTATTTTTCCCTCATAATTTTTGACAGGTGCATTTTTTTTCATTTTCACCTTCTTTGCTTTTATTTCGGACAACGGAATGTCATTTTCCGTGTCGGAGAAGGTAAGCTCTGTTTTTACCTCTGTTGAATAATCTACGATTGGCTTTGGTATGACTTCTTTTCCTAATGGTTCCGAGTTGTGGGTGTAGAATATTTCAGTGTCCGATCGGGAGAGTTTTGAGACCTTTATGTTGTTTGGTTTTAAGTTCTGTACCTGTGAAAATAAAGTTGAAATCAAAGTGGCTGGTGGCGGCGCGGCGCGAGCTGGCCGCCGGCGCGCCCGCCGCGCCCACTGCTATCGTCGACTGGCTGTTAATCGAGCTGCGCTCGCGCAGCTACTGTTTTGTTATATCCGCTGCATATATACCACCTAATTTAATTCCGGATGTATACGATTCGTATTTTAACTACTTGACTTACATAATGCAAGCACCAGACATTAATGATTTCGTTATCGTAGGTGACTTTAACCTACCGACCTAATGGCACGAAGGTCTTTCATATTTAGAACCCATTATTCGTAGCGATTATTCTCTATCCAATAAATGCGTCATTAATTTTATGTCGCTTTTCAATTGTTTTCAGGTAAATAGGTTTAGAAATGCACACGATCGTATATTAGATTTGTTTATCACCAAAGTTAGTAATTGTAAACCGGCTTTAGTCACCACACCATTAGTTTCTCAAGACGACTATCATCCGCCGTTCCATGTGTTGGTGCCTGTAAATAACCGCTTTAAACCCATGAACATTAGACCCCAAAAAAAATATAACTTTTATAAGGCCGATTATGCTCAGATAAACACCGACTTGACAAACATCGACTGGGGTACGGTTTTCCACCAAAAAAATGCCGAGGATGCAGTATCCGCACTGTATGAAACAATTTTCGACATTATAAAAAAATATACACCTACAAAAATATTGAGATGCTCGGCATTCCCGGTCTGGTTCTCACCGGCACTAATACATATTTTTAAAAATAAAAATAGATGTTGGATTAAATGGAAAAAATACCAAAATATCTCAGATTATCACGTTTTTTGTTTATTGAGGGATAGATTTAAAATGGAGTCGCACAAATGTTACAGCCATTACATAAAAGCAGTAGAAAATAGTATCTGTAATAACATAAAGAACTTCTGGTATTACATAAATAGTCGTAAAAATAGGGCGTGTATCCCTAGTAGTATGTTCGCCGGGGACAGATCGGTTAAGGAGCCTGTTGAAATTTGTAATTTGTTTTCAAACTTTTTTCACTCGGTATTTGAACCATCAACCTTAGACAGTAGTTTAGATGTAAACAGCATCCCAGATACTAATCAAGAATCTGATTTAATTATTAGTAATGTATATATAACTGAAAATGATGTATGTAAGGAACTCCGTGCTCTTGATATTTATAAAGGCTGCGGTCTCGATAATATTCCCCCAATTTTCCTAAAGTCAACAAGTACGTCGCTGTCTTGGCCGCTTCATTACGTCTTTAATCAATGTTTACGCGAAGGCGTTTTACCCAAAATCTGGAAAGCCGCACGCATAGTTCCTATACACAAAGGCGGTCTCAAAAATAATGTTGAACACTACCGCCCCGTATCTATTCTACCCGCTATGTCGAAGGTCTTTGAAAAACTGATTCATAATAAAATTTACCCATCGCTCCATAACATTATTACTAAACATCAACATGGCTTCGTGCAAAGACGCTCCACGACGACCAATCTATTAATTTATACTACTTATCTTTTTGAAAGTTTGGATGCTAGTAAACAGACTGATAGCATATATACCGACTTCCAAAAGGCCTTTGACAGGGTAGACCACAGAATTTTGCTCGAAAAACTCGCCTTTAATGGTATTAAGGGAAATTTGTGGCGATGGTTCAATTCTTATGTCACCAATCGTACTCAGAAGGTTGTCATCAATGGTCACGAGTCCAACTGTGTTTCTGTCAGCTCGGGAGTCCCTCAGGGATCAATCCTAGGTCCTCTTTTATTCATAATATTTATTAACGACATCTACTCTTGTTTTAACTTTTGTAATTTCCTTTTATACGCAGATGACTTGAAAATTTTCCATACAATAGAGAATATTGATGACTGCCACAAATTTCAAAAAGACTTAGACAATTTTTCCAATTACTGCGTGAAAAATAAGTTAAATCTAAATATAAACAAATGCAAATTGATAACATTTACAAAAAAACATAACGTAGTACCTTACGATTATAAGTTATGTGGAGCCTCCTTGGATACTGTTAAGTCTATACGAGACCTTGGAATCGTCCTTGATACTAAATTGCATCTAGACTTACATATAGATAATATCGTGAGCAAAGCTTTCAAGATGTATGGATTCACCGTGCGCTCGTGTGCTGAGTTCACCCGACCCTCAACATTTATTTATATTTATAAGTCACTTATTCGCTCTCAATTAGAGTACGCTGTACCCGTATGGAATCCTTTTTATAATAAGTACATTAAAGCAATTGAAATAGTTCAGTCAAAATTTTTACGTTTTATAAATTATAAATGTTATCATGGTAAATTGCCATATAGTGAATTGTTATGTAAATATGATTTAATCACTCTTAAATCTAGACGTATGTATCTGGATACAATGTTGTTATATGACCTTAGTCAAAATAAATACGACTGTACTGCCCTCACTAATAAACTATGTTATAGGGTCCCACACAGGACGCACTGTCGTAAGCAATGTCGCGTTTTTGCAGTTACCACCTGTCGCACTAATGCTGGTAAACGGTCACCACTTTATAGACTAGTAGACGCATACAATAAATACTTTTTGTCAGTTGATATAATGTCTACACGCATTGGAAAATTTAAAAAAGGAGTTGTGTACATACTGAAGCAAGGTCACATCTAATTAAAAAAAAAAAAAAAAAAAAAAAAAAAATTAACTCATCTGGTGATGTAAGTGCAGTCAAGGTCATAGACATACATGCGTTCCCGAGACATCGAAAATATCTAAACACCTTTATGCCGCTTACAACAAGGTATATTATGTATGGATGTTGGTGTCTTCGACTGTAGGTACTAGTTTAAGTTTTAATTTTAAGAACTTACTTAAGATATCCCACCATATCATAATTAGAAGTACGACATCTAAGATCTTATGTTTTCTTTAGTAATCTGTGGTTAACGGTGTTGGTGGCACAATAACATATCATGTTGCACTGTATACTACTTAATCATAAGCCAAGATTGTGCTACTGTTTGTTAACCTAAATAAATAAAAAAAAAAAAAAAAAAAAAAGTAATGGAAAGTCTACATATTAAGCTGCTTTATGCTACCACCAAATTTTCAAGTATTAAATTCTTACCTGGTTATTCAAACTTAAAACGCTATTTTCCACCTGCTTCTTGAATAGGAATATTTCCTCAAGCATTTTGTGGCACCCATAGCAGACCAAACTTTCCGCATACTCCATCTTGGATATAAAAAGATATATTGCTATAAGGAAAAATATTCTCATATCATGCCAGTTAACCTAGTTGGTAGTGACCCTGCCTTTAAAATTAGCAGACCTGAGGGGCTATTGCCTAACGCAGTCGCAATCACAATAGTTTTCATTTTGAAAATCGAAGGCTTGTCTGCAAACAAAATTAAAACAATTGTTCCACTTTGAAGTCGATTGCGATTGCGAGTGCTTTAGGCAATAGCCCCTCTGGCTTCAAATCCTGGTATGGGCAGATATTTGTCTCAATGAAAAGTTTCCTATGTATTTAAGTATGTAGGTATTTCTCTATATAAGTAAGTTTCTTTTTGTTTAGTATCCACAGTACAAGCCTAGAGCTTTGTTACGAAATTGAAGGCCTAGCGCACTCGCAATCGTCTTCAAAGTTAAACAATTGCTTTAATTTTGTATGCAGACTTGCATTTGGGCTGTCGAAATGAAAACAATTGCGATTGAGAGTATGTTAGACAGTAAGCTTACAGGTCGATCTGTGTGAGATTATCACCTGATTCACCTGATATTTATAATGTACCTATTTAATTATTTGTTATTATTTATTTATTTATTTATTTACATATGACCTTTTAAATAATATTTAAAAGGATCATAATAACATGTAATAATAAAACAAGGGGAATTATTATTTTAAGCCTACCTACATCATATTCAACCTTTATAGTGAGTGAATAAATAATGGCTCCTGGTTGTGGCAGCCATCTTGTAATCAAAAGATGCCAATTTAATACAACAGCATAATACTACAACTTCAGGAAGAATACTGAATATGCTGTTAACGATAATTTAGGGAAACAATAAATACAGAGTATTAAAATTATTAAGTATAAATAAGTGAACTTACCTTAAAATTAAAAAAACATTCGAAAAACTCCACATGTTTACATTTTGTCAGCCTCACGAAAGGAACTTTTTCAATTAAACAGCAGATGCAGTTTTCAGAATTCAGTTCACTTTCTAAATTCCGAAACTTTCGTGCCCCGCTATATCCTGGTAAAAGTGAATTTTCCATTTCAGCAGTAAATTTTACGATCTCAAAAATATCAACGACCTCATATTGTGTTCCTTAACACGTTAAAGCCTTTCATTTATACTGTTATGGCTAGTATGTCATTAGATTTGACTTGAACAGAGTCTGCGTTCGAGGAAACGTGACATTAAAAACGTTTCGTTAATTATTTTTTACAAAGGAAAAAATAGTAACATCAGATTAAATATAGTTTGCGTTCTTTTAATCAATAAGTATTAAAAACCGTTTTTTGTGTTAGATATTAAACACTACAGTATTTTAAAAACGTGATTACAATTTACTACTCTCTTCCAAACTAAACGCTTTGACATAATTATTTAAGTTTGACAATAGTTTGACATATTTTAATACGTTTCGTTAGTCGAACAAAAGTCGAACGTTGGTTCCTTCAAGGTTTTTTTTGGAACGTTCTTTGGTTACACCATGAAAAACTATTATTATTTACAATACATTTACAACATTCTGTTCAATTTACAATGAGAAGGCTAATTGGCCTGACTTATAGAAAGTTGATTTAGTTTGAGCTCTTTGGGTATTTAAACAAAACGCTTTGACAATTGCAATAGATTAGTTAGTGTTGCTAGTTAAAACAGAAAATGAATGATTTAGTGATGCTTTCATTTTACGATTTGTTTATTTATTTATATCCCAGTTTATGACTTAAGAAAACATTTTTATTACTCGAAAATAGTTAGATTACAACCATGGATGCTCTAGATCTCAACTTATGCTGCGGCTGTCTCTCCGCGGGGCGTAAAATGATAGCTATCAACGAGTTCTGGAAAAAGCAATGTTTTTTGCAAATCATCCGCGAAATACCGGTAAGATTTAATCAAAATGTATAATAATACTCTTTCTTAGTTTTCACAAGCTTAATTCTGTCCTTAGATGTAAAAATAAGCGATAAAAGTCTATAATATCGATCGACTTCAAAGAGTTCCAATTTTGTTTTTGTTCTGATATAGATGTGTGAACCTGAAGAAGTTCCTTTGTCGCTGTGCTGGGAGTGCACAGCGCTCGTTCGCCGGTTTGCTGACTTCAAGCAGCAAGTCAAACATTCATACCGGACTTTACAGGAGATAGGGAAACAGGTAAAAAACATTGTTTTACCATAGCTGCTGCAAACATCAAAAACATTATCCTCCTTCGTCGGTCGTCTAAAATACCTGTATCTAAAAAGTCTTCGAGGCATTAAACTGGTTCAAAATCAATGTTAAGGAATTACTCCCACTGCAGGCAGTTTTCTTAAATCTAGTATCCTAGGTTAAAGAATTAAGGTTTCATGATTACAATTGTAGTTTTATGAAATTGAATAAATTATAGTTAAAATTACACACTGTAAACTTTCAGAATCTAAATATGAACCAACTCCATCAACTACCTAAACTCAGCGCCCACAAACTATACACTTTTAACTCTACTGAGACTGACCAATCACAGCAGCCAGAATCAAAGCAGCCGGAACCTCTGCAGCCGGAGATCATCCAATCAGAACCTCTGGTACCACAGTCAATCAAGATAGAGGTTAAAATAGAAACAAAAGAACAAATTAAAACTGAACTAGATTCGGATCTTGACAATAGAGAAGATTTTCTAACGGAGCTGCCACAGAAAAAAAAGAAACGTAATGTTAAGAAGAAAAAGAAAGAAGTTGAGTTGTTCAAAGAGATTGTGTTGACAGAACAAGAGTTGGAAGAGGAGAGAAGACAGATGGGCTTGAGAGAGGAATATGTGAACGCTATGTTTAGATGCGCAAAGTGTCTGGTCTCTTTTCCTAATGCTGATGATTTGAATGACCATGTCACACTGAAACATGAGTTGGTAAGTTATCATTTTCCTTCACTAACATACCTATCTATTTGTCATCGTCATGTTAATCACGATTAGCGCTCTAAGATACCCTATTTACATTTGAAACATTTGGTTTAGAATTGTCTTAAATTACTACTAACTATTGAACATGTAAAATAAAAATAAAAATGTATTTCATAACATTGTCCACAGAACGCGGCACATTTCAGCTGTGCAATATGCACATGTTCGTTCGTGTCCGAGATCTCGTACAACTACCACTCGAACAAGCACCGGCGGCGGTTCGAGTGCGCGGCGTGTGGCGCCCGCGCGAGCAGCAAGCGCGCCGCGCAGAGACACCACGAGGCCATGCATGGGTAACCTAACTAGACCCTCAAATATATCTATCGATATTAACACGTTATAACGTTATAAATTTCGGACCGGTCACCTCTTCTACTGAACCTAATTTCGCTGCTTGGTACAATACCGCGGTGTAAGCTAACCTAAATGTAGCCTCTATAGTGTACTACAAAGATGCAAGCTAACTATAAGTAGCCTGTATAGTGTAATACAAAATGTAAGCAAACTATAAGTAACCTGTATAGTGTAGTAAAAACATGTAAGCTAACTATACATAGCCTGCATAGTGTGGTACAAACATGTAAGCTAACTATACGTAGCCTGTATAGTGTAGTTCAAACATGTAACCTAACTATACGTAGCCTGTATAGTGTAGTTCAAACATGTAAGCTTACTATAAATATGTAGCTTGTATAGTCTGGTACAAACGTAAGCTAACTATACGTAGCCTGTATAGTGTAGTTCAAACATGTAACCTAACTATACGTAGCCTGTATAGTGTAGTACAAACATGCAAGCTAACTATAAGTAGTCTGTATAGTGTAGTTCAAACATGTAAGCTTACTATATGTAGCTTGTATAGTGTAGTTCAAACATGTAAGCTAACTATACGTAGCCTGTATAGTGTAGTTCAAAAATGTAAGCTAAGTATAAGTAGCTTGTATAGTGTGGTACAAACATGTAAGCTAAATATACGTAGCTTGTATAGTGTAGTACAAACATGTAAGCTAGCTGTACGTAGCCTGTATAGTGTAGTAGAAACATGTAAGCTAAATATACGTAGCCTGTATAGTGTAGTACAAACATGTAAGCTAAATATACGTAGCCTGTATAGTATAGTACAAACATGTAGCAAACTATACGTAGCCTGTATAGTGTCGTTCAAACATGTAAGCTAACTATACGTAGCCTGTATAGTATAGTACAAATATGTAAGCAAACTATATGTAGCCTGTATAGTGTAGTACAAACATGTAAGCTAACTATATGTAGCCTGTACAGTATAGTACAAACATGTAAGCAAACTATACGTAGCCTGTATACTGTATAGTGTCGTTCAAACATGTAAGCTATCTAAAGCATGGTTGAAAATGTTTTTCTTTTCAGGATCAATCCAAGCTATGCGGATCACACGAACCAGGAAAATGATCAAGCAGACTGTACAACCGCAGTTACGAATGGGTAATTATTTCCAACTTACTACAAAACCATCAAGGTAATGATTTAGGTATCTTATCTTGTCTCCAATTTTTTTTAACCAACTGTCCATAAAATTTGTAAATATAAAGGTACTTACATAACTACCTTTTTACTATCAGAAAAATGGTAGGTATAACGATTAACATTGGATATTATTAGGAATTAGAGAGTATATCGATCGACCTACAAAAAGACCTGATATGACTAGTGTGGTTGCCTTGCCGGGTTAGAATAGTGCCACTCCATATCTTCCCGTGGATGTCGTAAGAGACGGCTAAGGGAATAAAGGCGTATAGTACTGTTAGGCGATGGGCTTGAAACCTGTCACTATTACACTGACAAACATCTTAGCCTAAAGCCTAAAGCCAGTTTTAGCACCCTATTTTTATCTGAGGGTCTTACCCCAGGATACCTTCAACGCCCACTAGGGGGCGGTAGACATCACTTTGGGAACATAAAGAAATGCTAATTTAGTCTATGATATCGTTTCCACATTTCAAGTGACAAGCCGGAGGCCGCGTTCCCGTGCGAGCTATGCGCGAAGACGTTCCGCTGGAAGACCTCGCTGCGGAAGCACCTCGAGACCCACCGCATCGCCGCCGGCCAGAAGCGGAGGCCGTACTGCGAGCCGTGCAAGTGAGGATCGGGGTTCCAATACTAGGGCCCGGTCACACCAAGTTGCATACAATTATTTTAAATCGGCAAACGTAGTGTAGGACGCCCTCAGACTAGGTGGAGTGTCGATCTTCGCAAGGTGGCTGGCAAGAGCTGGATGAGAGTGGCCACGAATCGTGCTCGCTGGCGTGCAATGGGAGAGGCCTATGTCCAGCAGTGGACTAGTGTGGGCTGATGATGATGATGTAATGATGATGATGATGATGATTTTAAATCGGGCACGCATAATTGGGAAATTTCTTTTGCAAAACTAAAAGAACGGTGAAGCTCGAAGTTGCTCTCACACATACACACATACGTGTCGAGTAAAAAACAACTGATATGGCTTACCGATGTACCTGCGCAGATGACATTTTTTCGAAGTGCGGGAACCAATCAGCGTGAGCCCCGCGATGCGTGGTTCTATTCTGTGCTATTATTGGTTATTAGTGACGCCATGTTGACGCGCGCGTGTCATTCAGTCAGCCGTCAAACTTGCGTGAGTGAGATGGAAAAAATAGATGCAATTGAATTTATACCTTATAACTATTACGTACAAGTCTGATCGTGGGTTTTAATCGTGCTTTCGGAAATCATCGGAATCGTTCGTGGTCTGCGCGAACGAAGATTCACGACACGCCATGTAAATTGTGTTCTCTCTCTATTCTTCTATTCTATTTAATAGTTTGACTTCTTGTTACAGACTCTCCTTCACGACGACGTCGAACCTCCAGAAACATGTCAAGACCAGCTCCAAGCACCAGATCCAACTGAAACTAAGGCAAGTCTCACTGCGTCCATTGATTATACACCCAAATGCACTAATTTGATAGCGAGAGATTACAGCTGGTTTTTTTAAATACACAATGTATTTCAAAAAAACATCTGTAATCTCTAGTACTAGCTCGCCGTTGGCTCTGGAATTTAACTGTCTTTGTAACATAAAACCGAGTGTCGGACCATGGTCAGTGTAGGGTTCCGAAGCCGTTAAAAAAATAAGTTTCTGGTAAAAAAAATATTTTTGGCACAAGCTTTTGTTGCCAACTGTACTTTTTTTTGCACATTCGTCATCTACTTGTCAAGACGATTCTAACAAGCCCTAACACGACGGGTTTATCATGTGTAATTTAGGAGTTCCGCCACCCTGACTCTCCATCATCAGACCAGCTCGATGATACTATATTATCGTATTGTCATCAGAACTAAGGCGTATGTAAATTTTCAGCTGCATAAAAGCTTTTTAAATGAACGCTTAATTTGTTCAACAGAAAGCTCAAAGAGACGTTGCCGGAAGAGTCCACATCGGCGGAGAAGCACCAGGCGCACATAGAAGAAATCAAGTGTTCGGTGAACAGCGCGCGGCAGCAGTTCCCGTGCGCGCACTGCGGCAAGCGCTTCCAGTGGCGCGGGAACCTGCTGCGCCACCTGCACAGCCACGCGGCCAGGTCAGTGCGCTGCAGGTCACGTGGTCGGGAACACCGGCAATTTGTACAGTCAACCAATTTGATTTCTAGGCCACTTTGGACTATGTTAAACTGACGTTGTCAACCAAAACGTAACAGACTCCCTATGATTTGGCTTACAACATTACGTTGACAAAGTCCATAGTGGCCTAGGAATCAAATTGGTTGACTGTACATTGTTATAGAGGGTAGAAAGTACGCAATTTACGGACGAGTCATATAGAGGGTTGAAACGATATCGTAAAAAGTGTAAAACATATAAGCGTTAAATTTGGTGATTATACTTCTATAACAAACCCTGAAGAAAAAAAAAGATTAGTTTGAGTTGGGCTCGCCCTGATTCGATTCGAAATCGAATTCAAAATAGAATATAAAAATACTTACCGTGCGGTGGTACGGAACCCTCGGTGCGCGAGTCCGACTCGTAGTTGACCGGTTTTTACAAGCTTTTATTTAACTTGCAATGTATGTATGTATGTAAGGGTCAAATCTTGCAAGTTAAATTTGACCCACTTCCCGGTTTCCTATGAAACTTAAAATTTGCATTCGCCTTTAGTTCTGATGACAATACAATAATATAGTATCATTGAGCTGGTCTGATGATGGAGACTCATGGTGGCCATAAGAACTCCTAAATTACTCATGATAAACCCGTCGTGTTAGGGCTTGTTAGAATCGCGAGTAGATGACGACTGTGCAAAAAACAGTACACTTGGCAATAAAAGCTTGTGACAAAATATTTTTTTTACCAGAAACCAATTTTTATAATGGATTTGGAACCCTACACTGACCATGTCCGACATCCATAGTCATAGTCATATTCATTTATTGCTTTATGTTGTACAATGAGATCTTAAAAATACAGTAGGTAGCTTCAACATAAACCCTGCAAGGGCACTGCAACAAGACACAATAATATACTTACATCTCTATTTAGTAAATCACATTTATAATTATTATAATATATAACAGATGAAATCAGAGAGTCAGAGAGAAATGTGGAATAAAAGAAGATGTATTGACTAAGATTGAAAAGGGCATGTTTCGATGGTTCGGTCATTTGGAAAGGATGGATGAAAGAAGATTGACGAAAGAGATATACAGATCGATAGTGAGTGGACGGGTCGGAAGGGGCCGCCCTAGGCGTACTTTTTCGAGTCAAATCGGTGAAATACTGGAAAAGGGCCGAATCTTAAGTACCCGAAACCGACGTGCGTGCATGACTCGATGTATGAATGTGGAAGAAGCGAAAGAAATTTGTCAAGATCGTAGCAAGTGGAAAGAAGTGGTCTCTGCCTACCCCTCTGGGAAACAGGCGTGATTTAATGTATGTGTATGAAATTTAATAATACAAGGCTAACAGATTTTATTTACTCTTGAAACGCAAAAAACTCTTCTAAATTATAAAAACATTTTGAAATCAAAAATCCAGTTTTATGTTAGGGTTAAATTCCAGAGCCAACGGCGAGTTGGTATGCGTCCCGTGTGACCGCACGTTCTCGTCGATCGCCACGTACAAGCAGCACATGCTGGTGTCCCGGCGCCACGTGTCCGAGCAGCAGTTGCGGCACGCGTGCGAGGAGTGCGGCCGCCGGTTCGCGACGCGCACGCGCCTGCAGGACCACGAGGACTGGGAGCACCGCAGGCTGTTCCGGCACGCTTGCGACAACTGCCAGAAGGTGAATAGCTGATGTTATCCCCGACGCAAAAAGTGTGTGTGTGTGTTAATCTAGGTCATATAATGTTGATCAACCCATTTCTTGGTTTTTAAGGCTCCGTACCACGATGGTGAAAAAGGAACATTTATGGTGTAGACTTCGGTGTCTGTCTGTATGAGGAGTTTTTCTCAGTAACTGAAGCTATCAACTTGTTTGGCATCTAAATATATAAAAGGAGAAACTGACTGACTGACTGACTGACATATCAACGCACAGCCTAAACGGCTAAACGTAGGCACTTGAAATTTGGAAGGGACGTAGCTTAGGTAGGTACCGTAGAGGTGCACTAAGAAAGGAATTCCCGAAATTCCCACAGGAACGGGAATTAGCGGGAAAATTATTAACTCAAAAAACATGTTTTGCCCGACGAAGTGGACACGGGAACAGCTAGTAGTTGTATAAATTGCTTGCCCGCGTCTGTTTTAAACTCCTAAGGCCCAAGGTCCTACCTATAGTACTTATTAACTTTGTCATTCAGACCCAGCTCCTTCGACAGTTCTGTAGTCATATCGTACAAACACTAGTACTACTGGTAGGACTACGGGTCGTAGTGACTACAAGCTGAATTTTTCGTTGGGCCTTAGGAGGCTAAGTAAAAAATATGAAGGGGTCTAGAATGGGGGTTGAAAAATGAAAAAGGTGGGTGGGTGAAAGGGGGTGGAAAAAGGTTTGGGGTGTCATTTGAAAGGGCTCAGTTTGCAAATTTATGCTTGTCAAAATGGACCATATTATCTTAAATACGGAACCCTCAGCGCGCGAGTCCGACTCGCACTTGACCGGTTTTAGAGTAACACTCCCCCTCCCCCCAGGTGTTCAAGAGCCACACGTCGCTGTACCTGCACAAGCAGGTGGTCCACAAGAAGGACAACGCCGAGCACCTCTGCGACCACTGCGGGAAGCCCTTCCCGGTAACAACTGGCTCAATTAACAAGACGCCCGGGACAAATCTCGTGACTCGGTTATATCGGTTCGAATTCGAAAAATCTCGAAAATAAAAATGACAATTTCGATTAAGAGGCAATCTGTGGGTTTCTTAGAATAAACGCAACTGATATAGCTTATAGTGGGAGATCTTAGGTCCCGATTTCTAAGGGAACCTTGCATTGTTGAGACAAAGCAAATCCCTTGGACCAGGTGTTCCTGGGGCTGATCTGGGCTGATTTAGGCCGGGTGCCCAGTGGTACCCCCCCACAGGTGGTCAGGGGAGGGGGGGAAAAGTGCATCCGGCGCACCTCACTCTAAATTTAATATCTCCATACATCTAGCAACTATATCAAGTTTGGTGTCTTTTTCTTATAATTCGAGGACGAGGAATTCATTTCTGGAATAAAAAATTTACCCACCCATACAAAAAAATGAGAAATTAAAAAATAAAAAATAAACTTTAAAAATTTTTTTCCCGAAAATTTTATTTTTTCTTAAAACTACGGTGATTTGCGTCACAAAAAAAATACTAGTAAATAGCCCAGTTATCTTACTATATAAAAAAAAAATACTTGTCATACATTATTTGTCTGAAAACGGTGGAAAAATTTTTTTTTGTGCCGCGCTGCAGACCACGCCGAAATAGGTACACGCTGTCAGATTTAGTATAAGGAACGCATTCAATTTTAAACTTTATTCTACATACACAAGTAGGTAATAAAATAAATGTAATTATAAAAGAAAATAAGGGTAAATAAATTTAAAATTAAAATATAACTGAATATGGGATTATCCTATGCTATAGGTAAAACTTTTACTTTACAAGCAATCAGAATGGGTCAGTCAATACATATATTATGGACAAATTGGAAACGATAAGTTACTGGGTATTATTATGTTGTTAGAAACCAAGGCCTTTATTGTGAAAAAACCGGTGGCGTGCTAGTCGGACTCGCGCACCGAGGGTTCCGTACTGCCGCACATTACGTATTATTATATTCCAATTTCGAATTGAATCCACGCGACCCAACTCACAATTGACTATATTTTAGTATTGGTGGTTTTTCTTCAGCGTTTGTCATATAATCATTCCAAATTTGGCGCTTGTATATGTTATACTGTTCTTACGAAACAGAAAAAATAAAAATACGTTGAAATGAAACGTGTCTTGTATGGGTGGGTACCTCTTTATTATTTTACTCATTTTTTCTTTTTTGGTCTAAATCTTCCTTAATAGGTAATACATATTATTATGGTCCCGTTGGTCTCCATTCGGAAAAGTAACCCTTAAATCTTCATTTAGGGGTTTAAATAATAAAACATACCTACGAGGGCCGGTCCGAAAATTATTAGTTAAACAAAAAATAAAAGAAATATAATAAAACTTTAATTACAACTTTTCAAAGTATTGCCCTGCTACATCTATGCACTTATGCATTCGACTAAACCAACTTTCAAAACAGGAAAAAAACCGTTCTTGCGGAAGGTCAAAAAAGTCGCCTGATTTCGTCCACTGCTTCATCCGCCGTCGAAAATTTTCGACCACGTAATGATTTTTTTCTACTCCTGTACTTTTATTAGTCTTTTACATAGTCACGAACACTATTATAAGAACATAGATAATATGACTTCAGAAAAGTCTATAACTCTATTCCCCATAACAGCTCTCGGTGTCGTAAAGTCGCCCTAACGATACGCCACAGATTACTAAGTGTAGCCTGTTAATCATATTTTAACGATTGTGAAATAGGGACTATAAAACACCTAATGTTTTGAGAAATGATTTCAGTTATCTGATTGGTCGATTTTAAAATAGCTGTATTCTGATTGGTTGATACGAATTACAAAGTTTTTTTAAAAGATTTAAATTAGTTTTCATCACACTTGCTCGTAAATAGTGTCCTAACATGCTAGAAAAATCGACCGTAAATCCAAAATAATACCCGCGGGCCTTTTTTTTACCATTACGTTACTTAAGTGCGTAATAGCTTTTTTTTTAAATATTATACGTGGACTCAAACTATCACAATACGTCAGGACCCCAATTCTTGTGCCATTCGATATGAAGTTTCATTCGAGATGAAATGTCAGTTGAATACTATTTCCTAACAATCTCGCATAATAAACTATTGATCTCATATGTCACTAGAATCGGACTCCGAACACGTTTGACATTATCTGTGGTAAGCCACAGACAATGATGTAGTCTGCCGCTAATAAGTTAAAAATATGATCTTTTGTCTGATTTTATTTCATTTCCTCGCAATTGTGATGAAAAACATTGTATGTTACACGGGTGGTAAAGGAAATACAAAGCTCGAGTTATTAAAGCCCTCAGCCTACGGCTTCGGGCTTCTAACAGACTCTCGTTTGTAATTCTTTCTTTACCACCCTTAATACACAATGTACTATAAAGAGAAACACGTACCTAAAAGAACCTATCGTTCCGTTTGACAGTCGATGTGTATTGTGATTGGTGGATTTAATTTAGTGCAGTATTCTGATTGGTCAAATTAAAATGTTTTGGAATTGTAAATAATTCTTTTTTCCATTCCGTCAATTTAAAAACAAAGTAAACCATAGACACATATTTTGTCATTTTCTTGTTTCCCGCTCGTTTGTTGTTCTTTACTTCGTTCGTTCGTTTGTAAGTTTTTTCGCTTAATTTTGCATTTCATTTGAAACCTAGTCGTAGAAAAAGTATTGTATGCAACGGTGTATAACTAAGTCAAAAAACACTCGTGGCGCTTTCCTTTACGATGTTCGCCTTCGGCTCACATCGTAACTCACGCCACTCATATATTTTGACCTCTCTTATACAACTATTGCATAAACTACTATTTTACCGCGGGAAATAAAAAAAATCACATGGAGCCAGGTCAGGGCTATAGGGAGGGTGTGGTAGCAGTTGCACTCCCGATTTGTTCAAAAAATCCATGGTTCTGGCAGCCGTATGAGCAGGAGCGTTATCTTGATGAAAAATGATGCCCCGGGTTCCACTACTTGAACGACTGACGCTCAGCTCCTGGAATGCTTGTGGCAAACAAACTTCGCTATACCATTGGCTGGTAACCGTTTTCCGATCTTCTAGTGGAATTACAGCTACAGGCCCACTTCGTCGAAAAAAACAGCAACCATTTTTTTGTTGACGCTTCGGCCGCGAACTACTTTCGTGGGTAAATCATCTTCTTCAAAGACCCATACTGTCGATTGTTGTTTTGTAAATGGGTCGTAGCTGTATATCCAAGATTCGTCAGATGTCGCAATGTAGGTCACTTGTTGTGATATGCCTCCTTCGAATTTATCTAAATATATAAAAGGAGAAACTGACTGACTGACTGACTGACATATCAACGCACAGCCTAAACGGCTTAACGTAGGCACTTGAAATTTGGAAGGGACGTAGCTTAGGTACCGTAGAGGTGCACTAAGAAAGGAATTCCCTAAATTCCCACGGGAACGGGAATTAGCGGAAAAATTATTAACTCAAAAAAAATGTTTTGCCCAACGAAGTGGACACGGGAACAGCTAGTTTAGCATAAATTTGCACCAATCGACACGTCTATCTTTTTGCTCCTGTGTGAGAGAATGTAGGTATCTCTCGAGACGCAACCTTCCGAACTTTAAGGTGCTCATGCAAAATGGTTGAAACTGCCTGGGATCCAACCTTCAGTTCGATCTGAATCTCTCACTTGGTAATATTTCGAGATTCCTTGATTAGCCACTCCATCCTGATGACGTTTTCTGGAATGACTGCCGTTAGCGGTCGCCCTGGTCTAGGATAATCTTTGACGTCGCTCCGCCCACGCTTAAATTCACGGAACCAGTAACTGACGGTGGCAAGAGATGGGGATAATGCCCTAAAAGCACTGGTTAACTTTTCATGAGAATCATTGTAAGTTAGCCCTCGTTTATAATCGTAATATATCATAGCACGAAATGATTCCCGCGATACCTCCATCGTTGCGAATAAAAAGTAACAGACATTTTTTTCTAATTTCATAAAAAAATAACTGTATGTTACTGGCCAGTGACATTACACAAAAGAGTTTGTAATGAAATTTACCTTTAAGCTGCAATAAAATGAAATCAATAGGATTAATAATACGCCGTTGACTAACTTTTTTTGGACCGGCCCTCGTACGTTACGTAGTAACTAACCGGGAAACAAACCCAATGGATGACCTTTTTTGCATAATTTCTCTTAATTTTGTTCATTTTGGAAACAGCTGTTCGAATGTTAATCATTGCTTACCACTTTACGCATCAAATACAGCAATAAAACAATGTATATTTATTCGGGAAAAGTACTTGGTTTGATTCCCATTCCAATACCAAGGCGAAACCTTTAAATACAGTAAGTATTACGTCTTATCCAAAATCAAGGCTTTGGATCCTTAAAACATTATCTTACTTACCACAGGGCATCCGGTCTAAATCAGCTCAGATCACCCCCAGGAACACCTGGTCCAAGGGATTTGCTTTGTCTCAAAAATGCAAGGTTCCCTTAGAAATCGGGACCTAAGATCTCTAATAATCCTATATTCAGTTATATTTTAAATTTATTTGTCCTGTAATATATTATTTATTGTAAAATTCAAGTACCTAAGGATAATTAATCAGAAAACAAACAAACGAAAGAACTTACAAAAACACTTAAAACTACACTAATCTAACAAACCGCTACCAGTGGGCATTGTTCCTAAAATGCTGGCAGCATTGCCACGTTGAATGGCAATGCTTAATCTTTGTGCCAAGTACAGACCAGCATTTTTGTCACGTGATGCGTCGATCAGGCGCTTTGATAAATCTTTAAAAATACGGTGTGCTCCTGGTCCCCACGGTCCTAAAGTTTCGACCCCAAAAGGCTCAAATATGTAACTTCTATCAAGTTGACTGTATTTGCGCCTTTTGAGGGTCTCCGCTGATTCCGCCGCGAAACCAGCCCTAGTACTTGTTCCGGGAAGATGTGACGGCGCAAGGGTGTCCACGCAAGTGGCATCCCAAACCAACGGCCTGCCCAACTTCCACGGAACAAGAGTCATCCCATCAGGTCTTTTACCATCATCGCGCATGAGGCCATTTGGTTCCAAAATAGCCGCGCAATTGGCGGTGGTAAAAGCCCGACGGAGGACATCATTAATGCTGGAGTGACGGGAAAATCTACCAGCACTTCGCGTACAGCATAGACCGTGGTGACCAAGCCGATCGACGCTAGCGCCACACTGGCAGCGGTGAGGAGCACAACATTGTGCACCCAAGCGGAGTGAGGTTGCAACTCTAAATGTTGATGAATCTAACAAGGTTCCTGTGTTCGGCGATGGAAGCGTCTGTAGCCACAAACCCGATTCCCACACTCCGACCGCTAGGAGACGGGCACGATCTGCGGAGCCGTTGCACGTTTGTAAAAGTTGATTCCGTACTTGCTCGCAGATCGGTCCGTCCCACAGCCTCTGAGAAGAAAGAGTTTTTGGGAGCTCAGAGTTTGGACAAGCCAAAACCCATGTGTCTTGGGCCTCATTAAAATGTGGTATGAAATAATTTGAAAAAGATTTGGAAAGAATTTTTGCAATTAAATTTTGAGTACTATGTACTGAGGACAGAAACGCGGGCAAAGCGATTCCAGAAACCGACCTGATGCCTAAACCACCGGATCGCACAGGAAGTGAGGCCTGTAACCACTCTCGTTCATCTAAATTTATGTTTAAAATCTAAATTTATATTTTAATTTTAAATTTATTTACCCTTATTTTCTTTTATAATTACAGGACGTATTTATTTTATTACCTACTTGTGTATGTAGAATAAAGTTTAAAATTGAATGCGTCCCTTATACTAAATCTGACAGCGTGTACCTATTTCGGCGTGGTCTGCAGCGCGGCACCAAAAATTTTTTTACTCCGTTTTCAGACAAATAATGTATGACAAGTATTTTTTTGTTATATAGTAAGATAACTGGGCTATTTACTAGTATTTTTTTAGTGACGCAAATCACCGTAGTTTTGACAAAAAAAAAAAAAAAAGTTTATTTTTTATTTTTTAATTTCTCATTTTTTTTGTATGGGTGGGTAAATTTTTTATTCCAGAAATGAATTCCTCGTCCTCGAATTATAAGAAAAAGACACCAAACTTGATATAGTTGCTAGATGTATGGAGATATTAAATTTAGAGTGAGGTGCGCCGGATGCACTTTTCCCCCCCTCCCCTGACCACCTGTGGGGGGGTACCACTGGGCACCCGGCCTAAATCAGCCCAGATCAGCCCCAGGAACACCTGGTCCAAGGGATTTGCTTTGTCTCAAAAATGCAAGGTTCAGGACCTAAGATCTCCCACTATTACCGATGTACCTGCGCAGATGACATTTCTTCGAAGCGCTGGAACCAATCAGCATGATCCCCGCGTCGCGCGGTTGTATTCTGTGCTATTATTGGTTATTAGTGTTGCCCGCGTGTCATGACAACTATGACAAGTGTGACATGAGAAGTATCATGGACTATGTTTAAAATATTTTTTAGGTTTCTTTCATATTTTTTTATTTTGTATGGTCATTTAGGATTTATAACGATTTAAAGTTGGTTAGCAACAATCGGGTTTTTTAAAGCTTTCTCCCTCCACAGAACCACGCCAAGCTGCGCAGCCACATCATAGCGCTGCACACCGCGGAGTCTCCCTACAGGTGCAGCAGCTGTCCCGCGCGCTTCAGTTGGCACTCCTGCCTGTCTCGCCACGTGCGCCGCGTGCACAAGCGAACCTAGCGGACCTAAAAAATCTGTTGCCGACTTTTTTACTTTCAAAAGTCATCATCTTCTGAGTCAAAACACGGTTAGTTAAGTATAGCGGAGATCCTGTCGCCACCTTCCGACTCCATCATCAGACCAGCTCGATGGTGCCATATTATTGTATCGTCATGCAAGTTACGTAGGTATACCTTTCAGCTCAATCGGTCCCCTTTGCATTTTACAGACATAAATTGCAAGTTAAATTGTAAAACATTCACATCAACCATAGTAAAAATAGAATAGTTCTCCGGCCCATTAGGAGTTTCTATTACCTATTGCCGCTCGGGCGCTAGGGTTGCCTTGATGCGCGTCGCTCGATACTTAATGCGCACGCCACCATGCGCGACTTGCGCGCGGCTTGGCGTGACTTGATGAGTTGTGGCTATGCTTAATATATCTTTGTCACATAAACATAGAATGATTGAGTTGAAAACTTTTCCAGTTGACTGTACTTCTTTTTACCCGATGCGTCAGAAGGAGGGTTATGTTTTTCGAGGGTATGTGTTTATTTCTGTGTCACGCTCTGCAGCCTAAATAGCTTGATGATTTACAACATTATGAGGTGTTGTTAGATTGGTCTTGGTTGTGGGGCTTACATATTTAAATCAATATAATTATTATTATTTATTTATTTTATATAATGTACATTACATAGACGACAATATAAAAAAACCTCTTCCAGGCAGTCGGGTTTTTAATGCTTGCTTTTTATTAGACTTTATTTCGCACGCGGGTGGAGGGTCTACCACCGTCTTATCCATTAACCTACCGCCAAACAGCAGTGTTCGCATTGTTGTGTTCTGGTTTGGGGATAAGACAGCCGGTGAAATTACTAGCATAGCGGCATTCCATCTCAGTCCTCAGGGTGGGCAACGCATTTGCAGTCTTAGGATTGCATTTCAGTCTTGTGAATGCGAATGTCTATGGGTCACAGTTTCCACTTACCATCAGGTGGCCTGAGTGCTCGTTTGTCGTCACTAAGCTATTAAAAAAAAACATTTCACTCCGACCAGCGTCCGATGACAAACTCTCTAGGCCTTACTTTAAAAACAACAAGTTTTTTTTTTATACCTCTCATTACCATCCTGGTTTCAAGTTCAGAAACTGTGTCACCGTCGCTCCCATTCCAATCACGCAAGTTTGATTTTTAACCTCCAACGCAAGAAGAAGGGTGTTATGTTACACTATAACGGCTATGCTCCATAGTTACCTAATCATTTTATATTAATGATGAAATAAGTACGAGTTGATCTCTTTAAGTATGTATTAATGATTTTTTCTAATTAAGTTTTAAGACGATATTTTGATACAAAATAAAATATTTAGTGTGATTGTGTTGTTCAATTTACCCCCCTACAAAGTAAGTGTCAGTATGATTTAACGGTAAAATTAAATTATTTTTTATTTATTGGAGTAAATAACATAATAAAAAGCCAATTACAGGTTCTCACTGATAGAGACAAAGTATTAACATAGCAGAAATAACAGCCGACGCAGGCACACACGCTTCACCAAGAGAACAAGAGAACAACCACAAGCAAGAAAATATATTTAACCAAAACCAGATTTCTGTTGAAACTTGGTAAGTAGATGTATTCTGTGAACCGCATTAAGATTTTCACACAAAAATAGAAAAAAAACATTGGGGTTCCTCATACTTAGAACTGATATGTGTGGTGTTATCTATGGATGGGTCTTAAAAAATCACATTGAGATTTCTAATAGGTATCATTTTTATCTAAACTGAATAGTTTGCGAGAGACACTTCCAAAGTGGTAAAATGTGTGAACTTCTGAAACCCCCTCTATAACTTCTAAAATAAGATAACGATAAAAAGATAAGATAAATATGATGTACATTACCATGCAAACTTCCACAGAAAATTGGTTTGAACGAGATCAAGTAAGTAGTTTTTTTGAATACGTCATAAATCGTAAACCTTTCATTCAACATTTAACTTTTATATTGTTACTTGCTTCTACGGAACCGGAAGTGGCTTCAAGGGCGAGTCCAACTCGCAGTTGGCCGCTTTTTTTTTGTTTTTCATACCGGAGTCATGTTTCACGAAGTATGCATTGATGTAATAAGTTGACAACAAAATTAAAAATGTTTTTTTTTTTTGATGGATCACCGTACATTTAATATCTAATTACTCAACTTAATCATAACCTATTTTTTTCAACCTTACCCACTAAATTCGCATCAAACCCTCCCACAAATATCTCAAGATCTTTGTCAATGATCAATTCTTTATTTGGTTTCATACCATACAGTTGACTAAACACGTCCACAGTTGTTAGACCTGTATTTCGAGTAGTAGTTTCAGTATCATCTTCGGTTAGCTCGCCTCGATTCTTTTTCAATTTGAAATTTTCGATTTTGCCTATAGATACTTTGTTATGATCATTTCCTAATATGAAATCAGCATTGAATTTCATAGGTTTGCGTTTCCTTTTTTTGTGTCCATGTTTATGTTTCAACTTAAAATCTTTAGTTTTAACCTTCTTGGGTTCTTTTAAGTATACCTCGATATTACCCTGTCCTAATTTGGAATCCGTTGTAGTTATTACCTTTTCAAATTCATCTATATTTACACCGTTTTCTTTTCTTCCTAATTTGGAATATGCTGTAGTCTTGACATTTTTGGAGTCATCTGTAGATACATCGTTTTCATTACTTCCTGATTTGGAATCTACTGTAGCTTTGATCTTTTCGGGTTCATCATCAGATACGTCGTTTTGATTTTTTCTAAATTTTAAATCTGATATTTTTAACTTTTTGTGTTCATGTATAGATTTATCGTTCTCATAACTTCTTGACTTGGAATCTGTTGTAGTCTTGACCTTTTCAGGTTCATCCTCGGATACGTCGAAATCATTTGATTTAAATTTAAAATCTGTCCTTTTTAACTTTTTATGTTCATGTACAGATTTATCGTTCTCATAACTTCTTGATTTGAAATCTGCTGTAGTCTTGACCTTTTCTGGTTTATCTGTAGATTCATCGTTTTCATAACTTCCTAATTTGGAATCAAGTGTAGTCTTTACCCTTTCGGCTTCATCTCTAGATTCACCTGTAGATTCGTCAATTTCATTACTTCGTCTTATATCTTCCCTAGCAATATTTTTTTCCGGTTCATCTATAGATTCATCAATTACAGTTATCCCTAATTGGAAATCTGTTGTAGTTTTCACCTTTTCGGGTTCATCATATTCGTAGTTCGTATTATCTCCTTTTCTAACTTTAACGGGTTTACCTTTATATTTATGTTTATTTTTCAACTTGGATTTTTCTCTATCCTTTATCATTTCTTTCATTCCATTTGACATTAATGTATTAATTTTACGAACGCCTTTCATATTTCTTTTACGTAACCAATTGTCCCAATCATCTAGAGTTAGGAGCGGTACGTCTTTATCTTCAGCCGGCACTTGTACATCCACGTCACTTAAATCTGTGTCTGTGTCAGCCGCGCCCTTCTTTTCTAACTCAACTAACCAAGCATCCATGTTATCTAGATAATTGCTTTCCTGTGGTTTCGTACGTTTTCTTCTGAATGTCAACATCAAATCGTGATCGACATGGCTCGTGAAATATTCGTGCTTTATCGTATTAATTTTTTCAACTAATTTAGCTCTCGTAGTGTAGTTCATTTTGTCGTAGTGTTGCAGCACTAAAGTGTTCAAAGCATCTCTAACTATGATAGCTATTTCCGACTCATCCAAAGTCCTTCTAAGCCTTTTTATAATCTCATCCATTTTGAATTCTTGCTCTCTACCGTAATAATCATTCAAGAACCGCCCTAACTCGTGCAGAGTATCGTTCCCGTTAGCATCTCTAGCCATATACTGTCTTAATTTAGCTTTCATTTGCCTCGGGTCAGTGTTAGCCCATTCTTTAAGTTTATTCCTGAAAAACGTCTGTAATGTCGGATCGTAAACAATATGTCTAAATGTTGATCCTTTCAAGAACTGACTTTTCATTTCGTTCTCTAATACCTTGAAAAACGTCTCTAGGTCCTCCTCGTATAGTTGTAGAATGGTGTCTGCCAGCCGGGTGATGAAGTCTGTCAGGGGCCGCTTGGGTCTGGCGTCGCGCAGCGCCTTCTTGGGCATGATGGCGTTCTCGAGGGTGTCGAGGAACCGGCGCGCGTCGTTGATCAACGCCATGTGTTTGTCGATGTCCTGGGGCTCGAACAGCACGGAGGTTTCCAACGCTAGGTTGATGTTTTTTTTTCCTCTGGAGAGGACTGGTACTGAAACAATAGTGGCATCTTTATTTGTTTAACCCCTTGCGCGAACAGAGGGGTACTATAAGTTTGCTTCCAAACGAATGAACCTGTTTAGAAGCTAGTTTGACCTTTTGAACGCCTTAGGTCAAATACAAAACGTGTCATTCACACGCTAAACATGTTCGATATGCTATGCAAGTTATAACTTTATTCATATGAAACTAAGTCTTCTTGTCGGCTGTGGCTGGTGGTGGCGTCAGCGCCACGACTTCCAGCCCCCTATTTCACCATCCTGACAATTACTGGTGACAGGTGACATTTTATTCAAACTTTTTCGTTAAGCAACTTTTCTAAGTGCTTCTCTTGTAATAGGGTAAACATTATAAAGCATATGTTTAAATAATAACTAATTTTCAGTGTTTCCCATTTTATTAAATAAATACCTAAAGTAATATTCAAGACAAGTTTAAAATTAAAATGAAATTATACGAGCAATCTTATTTTGTATAACTTAATCACACTTCATATTATACATACATACACATACATAAACTCACGCCTTTATTCCCAGAGTGGGGTAGGCAGAGCTACAGAATTTCCAACAACTATAAAAACTTTTTCACTTCTCATGCTCGTAAAGTCCTTCTTTATGCTGGGTATAGGCTGCATAAAATCGCATTTTATGCACTAGTACATAAATGGTTGTCGTCATCTAGACTAAGACAATTAAGTCCTACAGCCAGACAGACGAGGTGACTACATTAAATAAACTTGTTATTTGAATAAATTTACTTTAATTTTATTTATATTTGCATCGTAGTTGCATCTAACAAAGAAGAAATTTAAAACTATTAAAAACAAACATTATTAACAAGAACATTAAAAAATCAACGTAGGTATAAACTTGGCAGTATTGCGTTCGACCTAAGTCAAAAATCGCAAACAGAAAAAAAAATTTTTTGACAGAAATACAGTGGCGGGAAAGAGGTTTTGGACTATTAATTAGTTATTTTCTTTGCAAAACTTGTTGTGTTATGGAATTTAATTAAAATGTCGTCTAGTGAAGAGGAAAATAATGCTCACACCTAACACACTCATGGAAAAAAATGCAAAAGAACTCATTAAAGTTTTTTTACATTATCACATGGAAAAAAATGCAAAAGAACTTATTAAAGTTTTTTTACATTATCACTGTTTTATTTCCTCGTAATCGAAGTGAAAAGCAGAGTGTATAACTCGGTCTTAAAACCCATTTTATCCTCGACTTAATTATCCAACCTCGCCTGCCGGCTCGGTTGGATACCATAAGTCTCGGAAAAAATGGTTTGTTTTATGCCCTTGTTGTACAATCTACTATTTGATAATTCTGTAACCACATTTTGCACACTTAGGCGAAGATGTTTACCAGTGCATTAGTGACAGGTTGCAAGCCCATCGCCTAACAGTACTACACGCCTTTATTACCTCAGTCGGCTTTTACGACATCCACGGCAAGATACGGAGTAAAAAAAAAATACAAACAATACACAAATTTTACCTATTCACAATGTAAGTTATAGGTTGTATGGGCGAACTCAAAAGTAAACGTACATTTGAGCACCTTGTGCTTGTGCGGGTAGTAGGACCTTGTGCAGGGTCCGTCCGGATCGCTACCACCATCTTATCCATTAACCTACCGCCAAACAGCAGTGTTCGCATTGTTGAGTTCCGGTTTGGGGATAAGACAGCCGGTGAAATGACTAGCATAGAGGCGTATAAAAAAAAATACAATCAGCAACAAAGGCTTGTCCGAAAAATGTTTTTTTTGATGGAAGCTAGATTAATTAATAATGGTTTCACCTGAGAACAGTATTAAAAAAAAAAAACTACTTAAAATATCATGCAACTTTGCACTATAATGTTCATAATTACCCTCACTATCATCCCTAAACCCCCTACACTCGACTGCCCCTGTATAAATTAAATTACAAATAACGCAATGAGTAGGGTGACGGAACCAGTAATGGACAGCGACCAATGATGGACACTCGATTCTTATTTTACAGATAAGGGTTATTCATTTGTTTTGGAGCAATCAATTTAGGACCGTATGAAATTTGAAGTGTCCGTTACTGGTGCGTGTCAGCTAAAAGTGTCCATTACTGGTGCCTTCACCCTATAATTTTTCAATATTACGAATGAATACCGCAGTCTAGTGTTAACAATAATCAGCTATTTACGTATTGAACTTACCTCCTAAACCGAGTACACATATTATTCGTAAAATATTATTCATTTCACTTCACATTTTCTATTCTATCTGAATATGTACACATTTTACAACCGCATAAAGTTTATACAATTACAGTTATCGGCCGATAAAACGTTTATTACGGTCCAGTTTCGATAGAGCAGCATTACGTATCAACATGGGTGGGATTTATTCGAAATTCAAATATTTGTTTCAAGTGATTGATTTATAAGTGTCGATAAGGTAAGGTCACGGACAAGGAGTAATGTCGATGTGTGTGATATCTTTGGAATCCTTTCACCGTACTTCCGGGACCCCCCCCCCCCCTCCTTGTCAGCAAAAGTAATCAAGGCTCACCCCCCCCTCCGATGCTTAAGTAAACCTTGGTATATGCATTTTTTTAAATGTTATTGTTCTGTTTTTTTTTATTGATTCATGAGCAGCAGTTATAATTCTAGAAATAAGAAAATAGGCTTTGTATAGAGGACTTCGATTCGAACGCACATAAATATTAATTTAAACAAAATGTAAAAAAAGTAAATACCTACTGCTAAAGTAATCACCATCTAGAACCCCCCACCCCTCATGTCATCAAAAATAAGCAAAGCATAGATCCCCCGCCCCCCTATAGTGCTTACGTAATACAGTCACGAGATTTAATTTGGTACCCACCTTAGGTCCAAAGTCAATCTGACATTCTACAACAATAAGGTTGAGTGTCCTAAAAGTTACAAATGACTTGAAATCTCTAATGACATTGACAACGTCAAGCATATTTTTCTTGAAATGGGTCCCAAATTAACTCTCGCGACCGTACTTGAACGGTTCCTGACATAGGATACCCAAACTGTTAAAATTGAAATAACAACAATATCAAAATGACAATTATTTATGTCAAAAAAATAGTCCGATTATTTCAATATCGGTATCATTTGAAAGGTCTTAATGTGACTATCTAAAATATATACGAATATAGCATCATTAATAAACGGGTTTAATATAGTAGTTTATGCAATAGTTGTATAAGAGAGGTCAAAATATATGAGTGGCGTGAGTTACGATGTGAGCCGAAGGCGAACATCGTAAAGGAAAGCGCCACGAGTGTTTTTTGACTTAGTTATACACCGTTGCATACAATAATTTTTCTACGACTAGGTTTCAAATGAAATGCAAAATTAAGCGAAAAAACTTACAAACGAACGAACGAAGTAAAGAACAACAAACGAGCGGGAAACAAGAAAATGACAAAATATGTGTCTATGGTTTACTTTGTTTTTAAATTGACGGAATGGAAAAAAGAATTATTTACAATTCCAAAACATTTTAATTTGACCAATCAGAATACTTCACTAAATTAAATCCACCAATCACAATACACATCGACTGTCAAACGGAACGATAGGTTCTTTTAGGTAAGTACGTGTTTCTCTTTAACTAATTTAAATCTTTTAAAAAAACTTTGTAATTCGTATCAACCAATCAGAATACAGCTATTTTAAAATCGACCAATCAGATAACTGAAATCATTTCTCAAAACATTAGGTGTTTTATAGTCCCTATTTCACAATCGTTAAAATATGATTAACAGGCTACACTTAGTAATCTGTGGCGTATCGTTAGGGCGACTTTACGACACCGAGAGCTGTTATGGGGAATAGAGTTATAGACTTTTCTGAAGTCATATTATCTATGTTCTTATAATAGTGTTCGTGACTATGTAAAAGACTAATAAAAGTACAGGAGTAGAAAAACAATATAAAAACACAGTCGGGTTTTTGAAACTTGCTTTTTATTAAAAAAATCAGAGCTTTCCCAACTATATTTAATCCACGACGCAAAACACGGGGTGTTATAAATTTGACCGCTGTGCGGTGCGTATGGCACCGTAGCTCTTATGCCCGGTTCCTATATTCAAGAAACGAATCGTTTTCCTTACATCTCGTTAAAATTTGACATTTGCTATGTACAAAATGTGTCAAGTTTTAACGAGACGTAAAGAAAACGATTCGTTTCTTGAATATAGGAACTGGGCATCAAACGGGTGAACCGATATGGATGCGATTTTTTTTATTTGAAAGCTGGTTTTTTTAGCGGTTGTTCTTAGATAGGAATCATGTAAATCGGTCGAGCCGTTTAAGAGATACCAGCTCTGAAAGAAGGGGTCGCCATTATGTCTAGATTAACAACATTTTCGAGACCAAAGCCAGTGGGTCTCAATGATATTTTATATTTAGATACGTTATGCTCATACTAAACGCATTTAACCTTTCGTATGCGGTAGGCAGAAAATTTGTTGACGGCTCAGTGCGGCAACGCGGTCACGTGACCAGTCACGTGACATCAAACCAACAAAAATAGCGGCCATACTGAATATTTTTATGTAAGGAGCAATTTTTGGCAAATTTGATTACTTTATTGGCTAATGTACAATAAACTTTAACCCTTAGGAAGCTTCACAATAAGGTTCAAATTAAATTCGAGAGGCACGCAAAGCATTTGGTGCAAATCTGCTCTCTAGCAGTTTGCGTATATGGAGCAGATCTGCTACTAAGCATACGAAAGGTTAAAACCCGTCGCCAATTACTGACAGTTGCTACGTTACCATATTTCTACAGACAAAGACGGCAATCCGTAGCGAACGCTATTGTTAGAAAGAGATAAATAGTTGTTTCAAATTGCTCGCCATTCCCGCCAAGACAAGTGCCCGCTCATGGCCGCCATCAAGCTACCCGTCTTTATCGCACCGGTGCTATATCTAATTGTGTATCTCATGTTTCACAGGTGACAGTGACGCCGGTGCAAAATTAAACAAATGGCGACGTAAACAAAATGTAAAAAATATTTACGGTACTTACGTATGAAATAAGACATCCTTTCTTCCTTTCACAGTAACTGTATAATTTTGGCAGCCTCAAAAAACACAAGGCGACATTTTTTATGAGATATCGCACCTCTACGAGGGCTGCCTTTTAAGTTGTGTCGTTTGGAAAAACTAAAGTCAATTTAAGTGTTAAATGGTATTTATTGTTTTTCAAAGTAATCACCGTGATATGTAATACACTTTTTCATTCGATCGAACCAGTTTTCGAAACACTTATTCCAGTCCGAAGTCGGGGTCTCCAAAATGGCCGTTTTGTATGCCTCAACGGCTTCTTCAGGCGTCTGGTACCGTTGACCACGAAGTCGTTGCTTGATTTTTGGAAAAGTAAAAAAATCGTTAGGGCTTAAGTCTGGACTGTGCGGCGGGTGTTCCAGAATTTCGACGTTTTGCTCTTTTAAAAACGCAATTGTTTGCCGGGCGGTGTGCGAGCTCGCATTATCGTGATGCAGTCTTATACGACGTCTTGGGTTATTTTTTCGAAACTCGCCGATGACTTCTGGTAAACAGACAGTGGTATACCAGTCAGCATTAACCGTTTTACGATCCTCGAGCACGATGTTGGCCACGTGGCCACTTTTCGCCACAAACGTGGCGACTATTTTTTTCGAAATGCTCCGTGAGCGTATTACTTTGGTCGGTTTTGGCTCATCTTGGAACACCCAAACAGTCGACTGCTGTTTAGAATCGGGTTCGTAGGCATATATCCAAGATTCGTCACCACTGATAATGTCGTAAACATGTTTCGAGTTTCCTCGGTTGAATTGCCGCAGAGTTTTGCGACACCATCGAACGCGAGCCGTTTTTTGGTCTTCACTGAGTAAATGTGGTATCCAGCGAGAGATCAACTTTTTTACGCCTAAGTGATCATGCAAAATACTGTGAACACTGGTCCCTGAAATACTTAAGGAAGCTTCTATCTCACGGTATGTCGCATGGCGATCTTCGACGATCAGTTGCCGTACAGCATCAATGTTCTCCTGGGTTACGGCTGTTTTTGGTCGACCTTCACGATGTCTATCACCAAGACTAGAGCAACAACGTTGAAATTCTAAATACCAGCGTTCCACAGTCCGGAGGCATGGTGCTTTATCATTGAAAACCGTAGTCAACTCTTCGAAGCACTGAAGTCGCGTTAAGCCCCTTTTGAAGTTGTAAAAAAATATCGCACGTAAATTTTCCTTCGAAATTTCCATTTTCACAACTGACTTGTCAACTTTGAACGAGCGCTGTACTAAAACGGTTGGGCCGATTTCGAGTCATTCTTTTGTTTTCGAATTCTAATTTCAAATATTTTAAGATGACACTAGTTCTTTTTTATGCAATCACGGAAGGCTTGCAAACGACAGAACTTAAAAGGCAGCCCTCGTATTAGAACAACGACGTAAATGCAAATTTTTCAAAAAATGACTTAATTATAGGAAACGGTTCCAAATTGATCAAACTATCTAGTGCAATATTGACCTCCAAATATTTCCCGTAAAGTTTGGCCAGAGGGCGTTGTGTCATTATACTTTTGAAGCCGCCATTGAAATCTACAACGACTGATTGGTCAGTTGCCCCTGTGGTGTGAAGACAGCCGGTCGCATCGTAAATGTACATCGACGCAAAGGCAATTAGGCCATACTTTTTTTGAGATTTAAGAAACAACATTGACTTAAATGTGTTAAACGTCATTTTAGCGTGTTGTTAAATTAAATTAAGATTAAATATTAACTGCAATATTGACGTTTGTAGCAATTAAGTCATTGTTGTTCCCAACTAATATATCTTTATTGAAACAACATTAACTTAATTGTGTTAAACGTCATTTTTGCATTTTACTCATGTAAAAATGGATGACATATTTAGTGTAAAATAGACGCTTTTAGCAATTAAGTCATTGTCGTTACCACATAATGTATATTATTTAAAAAAAATAACATAGGTGTAACCTAATTGTCTTAATGCTTATGCCTTAGTTTTGTTGATTAAAATGGGATGGTAAGACTGATAGTAATAATATTATAACTATGCCAGTAGCTATTATTCTTAATGTATTGGTAATTTACAGTGATTGTTCCTTTTAAAATAAATAAATAATATTGCACTAAGTTTTAATTATCTACCAATAACTGGGTTGTTTCGCAGACGATTAGTAAGTAAATCTGTTGCTTTTAAATTATAAAAAAATATTACTCACAATATATTTCATATATATATTTATTTAAATAACTTTATTAGAAGAAGTTTTGATTTTTTTATTTGAATCAATTATAGTTATTAAGTATTTAGGTCGTTATTGCTTGCCAAGGGTTAAAAGGTTTTAGATATGTTCGATGAACGACGTAAATGTACGTCTACCCAAAATAACATTGCCATAGCCAAAAAAATACAATATTAAATAAAACAAAATAAATCTATATAAATTACTTATACAATGATGTATTATTTTATAGGTCAAACTATTACTAAACACCTAACGAAAAAACGTTATAGTGATTACAGTAACATAAAAATGTTCAAATGCGTTTTCTCTAAAATCGTCAAACTTACATTTACGTCGTTGTTCTAATAGAGGTGCGATATATTTGTTACTTTTCGGTAGTAAAGTTTAATTGGCTTTGACGCGTGCGTGACAGCGGCCGCGGCGCGACTAAACAGGAGTAAGGTAAATTACCTTCCTTTTTGAAGAACACTTTTGTATCTGAATATAAATTATCATTGGTGGGTCTATGTTAAGTACGACGGAGATCTTGTTGCCACCTTCCACCTCCATCATCAGATCAGCTTCATACCATAACAGCAGTATCCACGTCTCCTTGAAGTGACCAGGACGCATCACATGACGAAGCCCCTCTGCGGCGAGTAGTGCAGGACGGCCACGGGCCTCTGGAGCTCCTCCGCGGGTTCAGTTTTGTCGTCTTTCTTCTTGCAGAGAGGGTAGCGTTTAGACTTGATGTTGAGGTGTACCTGAAATGTTTAGTTTGATTAATACACATACACATACATACATAAACTCACGCCTTTATTCCCTGAGTGGGGTAGGCAGAGCTACAGAATTTCCAACAACTCTAAAAACTTGTTTATAATTCTGTAACCACATTTTGCACACTTAGGCGAAGATGATTAACAGTGTATTAGTGACAGGTTGCAAGCCCATCGCCTAACAGTACTACACGCCTTTATTACCTTAGTCGGCTTTTACGACATCCACGGAAAGACTTGGAGTGGCACTATTCTAATCCGGCTACCACACGGGGGGGAGGGCGGTGGGTGTTTGATTAATCTACTACTATTATTGTGCTTTCTAATTAACTAAAGTATCGTGAGGAAATCGAAGGATCGTTTTTTACACGACCGCCCAAAACAAGGAGTGTAAAGTTTCTTTATTCCACCATAACTTCTAAACGCCTGAGATGATTTAAATGTGTGTGGCATCGTTAGAATCCTTTCACCATCACGGGTGACATAGGACTAAACTGTTAAAATTGAAATAACAACAATTGCAAAATGTCAATAATTATTTATGTCAACAAAAAAAGCATTCTAATTATAACAATATAGATATCATTTTAAAGGTCTAAACGTGACCATCTCAAATATACATACATACATACATACATACCGTCACGCCTTCATCCCAGAGTGTGGTAGGCAGAGTTACACAATTTACCAACAACTCTAACAATTTGTTGTTAAGACTGCACCGAGCAAACGTCAAGCGTTCAGTGGCGCCCTCATTACTATTATTGTGTTATCTAATTAACTAAAGAATTTCCTTGCAATCAAACGATACGTTTTTGTAGCGCAAGTAAAAACACAATTTATGGGATACGTAACAAACTTTAATAACAATTACCCTTTGAGTAGTCAGCTTAACGAGTAAAGGTGGCCACTTTTTTCCGTTAAGTTAATAACTCGAAGGTGAATTGTTATTAAACTATATGATATACCCTATAAGTTGTGTTTTTATTTGTAGTACAAAAACATTTCGTCCAATTTCAAGAAAATCCTTTAGTTTATTAGAAAACACAATAATAGTAATGAGGGCGCCACTGTACGCTCGGCGCAGTCTTAATCCTATACCCATATTTTGCACAACAGGCTAAGATGTTTACCGTGTGTATATCAGTGACAGGTTGCAAGCCCATCGCCTAACAATACTACAAGCCTTTAATCCCTTAGCCGTCTCTTACGACTTCCACAGGAAGACATGGAGTGGCACTATTCTAAGCCGGCAACCACACGGCAAATATATAGGAATGTAGTAGCAATAATAAACGGGTTTAATTACAAGTACCTAAAAATTAAACCTAGCCTGATCGATTTACTAAATTTCATGAAAATCGTTGGAGCCTCCAAGATTCAGATTACAAGACATACAATTATATTATAAAATAGACTTTATTTCATTCATCATAGATTCATATTCTACTGACAAATTTCGTTGTATGGTGGGCCTTAGGAGGTTATAGGTAGATACGAGTAGATAGATATGAAAAATTGCAGTCGGGTTTTTAAAGCTTGCTTTTCATTTAAGTAGGTAGTGTTTAGGGTTCCGCACCTCGAAAAAAAAAAGCGGTACCCTTATAGGATCACTGTGTTGTCCGTCCGTCTGTCTTGGAGCTGTGAAAAAATCAAACTTCTAATCCAACGCAAACAAAAGATACAGCCGTTCATGCCGCAAATTTCCGCAAATTTTCGAGTCTCGCAAGGGAATCAAAACCTACAGGTACCTATTTGGTACAAAGCAACGTCTCATAGCACAGATAAAGGCAAAATTGCGAAAACCGTATTTTTTTTGTAACATAATAAAAATAATTTTAATAAAATTTTAAAGTTACTACCCCTTTCCTCATGAACGCGTAGAGGTATTAAATTGAAATTCATATCAAGGTTTGTACGGAACCCTCGGTGCGCTAGTGGGACTCGCACTTGGCCGGTTTTTTTGTGTAGATGATCTAAAGAATATTGTGGACAGCCCTGGCACCGACCTGCCTGTTGTGCTTGTACAGGTTGGACTGCTGCGAGAAGGTGGTCGGGCAGAACTCGCATATGAAGGGCCGCTCGCCCGTGTGCGTGCGGATATGGGACTCTAGCTGGACTTTGGTCTGAAACAAATGTTTAAAAGAATAAATTAAACCAGTTTTCTCATAAATTTCCTGAAAAGTTGACATTTCTATGTACAGATATAGTTTTTAAATTAAAAAATAAGACATTGCGTGCTCGTTACACAAGCCGGCACTGTTGCATGCAAATTTCATGTGAAAAGGGCCAGGCGAGGGACAGTAACTCGCAAGCTCGTCCGTTTTAAACAATACTCGGCCCGCAATTGCCTACTTCCGTGCGCAGGCAATAATGTACTATTTCGTCAAAAAAATCTTTTTTGGGACAAGCTTTTCTTGCCTAAATAAACTATTTAAAAATAACTCAGGACTTCTCTTTCTCTCTACACTCTTGGAACTACAAGCAACAACTGTCGCCAATACAGCGTAGGGGTTATTATGACGTAACTTTTCAGTTCAGATTACTCTGAGAAAAAAGGACAAAGCTGTGTAACTGCTATAGCTCTGTCTTTTACGCTCACCGTAAAATGATTTGCATAGCTGTCATAATAACCCCCAGGGGCCCTAATATGGCTGCGTTTATCGCTTGACAAAGTTTGGATAAGGCATCCGTCACCTTCTGACACGTAAATGAGTACGAGAGTGACGGATGCTTTATCCACATTTGACACGCGATATAGACGCAGCCATAATAGGCCCGGTGATGTGAGTGGACCGTGCAGTAGGGGGTAGTGGGGGGCGAGGTACGTACCGGGTAGCCCTTCCCGCAGTGGTGGCACATCTTGTTGTTGGGGCGGCCGCGGTGCACGTTGCGGACGTGCTGGTCCAGACCCACGCGGTTCTTCGACGACTGACACAGATTCAAAAACAAATGTCAATGAATGAATGAATGATATTTTTCATCACACTTGCTCGTAAATGGTGTTATTCCATGCCTGTATACAGAAGGACAATGGCCTAAATTGTTCCCGCGGGAATTATGGCGAGTTTTGACTTTCTTTTTAAAATTTGCAACTCTTTCGTACATCATTTCTGACTAAGGAGGTTTAATTTTCAGCCAAAAATTAAATCGGTTTCCAATTTCATCTTTAAAAATTAGCTATAGACTAACTTACATTACACAAAACCTATACGCTTCATTAAACTTCATTATTTTTATACCTATTTCAAGTTTATATCAACATTTATCATTAATTTTAGTAATTATACATTTTTATCAAATTGGCTAAATCTGGCTTGAATCCAGGTCGAAACTAAACGCAGTTATTATCTGTGGTCACAAAAAAAATATCGTTTCTATTTACGTTCCCGTTCGTCAAAAGTTATTTCTTTATATTTTGCAGAGTTAAAGTGTTTTTTCCTCGCAAATGTGATGAAAACCATTGTGTGTATCACAGGCAGTAAGGGGATTACTAACTCGAGTCATTAAAAGCCCTTCGCCTTCGGCGTCGGGCTTCTAACACTCTCGTTAGTAATTCCCTTCTTACTACCCTTGATGCACAATGTACTATATTTTCCAAAGTAAGTCACAGTATACATTGCATGTTATGTCAAAAGTACAAGAAATTACATTGGAATCGTCAACAATATACATAAATTTTAATATGTATAATCAAAATAGAAATAAGAAGTCAGGATAAAAATAACAATACAGAACTAAGAAGTTACTCGTATCACCGTTAAGGATAATGAACAAGCTTACTCACATAGACATCTATTTCCGAACGAGGCCCACTTATCTTAGAGAGAATATAAGTTTCTGACAGAAAAATCATTTTTGGTACAAGCTTTTGCTGCCGACTGTTTTTTGATGTTGTTGAAAAGACTTTATCTGCTTATCGAGACCAAGCTATTGAGGTCTACGTTAAGAATAGCGGAGATCCTCTCGCCACCTTCCGTCTCCATCATCAGATCACCTCTTAGATACCATATTATTGCATTGTCATCGAGTTTACATTCATGCGGTCCAAGTTCCAGCCCATTCCGCTAAGGGGAATTTGACCCGTACAAACACATACATGGCAAGTTAAATAAAAGCTTGTTAAAAAGCAGTATGTTAACCGAAATTAGTATCAGGGAAAAAAAACATTTTTGGGACAAGCTTTTTATTGCCGGGTGAATATTCGGGCGTTCCAACCGCCGTCATTATTCTTTTTAATACATTGACGAAAATAATGATAACTATCAGCAATTTTTGATGTCAAAATCAGCGGACCCGGGGGTAGTATCCGTTCCATTTAAAAATACAAGAAAGTTATTGAGTTTATATTGAATAATATGCGAAAACAATAATGACGGCGGTTGAAACGCCAAATATTCACCCTGCCGTTAGTGTTTCTTTTTGTAAAATCTTTATCTGCTTATCAAGATCAACGGATTGAATCCTAACCCTTTGAAGCCGCCAACACCGCTTTGTGCGGACCTCGGCGCCTTCTTTGTACCCACTGTAGCGGCACATCAAAGCATGCAAACTATTTGAACGAACGAACTATAACTAAACTAATTCTACGAAGTCGTCATTGATCTAGAGCAGAAAAGTGCCGCTATATTCTGAAATTATTTAACTTCGAACGCCGGATCAGTAACTAGGCTAGCTACTCGTCTATTTACCGGGTCTCTATCGACTGCCATAATTATTTTTAGTCATAATGTGTTTCAAGTCACAATTTTCGCAAGTCATAATGCATTTTTCTCAGGACACGGTTATTTTTTCAGGATTTTTATAAAACTAACCTAACCTAACCTAAATAATCTACACGATAAACGTTTATCAAAAACTGTAACTTCAGCCTGAAAGAAGTTATGACAAAAAAAAGTATGACTTACAATACATTATGACCAACGATATGTATGGCAGTCAAGGGGATCCGCTATTTACCTTATGGCAGATGTGGCACTGGTAGGTCTTGTGGAGATGCTTCTCCTCGATGTGGTCACGCAGCTTCGTCTTGTCGGCGAACCGCCGCCCGCAGTGGTCGCACGTGAACCTGTACAACGTCATCAATCGGTTGCAGAGGCAAACAAGTTACTTATTAAAACAGTAGACTCTTCTTGATGGAACTAAATAAATAGTAGATTGATCGTGGTTGGACTCGTTTGAATCATCACTTGATATGGTATAGTAGATTCACTCATTGCCAACGTGTAAAAGAGCCCGTATGTGGCCAATTTACTGAATAAATATTTTGATTTTGATTTTAACTACAGTCGTCATTCAACTAGAAATAATGAAAACTGCGTGCCGGCGCTCATCTCAATATTTAAATGTTTATTGCATGTTACAATCATAGTTCCTCGTTGATATATGGTCTGCTTCCCGGCCTGTAACATTCTCTTACTTTAGCTTCACGAGAATTGCGCCGGGCTTGCTTCACCAAATGCTACAAGAACTTTATCGTCAGCATAGATGAGAGATTACATCACTCATTAGAAATAGTGAAGGCCCTAATAAGCTTCCTTGAGGCATACCGCAATTTAAAGATTCTTCACTCACAAACGCATCTATTCTAACCGACTGAGTACGCTCTGTTAGATTGTCTAAATAAATATTAATCACTGGGCATTTTATACCTAGGCTTTACATCTTTGTGATAAGGATGGGAATAGAAACAGTGTCAAATGCCTTGGATAGATCTAGAAATATACCACAACACTTTTCCCTGTTGTTCGGTTTGTCAATAAGCCTCTTTCTTAAAAAGCCATATTTAACTGTTTGCGATGATTTATTTAAAACTTTTTCTAGAATTTTGGAGAAAGTTATAAGAACAAATTGGTCTATAGTTGGAAACAGATTCTATAGCCTACTTCCCGGCCTGCAGCGTTCTCTTACTTGAGCTGGTCCTGCGAGACGTGCTTGAGGCTGTTCCTCATGTGCCGCTGGTAGGAGCACACGGAGGAGAAGCTCACGCCGCACGCTGCGCAGTACGCCGGCGCTGATTTATCCTGGACATTTTTTTATTGATAATATGAAAAACCTGATATAATAGCGACCCCTACTTTCAGAGCTGATATTTTTTAAATGGCCTAATCGGTTTTCGTGTAACCTGGCTATGAACCAACGACCGTGATTGAACCTTTTTAACCTAATTAACTGAAAGCTACCTTCATCGAGGTGGTATATCAGCTTCAAAAGTAGGGTCATCATTAAGGGCCTGATGTTTGATCAGTAGTTAAAACTAACCAATTGTTAATATTCGAAAATGAACTGAAAATTTGACATTTCCTTGAGATTCCTTCAAATTTTTGATTCCTTTTTAAAATTTCTACAATTAGTTTAACTACTAATCAAACAACAGGTCCTAAATCAGGTTTTTTTGTCTACTTACCATCGATTTTACCAAATTGGAATAAGACTTACTCCGAGATTAGTCAATAAAAAATTGGCGTTTAATCTAGGTATAAGACCTTATTCTCGTTTGGTCGAATCCACCCTTAAGAGTTAAACTATTTATCTATACTAATATTACGAGTATAAAGAGTTACAGTTTGTGACGTTGTAAGGGGTAATCTCTGGATCTACTGAACCGATTTTGAAAAATCTTTTACCAATAGAAAGCATCGTTATTTGTGAGTGTCTTAGGTTGTATATTAATCCACAAAAAAGGTTATTGCCCATCGAAGTGAGCACGGGAACAGCTAGTATCGATCGATGGCTGATCGATCAACGCACAGCCAAAACCGCTGAACCTAGGAACTTGAAATTTTGAGAGAATATACCTTGGCTATCCTAGCGTTGCACAAAGCGATTTTTGCAAATTCAACCCTTAAGGGGTTAACAGCTCATTCAACGTGTTCTACTACGTGTACAGTCAGCTTCAAAAGTAGCTAAACAGAATAACATGCTTAAAATGATCTAGACACAACGTATTCTCTTGACAATAGAGCCGAGTGCTGATTTGACCACTTTGGTTGCGTAGCTACTTCCGCTGACTGTACTAGTTATACAAGTGTATTGAGTGTACCTTGACATGATGCTTTTCCATGTGGCGCTTCAAGCTGGCCTTCCATCGGAACACCTTCTCGCAGACCGTGCAGGGGAACGCGTTCTTCAGCTCGTGCACTGCTCTGGGAAACAAATAGGATGTGCAAATTTTCCTTCTAGTATAAAAAGGTTTTGTCAACATTTTCATTTTCCGGACAAATTTTTGTTGCCGACCGTACTTTTTTTTGCCAGACCTTTATCTGCTTATCAAGGCCAAACTATTGAGTCCTAACACGGTGCAGAGAACGCCACCTTCCGACTCCATCATCAGATCACCTATACTAGAATATTGCATTACACATTATTGGTTGACATATGTGGTCTAAATTTCATCCCGTTGCCTTAACGGGAAGTGAGCCAAATTTAAAAAGCTTGTAAAAACGAGGAGGCTACAGTTTGTATTGTTTTTTTTTTAAATATCTTCCCCGATCACTCGAAGACGACTGGACCGATTTAGAAAAAAAAAACCTTTGCGTTATACTTTCCAGGTCCTATTTCATCAGGTCTGGATCTGATAATAATCGAGGAACTCTTCAAATATTGTAGCTATAGCACGCCTATAGCGATTTGGGTATTTGGCTCCTTAGATAGGTTCAACTAAAAACAGTTGGGCCAAGAGATATCGTTCTAAAAGTAGTGAGTGCCATTAATTTGAGGGTTTTTATATACAGGGTGACAAATTAAAATAAATAATAGACAGGGATCGGAAATTCGGATAGATATTCGGACACCTTGTATTTCATAGTCAACTTCGAATATGCAATGGTTACAATGCTATTGTTGGCAAGGATGACAGCATAGACCTCTTCCACGATAGTCTCACCAGTTTTAGAAGTAAAATATTATTGGCGTTGTAATTAGTTGGTTTCTGTTTTCTGTTTTTTGTTTTTTATATATCAATTTACGAATATATATTTAATAGTTTAATATTTAAGATAATTTATTGTTAGGTTAGGTTCTTGGATGGTTAATTAATGCGATGTTTTGTGTTAACTCAAAATCAAGTTATGTACTCCGTAATTGTCTTGTATATTAGAAGATATTACTGTATCAATAATAGGCCGTAAGTGATTAATATATGTAATGTGGATGTACTTATTAATAAATAAATAAATAAACATGAGCAAGGGGTTACCGGGTAAGGGAGTGGGGTGGGGTGTAGTGAAGTACCAATTATATACGTACACCCTGTGGTTCATGAGCCCGGAGCGGTGACTGAAGCTCTTGTCGCACTCGGGGCACTGCACGCGCGCCTTGTGCGAGTCCTTGTGGTAGCGGTGCGTGTCGATCGAGCTGCGGGATACATGCTAGTGTCACAACGATGGGCGTGTAGAAAGAGGACAATACCTAGTCGGTCCTAAAGTTCTGTCACAAAGGTATTATAATTTTAAAAATAAATAATAGAGTTTCATAAACTTGTAGTACATCAATCAAAACCTTATTTTATATAGAATAAAAAAAGCGAAATTTGAGTTCGTTACTATTGCAATAATTTGGTGTACGAGCTTTAAGCATTCCCATTCGGGGCAGGAAAGCATGGGTCAAAACACGCACGACCACGATACTGATAACGGCTACAACTTTCGTAAGAGTTCTCGTATTGAGTCGAAATTTGCGTGACATATTGACCAGACTTTTATCTTTAAATACTGATACGAATGTATTCCAAGCAGCTAAAGATCCGCTTATACTCCGGTCAATCTTCATGTCTCATTAAATTGACCTTACGATTTCACATCAATTTGCAGAAATACGAAAACAGACCAACTTTCGTGCTTCATAAGCTGGTTTTTAAGTGTCGTTAAGATAATAATGCTGGTCTCTGAACATACCCAGAGATGAGAAGCTTCATAATATTAAATAGAAAATTTTCCTTGTTAACAAAGACTAATCTTTAAAGCGTTTTCAAAAAGTGAAATTTTTAGAAAACTCGTGCGTGTTTTAATCGGTGCCGGCCGTGAATGTTAAAAGATCGTATCGGAAATTGCGGCGACTATGTGGAATGATGATTAGTTCCTAGAAATGTACTTTAATTAAGCTTTTAAATTTAATTTATTTTAAAATTAAAAAATAAACAAAAATTAGTTTTATTTGACTAAACCTTTGTGACAGAACTTAAGGACCGACTATGTAGAGAGATCTCTCCAGGCGGGTGTTATGCCTCGGGACCGAAGTCCTCTGGGATGGAGTTGGAAGTGATATTATAATAATGTCGAGTTGGTTGATATGCCGTTAGATGTCGCTAGGTAGCCACAGGCTTAACGTAGTGTAGAGTGTAGTACAATCTGGACATGTTTCCAATGTTGCGTTATCTGTGGTCACAACGCTATGCGACCCTCACTCTGACAGCTGAACAGTAAACATCTTATCCAATGTTCAAGAATATAATAAACAACATATATAATAAAATAAACTTTTAGAAATATGTATGGAGTTAGGATGATAGATAGAGTAAGAAATAGCGATATCCGAGAAAGATGTGAATTGAAAGAAAGAATGGAGTAAAGAGTTAGGAAAGAGATATGGCGAGCGAGAGTGAGCGGAGATGTCGGTAGGGGACGTCCTAGACGGACGTACGGGGATCAGATTCGTGATGTACTGAGTAAGGGCCAAAACAAAAGCACCCGAAACCGACGTACGTGCATGAAGAGATTGATGAATTTAGAGGAAGCGAAAGTTGTATGTTTAGACCGGTGGTGAACCTTGCGTTCCATATTCTCTGCCTACCCCATTGGAAGACAGGCGTGAAGGTATGTATGTATGTATGTAAAATAAACCCTAAATATAAAATATATAAAAGAAGAAACTGACGGGGTGGTCGATCAATTAACCTAGGGACTTGAAAGGGTGATGGGCAACTCTGTATGGGCCCCGTGCCCACCCTCCAACAGTCACGGGATGCATGTCCAAATGATCAATAGGAAGACAAAATACCTATTTTAGTAGCAAAAGCGACAGGATTTTAAAATAAAAAAAACCTTTCAAGAGCCAAGCAAGGGCAGAATGTGTTCATTTTCAAACAAATTCCATACGATATGATTATGGTTTTACAAGAAAACCCCATACATGTGGCGATCGTCGCCATAGTAAAAATACATAATGTTGCCAAGATCTATAAACTGGCGCATGTTTCATCTCTGTTGGTGGGTGGGGACATTTTTGCCCATCGTCCTTTGGATGGAATATTCCTTGGATATCCTAGGGCACTAAGAAGGGATTTTTGGAAATTCATCCCCTAAGGGCTAAAATATGGGGAGTAGCGGGAAACTAGTTAAAGTATTCTATGTCCCTTTCTGTCCAATTCAAATGTCATAAAGACAGATAAGACAGAGCATATTTCAAGCACAAATTAACCATTGCGCGATCAAACATAAGAGTTAATACATATAAACAGCAATATCAAAATATGCAGTCATGTAATTAGACGTGGTTTGGTTGTTGGTGGCACTCGGATCAACCACAGACAGTATACGCTTACTTGGATATCTTCCCGCAGAGGTTGCAGTGGTATTGCTTGAGCGAGATGGCGTGCACTCCGTAGTAGTGCTGTTGCATCACCTTCATGTCCTGTGTGCGCTTGCGGCAGATACTGCATTCGTACCTGCACGAAACATACTAACTTGTTCAACTAGGCGCATTAACCTAAAGACATTAAAAAATCATATAATTTATTTTTCTACTCCCATACTATAAACCGCTTCTATTGATATCGTTATCGGTATCAGAATATCACCTATAGCGTAACCGAAGCGTGAAAACAATTGTATTGAGAGCGTTGCCATGGTAATAACGGTTGCATAATAATTATTATAGCATTGTTATTACCATGTGTTTTTTTTTATCCATTCATTTATGACAATGGCTTTTGCTAGATTACTTTTTTTGTTTTTACTTCTTTGACGATCATAATATGAATTCTGTATAATTGACATGTGTGCAATATAACTGTATTTTATACTATGAAATAAATAAATCTAAATCTAAATCATGGTTACGCGGATGAACGATGTCAGTGATGGTTTTTGATGATCACAACTCTTTTATTTACATCACAAACTGTTTTAACAATAACTTAAATGTGTAAAACGAAAAATATTAATACAAATATGCTTAAAAAGAATTAATTTTAGAGGGAAAACGCAAGCGTTCCTAATAATGTGACAACCACTGTTGGAAATATCTCACCTCCGTGTGTGCCTTTTATAGTGCGCGGTGAAGGAGTCGACCGAGCCGATGACAGTCTTGCAGATCGGACAGCTGTAGTCACCCAGCTCCTGGAAAATGAACTGCTGTTAAACTCCATGCCATTAAAAAAGGCCACCTGATGGAAAGTAGAAACTGTGACCCATAGACATTCGCATTCATAAGACTGCAATGCAATCCTAAGACTGCAAATGCGTTGCCAACCCTGAGGACTAAGATGGAATGCCTCTATGCTAGTCATTTCACCGGCTGTCTTATCCCTAAACCGGAACACAACAATGGGAACACTGCTGTTTGGCGGTAGGTTAATGGATAAGATGGTGGTAGTGATCCGGACGGACCCTGCAAAGCAGATAGCTCTCTAGTCGCTCCGGGCTATCATCTCCTGATACACACTATGGCTACGTCTACTTACCGGCGCGTGTTTGTTCGCGCGGTGCGCCTGATACGACCGGCTGTAGTTGAACGCGATCAGGCAGCTGTCGCACTTGTACTGCGCCTTTAGGTAGCTCTCTCTCGTCGCTTCGCGCTCGCGCTCCGCTAACATCTCCTCGTAAGACAACTCTATGGTTATTATCTTTGATTCCGCTTCGGTCGGTCGTCGTTTGGTCTAAAAACAAAGAAATAATTTGTAGTTGAATGAAACAGAATCACTGCTGCACTGATGCACATCCAAGTTGTTTGCACAAAAAGCGGAACCCAACAACAACTGCAACAACAACAACAACTGCAACAACTGCAACAACAACAACAACAGCAACTGTTTCTGTGTCTTATTTTTTGTATCTATGTACCTAATGTTGTTTTGTATTGTTGCGAATAAATGTCTCTTTATCTTTATCTTTATCCTTATAGGATCACTTTGTTGTCCGTCCGTCGAAGGAAGTGTCATGATTTTTATTATTAATTTCATAGTTCAGGGTAATTTTATTTTCATTTATGGCAACACCGGTATCGTGCTTCCGCCCAACCTACCCTTGCAAGGGAAACGAGGTTATAAAAGGAGATGTTCTCTGAGAATAAGGCAGTTGGTGGTTAGTTCTTCGAAGTGTCCAGACCTCACAAAATACTGTAAAGTGTTAATTATAGTTATTATTTTCAAATATAGTTCTGTAACTACAAGTGTCGCAGTTTTATTATACTTCAGAAGTGGGATGAACCAACGAGGATACAATTTAACAAGGTACGTTTACTTCAAAATTTGCATTGCTGTTTCTTTGTGAAAGCATTATAATTATAATGTTCACGCCTACACTGTTTTTATTACATGAATACTTTTAAGTCACGCATGTATTTTGTTTGAACGGTCGTTTGGTCGGAGCTACCCTCCGATAACGTTACCGCCCCAATGTGATACATGCGTGATGGTGAACGGTACATGGCCGAAGCTACTCTTTGGTGGTATCATTTACTTAATTATTTGCTGTACAATTTTTCGATTACGCATGTATTTTGTCTGAGTGGTCGTTTGGTCGGAGCTACCCTCCGATAACGTCGCCGCCCTTATGTGATACATGCGTGATGGTGTAGGGTACACGGCCAAAGCTACACTTTGGTGGTACCCTTCGCTAGCGGTTAATGATTTTGGTTATGCATGTGTTGTCTTTGGACGGGCGTTTGGTCGGAGCTACTCTCTGATAACGTTGCCGTCCTCATGCAATACATGCGTGATGGTGTAGGGTACACGGCCAAGGCTACACTTTGGTGGTACCCTTCGCTAGCGGTTAATGATTTTGGTTATGCGTGTGTTGTCTTTGGGCGGACGTTTGGTCGGAGCTACTCTCTGATAACGTTGCCGTCCTCATGCAATACATGCGTGATGGTGTAGGGTACACGGCCAAGGCTACACTTTGGTGGTACCCTTCGCTAGCGGTTAATGATTTTGGTTATGCATGTGTTGTCTTTGGACGGGCGTTTGGTCGGAGCTACTCTCTGATAACGTTGCCGTCCTCATACAATACATGCGTGATGGTGTAGGGTACACGGCCAAGGCTACACTTTGGTGGTACCCTTCGCTAGCGGTTAATGATTTTGGTTATGCGTGTGTTGTCCTTGGACGGGCGTTTGGTCGGAGCTACTCTCTGATAACGTTGCCGTCCTCATGCAATACATGCGTGATGGTGTATGGTACTCGGCCGAGGCTACACTTTGGTTGTACTTTTTGTTTACTAATGATATTTATTAGTTAATCATAATGTTGTGATAAGTTTTATATGACTATTGGTGGTTTCCACAAAGATTTAGTTTGCTTGTTATGCACATAATTATTTATGTGTTAGTCTATTGGGCAAGATTTGTGTGTTCACTGGATTATTGAGTGGGTATGTGTCCTACTGGTTGCTGAGTGAACCACGACTCTTTGCCGGATTTATTGTTATTGGGAGAACTTGTTCTCCGGATTGGGCGGGCTGAGCCTGTTGGATTTTGGTTGAATCGAAGGGTTCATCGGATAATTTAATGAAACAAATCACTAATTATTATTCTTTTTAATTCCTTAATGGCATTTATATCTCCCTTGATAGATGAATAAATATATCAAAAGGGTACTTGATAAAATTGAGCATGATACTTTCAAGGGATTAATTGCTATTACAGGAAGAATTGATATGGCGAATGATGGTGACGGCGGCACACCACCTGGTACGCCTCCTAGACGGAAGCGGGCTAAGAAGAGAGCTAGGCGGAGGAGTCCATCCTCTTCGTCTACTTCTTCTCATGAAAGCGTGCCGCGGAAACATCGCAAGACATCGAGCAGATTGTCTACAGAAGAAGTGTTGAATCTTTTGCTGAACTGGAAAGGAGAACACAGTAAGCATTCCTCTTTAAGTAATAATAACATGAACAATGTAGTTCCCCAATACGACCCGTCTAATAGGACTCAAACCATCAATTGCTGGTTACGTAAAGTAAATGAATGCGCGGTAATTTACGGTTGGGATGAAAAACAAACGATACACTTTTCACTTCAAAAACTCGCTGGCTTAGCAAAAAGGTGGTTTGAGGCCTTGCCGACGGTAGTTTATAGTTGGGAAGAATGGCAAGCGAAACTGAGGAAGGCATTTCCGAGTGAGGAAAACTATGCCCGCCTATTAGAGGAAATGTTAAATCGCACGTCCCGTTACGATGAAGCTTTGCCGGAATACTTTTACGATAAGCTGAGTTTACTTACCCGATGTGAGATCCAAGGCAAAAAAGCGGTTGATTGCATCGTGTATGGTGTTACTGACAAATCGGTACGGAACGGAGCTCAGGCGCTTAACTGTAATGAACCCGAGGATTTACTTCATTTTCTAGGGTCACAAAGACCACAACCATTTGTGGTAAATAAGTCTCGCGATCGTAATGTTCAAAAGGATAATGTAACCTCCTTTGCTAGTTCTAGTTCCACCTCTAAGTCTAGTTCAATAACCTGTTATAACTGTCGGTCTAAGGGCCACCCGTACTTCAAATGCACGAAGCCTATTGTAAAATGTAAACGCTGTAACAGAATAGGACATGACAACGACTCTTGTAGATTAGACCCTCTGCCTGGTCATACGCGTACTGACAGTGACAATCTTGAAAAGAAGACATTAAAAATTGACATATTTACTAACGGCAATGACAAGTTCTACAAGACAGTTATGGTCGATGATCATGACTTTGTAGGTTACGTAGACTTTGGCAGTGAGTGTACCCTCATGCGTAAGACTGACGCAGACAAATTAAGACTGACAGAAAATTTTGAAGACGTTCCAATTGTAAAGGGATTTGGCCTGTCAACCGTTGCTCCTCTGTACAAATCACATGTTAATCTAAAAGTAGACGAAATTGATTCAGCAATCGAGGTCCTTGTTGTACCTGATGAATTTATGCAAACTCCTTTGATCATTGGCCAGAATTTTACGGAACTTCCGTTTATCACGGTACTTAAGGATAACCAAAAACTAATGTTTTATAAAAGTCCAGGTGACAACGCTTTTCTTAGCAATAGCAATAGTGTCAAATTGTTCGTGACCGATTCGGTGGAGGTTTCTAAAACCTCCACGATTCCTGTACATGTAGAGTCCAAATATTCAGGGGATATACTCGTTGAAGGTTACACCACGATGGAACCTGGTAATGAGTATCGCCTTCTTCAAGGAGCTTACCATCTCGAAGATGGCAAAGGTGAAGTCGTCATTTCAAACTTGTCGCCAAATGTGATTAAATTAAAAATGAACACTGTAATAGCCAGGCCAGTCCCCTTTACTGAACATAAAACTTTCCAAGTAAACCGAATTGTCAGGGATACAACTACGCTAGAACCACTTGATAAGTCTAACATCAAGGTAGGATCAGGGCTCGACGAAACTCAGATGACCAGACTTTATTCTCTGTTGCAAAATTATCGCGATTGCTTTGCTACGAACCTGAGTGAGATCGGCTGTGCTGTGCCACTGGTGTTGAAATGAAAGTCGAGCTAACGGATAATAAACCAATAGTTTATCGACCGTACCGCCTATCTCACTCAGAACGTGAAAAAGTCCGGGAGACAATAGACGACCTGTTACAGAATGACATTATTCAGGAGGCAAATTCTGACTACGCCAGCCCGATATTAATGGTAAAAAAAAAATGGTGAGCAGCGACTTTGCGTTGATTTTAGGGCCCTGAACAATAAGACAATCAAAGATCGTTTCCCGTTACCTATCATAGATGATCAGATATCCAACCTTAGCGGTAATAGATTTTTCACAACTCTAGACTTAGCTTCCGGTTATTACCAGGTCCCAATGGCTAACGATAGTCGTCATCTCACCGGTTTCGTCACGCCGGACGGGCATTATGAGTTCAAAAGGATGCCGTTTGGTCTGGCCAATGCACCCGCTGTTTTTCAGAGGATAATAAATAAGGTTTTAGGGAACAGACTGTTTGAATATGCTTTGGCTTATCTCGATGATGTGCTTATTCCAGCAAAAAGTATGGAGGAAATGTTTCAACGTTTGGGTGATATCCTTGAACTTTTCAGGCAAAATGGCCTTACACTTAAGTTGTCCAAATGCAGTTTTTTTGATTCTCGAGTCAACTATCTTGGGTATGAAGTTTCCTCAAACGGTATTCAACCCGGTGAAACCAAGATCTTAGCCGTCAAAGAGTTCCCTACCCCCGGCAATGTGCATGAGGTGCGACAGTTCTTAGGGCTCACAGGTTATTTTCGAAAATTTATTATGGGCTACGGGGAGATCGCCCGTCCGTTAACGCATTTGTTAAAAAAAGAGGCCTCATGGCAATGGTCAGATAAGGAGGAACAAGCATTTAGTCGTTTAAAAGAAATGCTCATTAATCGACCAGTCTTAGCTCTTTACGATCCCAAATTGGAGACAGAGTTACATACTGACGCCAGCTCCCAGGGCATAGGAGGTATATTGATGCAATGGCAGAGTGATACGCGTGTTCGCCTGTGGCTTATTTTAGTCGACAGACGACGCAAGAGGAGAAACACTTGCACTCCTATGAACTGGAGACACTGGCGGTGGTATGTTCCTTAAAAAAATTTAGGGTGTATCTTTTGGGTATCCATTTTAAAATATACACCGATTGCGCAGCACTTAGAACTACATTGACAAAACGCGATCTTATTCCGCGAATAGCGAGGTGGTGGTTACAAGTAAGCGAGTACACTTTCGACATCGAGTATCGCCCTGGGGTCCAAATGTCGCATGCAGATGCCTTAAGCCGCAACACTAAGCTCCTAGCGGAACCGGAAGACAATCCTTCAGTTAACATATATAACATCACAAAAGAGAATTGGCTCCTAACATTACAAGTAGCTGACCCTGACGTTTCCCGTATTTTTAGAATACTACGACCTGATGATGATGACCAATGCAAAGACATTCGTAAAAACTTCATAGTTAAAAATCACGCTGTGTATAGAAAAGTAGACGATCGATTATTACTTGTTGTCCCTCGGAGTGCAAGATGGCAGATATGTCGCGCCAACCACGACGACATCGGCCACTTAGGTTTTAGTAAAACTCTTGAGAAGATAAAGGATTCATACTGGTTCCCTCAATTACGAAAATTTGTAAAAAAGTACGTTGCAGCTTGTTTGGAATGTGCGTATAATAAAGACTCTGCACCCAAACAAAAGTCTGGTCACTTGTTTCCCATAGAGAAGGTCCCCGTACCATTCCATACTATTCATATGGACCACCTAGGACCATTCGTAAAGAGTAAGAATGGTAACACCCACATACTTACCGTAGTCGACTCCTTTACGAAATATGTTTTTGTTAGGGCAGTCAAAGACCTCAAAACCAAAACCACAATTCAAACTCTCAACAAAATATTTTGTGATTTTGGAGTCCCCGCCAGGATTGTTTCGGACCGTGGTACCTCGTTTACTTCTGCTGCCTTCAGATCCTTCTGTGACGGCCACGGCATAAAACACGTTCTAAACGCAGTCGCTTGTCCCAGGGCAAATGGTCAAGCCGAAAGGTTTAACCAAACCATCTTAAACTCATTAGCAGCGCAAAATTCCTTTGGCCACGAACGTGACTGGGACAAGTGCCTGGGTCAAGTTCAGTGGGGGATTAACAACACCATTAATGCTTCAACACAAAAATCTGCGGCAGAGGCTTTGTTTGGTCTAAAAATGCGTGACAGTTTGTCAAATAAACTTGATACACCGAACAACGAAATTAATCTAAGTTTAGATACCGTAAGACAGAATGTACACGCTAATTTAGAAAAGGCACAAACAAAAATGAAACTGAGACATGACAAAGGTAGAATCCCAGCAGCTAGTTACAACGTTGGTGACCTGGTAAAAATTTCTCGTAACAATTTTGATAATGGCGGAAAAAGTACAAAACTATTATCGAAATTCATAGGTCCATATAAGATCACTGAAGTTTTGGGTAACGATAGATATAGAATAGGAGACGTCCCTGGTTTTAACAAAAAGGGCAAACCTTACACAACTGTGATTGCAGCGGATAGGGTTCGACCATGGATACATATTAAAAGTCTCGAATTGCATAATAGTGATGACAGTAACTATGACAGTGACAGTGGCAATGACATTGAACTTGACTTTTCAAAAGACTAATGTCTATTACTCATGCCTAACTATTGTACCTAAATAGTCATGCATTTTACTAATATATTACTTTAAATAATAAAATGATTGCTTTTGATGTTTAATGTTGGCTAAAACAAGTTCTAATTAAGAATTAGGTAACCACTTGCCGAGTGTCATGATTTTTATTATTAATTGTAAATTATTTTGTTACTAATTGTTAATTGCTTTGTTATTAATTATTAATCATTTTAGCTGAGCTTTAATCTTTAAGGAATCTTAAGCTGTATTATACGAGGGTGAATTGAAAAGTTTTGAGCCTAACCTGTAAAATAAAGAGTTGAGTTTTTATAACAATTTTATTTCTCTACATAGTCTCCAAAACGATCTATACACTTCTGCCATCTGGCTTCTAACTTCATTATTCCTTGTAAAAAAAAAGAATCTTCAAGGTGATCGAAATATTCAGTCACAGCTTCTTGTACCTCAATATCCGTCGAAAATTTCCGTCCTGCCAAGTGTTTTTTTAGGTTCGGGAAAAGATGATAATCAGAGGGGGCCAAGTCCGGCGAATAGGGTGGATGCGGCAACAATTCAAACCCACAGTTATGTATTTGTGCTATAGATTTCGCTGCAGTATGGACAGGTGCATTATCTTGGTGTAACAACACTTTTTTAGATATCATACCAGGTCTTTTCGTTTTAATTTCTTCACGCAGACGTTGTAAGAGGGTGCAATAGTAATCAGCATGTATGGTTTTACCCTTTTCGAGATAATCCACCATGATGACCCCTTTGCAATCCCAAAAAACTGAAGCCATTACCTTCTTCGCTGATAAAATTGCCTTAGCTTTTTTAGGAGGTGGAGACCCTGACCTTTTCCATTGTTTGGACTGCACTTTTGACTCCGGTGTATTGTGGTGGACCCAAGTCTCGTCCATAGTTATGAAACGACCGAGAAAATCTTGTGGGTCGCATTGAAACAGATCCAAACAATCCTGTGACACTGTATGGCGGGTGCGTTTATTTTCAGCTGAAAGTAGTCTAGGTACCCACCTTGCAGAGACCTTAGAAAATCCAAGATCCTTGGTGATTATGTTCTGTACTCGCTCATAGGAAATGGCAATTTTCTCTGCTATCTCTGCAACTTTCAACCGCCTGTCGTTCATAACCATATCTAGTATTTTATTGACATTTTCGTCTGTGGAAGCCGTTATTGGTCTACCACACCTGGGTTCATCTTCAACTGCTTCTCTGCCCCGTTTAAAGTCTGCTACCCATCGTTTTACGGTGGCATATGATGGAGCGGATTCTCCTAAAGTCTGGCACATATCTTCAAAAATTTGCTTCGGCGTTAAACCTTTTTTTTGTAAGTACTTTATGACAGAACGGTGCTCAATTTTATCCATTCTACAGGAAACCGCGAACCTCGTTTAGTAAATCGATTACAAAATTTGCAATAGGCTAAGTAAAGTTTTTGGAAGATATGTATATTATATTTTTTATCGATAGTCGTCATCCTAAAGATCAAGAAATTGCGGCTCTTTTATTTTTATTTCCTCTAATATTTTAGAAATATTTTTTATAGTTATGAAGTTGACATTTGTACACTTCAATGACTGACTAGCTTGTTGCCTTCGTACTTAATGAAAAAGAAAAAAAACACTTCTATATCTGTCATTGTCAAACCAAATCAAAGTAAACAAACGATTCAATACAACGGCTATTTTCTGTTTGCTTGTGTTTCATGTGATCAGTGTTTTTAGAAATATTTTTAACGATCTCAGAACGAACTCTGGACTTTCGTTTTGCCGCTTTACTTTAAGACCTTTGCACGATATTTGGTCTAAGATTTATTTTCGAACCCTTTGGCACTTCTTCTTGGACACCGATTTCTTTCTTTTTCGACGACTCTTGCTCTGCTTTTTGATAGCCACGAAAGCACTTTTGAATTGTACAATCCACGCAATGAATTCAGGCAATCCCACACGGACTGTGGAAATGGAGTATTACAAAGATTTACTTGAATTTACTTATTTGAATTAAACCGTTTGTTTACTTTGATTTGATTTGAGGTTGACAGATATAAAAGTGACAGTTTTTTTTTTCTATTTCATTAAATACGAAGGCAACAAGCTTGTCGGTCATTGAAGTGTACAAATGTCAACTTCATAACTAAAAAAAAGATTTCTAAAATATTAGAGGAAATAAAAGTAAAAGAGCCGCAGTTCTATGATCTTAAGGATGACGACTATCGAAAAAAAATATAATTTACATCTCCTCCAAAAACTTTACTTACCCAATTGTGACATAAGAAAAACAAAAGATAGTGCATTATGATAAATAAATATGTAAGTGTTACGTGCCAGTATTATTTTTTCTTTTTAATTTCATTATCAACCTCAGGCTCAAAACTTTTCAATTCACCCTAGTACTTATATGTAAGATGTATTAAATATAATTATAATAATCATTAATTATTGTAAGTCGTGCGTCGGGAGACTGCACGATGCCGGATGGCCGAGTGTCATGATTTTTATTATTAATTTCATAGTTCAGGGTAATTTTATTTTCATTTATGGCAACACCGGTATCGTGCTTCCGCCCAACCTACCCTTGCAAGGGAAACGAGGTTATAAAAGGAGATGTTCTCTGAGAATAAGGCAGTTGGTGGTTAGTTCTTCGAAGTGTCCAGACCTCACAAAATACTGTAAAGTGTTAATTATAGTTATTATTTTCAAATATAGTTCTGTAACTACAAGTGTCGCAGTTTTATTATAGAAGGTGGAATCAAGCTGAATTTTAAATCAAATACCCAAGTCAACTGTCCCTTGGAGCTGTGAAACAATCAAACTTCTAAGCCAACGCAATCAAAAGATACAGCCGTTTATGCCGCAAATTTTCGAAACTCGCAAGGGAATAAACCCAAAGGGTACTTCCCGTGAACCTTGAAGCAACGTCTCATAGCACAGATAAAGGAAAAATTGCGAAAACCTTAACAACGTACCTTAGCCTTCTTCTTCAGTTTCAGAATCTTTTCAACCTGCTTCTCGGTTTTCTTGGCTTTTTTCGTTTTACTCCTAACGACAGGCTTGACCTCGGTTTTAACGATCTCAATGTCGACTTTCTCTTCCGGTATATCTGGTACCGGGTCCTCTAATTCAGCGGGCGGTATCGGGTCGACATCTATTAAAAAAAAAAGCCGTTTTCAAATATACACTTTTTATCGGTGATCGGGAGTTGAAAATTATTAATAAGCAACAAAAATTGAATTTAATGGTTGACGTCTCAATCAATTAACTCACTATTTAATTTATTTAAGTTAATGATATTGTTAAAACCAATCACCACTGGATACATGGACATCCTACATTAATTATTGAAGTGAAGTATTTAGATACGTCAAGTGCCATCGCTTTGGCGGGAAATTTGACAGATATTACGTCAATAAACTTATCACTCTTATCAGTTAAGTGTTGTTAACTCATAGATAGACTAAACAATTAGTAGGGTGACAATTCATTTCAATTAAAAGTTAGTTTCAAAATATATTTTTTACATAAAAAATAAGTTTTGTTTCATGTAACTGTGTAATAAACGTGATCGCCATTAATAACTGAATTAGAAAAATTGGTTCCTGATTACCAAAAAAAAATCACCGTGTATTGTGGAGTTGTTAATACCGCTCTGGTTCACAGAAATAAAGCACGAATATTTCCATCTCACTAAAAGGGAATATGGATGGACTTTTTAAAACGCATCCACAAAATATGATAATACCGTAAAAGAGATCACCAGAAATCAATCTTTTCAAACTGTTAATTAGAGAGATTCTATACGCCGTGTGACGTCATGTAACACGTCGGCCATATAAACACCATGATAAACTCTGTTTTGCTAAAAAGAAATAGGAACAAATCTTTGTAAGCTTATATCTTGGTTATTTTTATAGCTATTCAAAAACATTTTTGGGACAAGCTTTTGTTCCCGACTGTACTTTTTTTTGCACAGTCGTCATGTACTCGTCAAGACAATTATAACCCCTTACACGACGGGTTTATCATGTGTAATTTAGGAGTTCCTATGGCCACCCTGAGTCTCCATCATCACTCATCACTATCATCAGACCAGCTCGATGGTACTATTTTATTGTATTGTCATCAGAACTGCAGGCGTATGCAAATTTTCTGCTTCATCGGAAACCGGGAAGTGGGTTAAAATTTAACTTGCAAGATTGCAAAATGTTTTCTTTCAACTTTTTTAGTGACCGACCGAAACATGTTATTTTGCCGAAACCGAAACCGAACCGTTTATACAAGGTGTTACAAAAATACCCGTAAAGCCAAAAGGGGGTCAAATGGTGGCTTATAATAAGTCCATTTACAATATTTGAGAACTGTACTAGCACCGTATGACCTACCGGCAAAATAAATAAAACCATTATTGTTTTCATTGATGTGCAAACCCTATTTCAGTAAAATTAAAGAGTAAACTACGCAGAATGTTTATGTACATTTTTACCTAATTCGTGAAACCATCAAGAGACATACTAAAAAAATGTACACAATTCGAATAGATAGATATTACAAGTCGAGTTTTGGAAGATTCTAAAAGACCTAACCTAACGAAGAAACCTAAACTAACACTTACTTTTTCTTAATTAACGTCAAATTTACAGGAACGGCTCAAAGCGAGCTTCGCCTTGATCAATGCACAACTTCGCTCGGGATATGGTTTTGAAACTATTAAAGTTGACAATTATTAAATTGGTAGGTAGGCCACTCTGTTAAAATAATCTATGCTAACTCCGGTTCCCTGACATGACAGCATACTAGGGTTGACAGTTTTTTTGGCTTTGATAATTTATTATATTTTTTACGGGGTATTTTGTAACACGTTGTATATAAAAAAAAAAGTCCTTAAAAAGTCGAAAAAATGTTAGTAAGCCCGTTTTTTTCTAAAATTAATATCTCGCCGACCTATAATTACATTACCATTATTCGCGGAACAAACACAACACGTATTGACACGTCTACACGAGCAAAGCGCACTGATTTAGGTAGTTGCCGGCGGAGTCAGGCGAGCGACGCCATATTGCCAGTTGTGCCGAGCGCGCCCGACGTTAGCCGAGCGCGACCCGAAGGTACGATGTTGTAAGTTTCGGCGCGGCCGAAGGGTTCGGCCGTTTTTGGCCGAAACCGAAACTCGGGCCGAAACTAGATTTTTTGGCCGAAACTGGCCGAAACCGAAACCGAAACCGAAATTTCGGTCGGACACTACTTTTTAGGTTTATCAGCTTTTATTGAACCAGTGAAAAAGAGTCATGAATATTGCTTACTAATCAGTGGGATTAACCATGGGGATTAGCCCCCCCTAATTTGGCCCTAATTGTGTACAGTTCAGTACCTCTGTCATCATCAGAGTCAACCTTGAGCTCCTCTTTGACGCAGACGAGCGCTAGGTCGTGCGGCTCGTCCGGGGGTAGGTCCACAGGGCTGCCGACCTGCACCCGGAGTCGCGGAGGCCGGCTTACGTCGGTTAGCAGGCATTCACGGAGCTTCTGAAAATGATACAGTTTATAAGTCTAATTTAAATCAGTGACCCGTAATTACCGTGTTAAAACTATGCTTACATCATTAGTGTAACTCTGGAGAATCCTATAGGAATCCTTGACTTGTTCCCGGAACAATACCGCCTTGTTCAGCAGAGCGTTGCACTCCCAGCAGATGGTCGGACAGGCTTGAGGCAAATCGCAGAGCTGGAAAAAGTAGTTTTTGAAATTAACAATACAATGAAAATACTATTTTAAAAATAATGCAAAAATGCATTATCTTGCTCTGCAAAATGGTGTGCTTTAGATAAAAAGACTGAAAAATTTATGTAATCTTGTCAAGAGATACCATGCCTCTTATTGTTTCCTCCACCCTGTTCCACTGTCCTTTCTGGTAAACTATCGTTAAGATATCCAGGTCCTAGCAGAATATTAGTGTTGTGAAGTTATTTTGCTAAGCCAGACAAGTTGTAAGTAACATGAGCTCAGTTTGTTATGCCAGAATCTGGTACAACTACATACTACATATACAAAATCTTTACACTTCTTAAAGCGGTGAATGGGTACAAAAGTATTATACATTTTAGAGCTAGAGGTTTGCATAGAATAGAGACTTCAATTACTCTTTTACCAGATTGCATGAAGAATGGATCAACAATACTCAAGTTATTGTCAAACAAACATACACATTGTCCCTTAACCTTTTCAACCTCTTATCTGATCGAATAGTTAGATAGGGAAGTATTCTTTATTCATTAGAAAATGAGTGCTTTTCCTATCTAACTATTTGATCACATACGAGGTAGAGAAAGTTAAGGTATGATATGCCGCTTGAGTTGACAAAATAATCTCACCATATTTGATCAATAACTACTCGGATGAAGGATTAGTTTAATACTTCAAAAACTTGTGAAGCATCCTAAAAAGTAGGATATCAGAATTTTAAATTAAAACTATAAAATGTCCTTATTTAATATTCATTGAATTCAGTCTTGAGCGATAAAAACGAACCGGTAGCGGTATTTTTCAAGAAGAACATCCACATAGGTACGTTAATCTATAGTAAACCTAGTTTTAAAAACGAGCTAAACACTCACTGGTATTTCGTTGAGAGCATCCAGATAGTACTGCTTCATTTTATCGTCTGTTATTTTCTTGAGTGACCTGCCTACGCAGAGACACCCCATGCATAACAGTTTATCCACTAAAGTATTCTTACTATCCATGATGATAAAACTCAAATAAATCGGTATGAATTTATTAGTAAATAGATAGTTACGGGTTACATTTTACTCCGTCAAAAGACTAATTTAACTAGATAACTGTACATTAATACAGTAATATATAAGAAAGATAAACACTCCACTTAAAAATACATTACTACAAAATTAACGCATGTTTTTCTCCTTTCGTAAAAACATTACAAAATCAAAAACATACAACAAAAACAAATCGCCGCCATTATAAATAGTGTTGTTTAATTTGTAACTTGTCAGAAGAACCAGTTTTTATCGATATGGTCGACAACACTAGCGTAAAAGCTTGTACAGAACGTTAACTATTTATCTAAAATATTTATTTAATAATTTAAAGTATGATAAATGGTATTTTAAATTGTAAAAATAATAAATACGTGTTCTTAGAAATTACAGCTGTTTGAAATAGTAATTTACATGGCAACATCGTGTAAAGCAGCCATTTTGTGGTGTCCCAGTATAGTTGCGTGGTCTTCTTAATTTTCGTCTATTTTACATGGAAGTATTACTTTTTGTTATGATTTGAAATCTAATCTCGAATATTTAATTTGAAAAGTTTGTTTACAAATTATATTGATGTCCGTCATGGAGCAGGACGTTGAATGCGGCTACAGGGTAGTCTGCTGCACTTGTCTGAGTTCAGATCGGAACTTGATACCCATAAATGGTTTAGCATCAGTTTATCAAATATTTCGGCTGCTTATGTACGATTTCGCGGGAGATAGAGTAAGTGTTCAAAAGTTTTTATACTTATATTTTGCAGTATATAGGAAGTTCTTTACTATAAATAATTACGTAAAACATCATTTGGATGCATATCGTATCCCTGTGTGTGTGTGTGTGTGTGTGTGTGTGTGTGTGTATTAGCGTATTACTTAGTGTACTTATATTTATATAGCGTCAAGTGCAGTATGCAATATACTCAATATGAAGTTACGAATTAATTTTTAACTAGTGTAATTCTGCCTTTGGGTTAACTTGATACGTACTAAATGTTCAAGTGTATAGTAATTAATAAGTCTTTCTGAAACAATTTATAAAATTTTACGTTTTATTCTTAATAATAATCATAAAATAATTTTATATCTGCAAAATGTTACATTGAAAAGGGCATGCTTCGATGGTTCGGTCATTTGGAAAGGATGGATGAAAGAAGATTGACGAAAGAGATATACAGATCGATAGTGAGTGGACGGGTCGGAAGGGGCCGCCCTAGGCGTACTTTTTCGAGTCAAATCGGTGAAATACTGGAAAAGGGCCGAATCTTAAGTACCTACCCGAAACCGACGTGCGTGCATGACTCGATGTATAAATGTGGAAGAAGCGAAAGAAATTTGTCAAGGTCGTAGCAAGTGGAAAGAAGTGGTCTCTGCCTACCCCTCTGGGAAACAGGCGTGATTTAATGTATGTATGTATGTTACATTTTTTACTTATAGCTAACATTCTGTACTTAAAGCTAGTTATGTACCTAAAGCTGATTATGGTAGAACACTTAAAACTTAAGCTTAAGATAACTTAGCAAATAAGCATGCAGGATTTTGATTAGTATTAAGTATGTTAATGTAACAAATTGCGAAAAATGAACCCACTCAGCATGGTGTCGCAGCATTCAAGAGTGTCACGACGCTGATGTTCCGCAGATCCAGCACTTCAGCATTCTTGATATAAGAATGAGCTGTAATTTTGCTTACCAATCTATACATTGATCCAATCCGATCCGTGTTTGGATTAATTAGGTTTACTCAATAAGCAGTCAATGATTGTGCAACAAATGTACAGTAAGTACACATAATGTTTTAATTTCTTATTTATTTATCATTATTCAGTTTGCAAGCTCCCTCTCGGAGATGGAGCAGATCATCTGCTGGGAGTGCCTGGCGATGATGAAGCGGTTCCTAAAGTTCAAGCGGCAGGTGCACAGTGCCCAGGAGCACATCCGAGTGATTGCACTGAGCGGCTCTCAGGAGGTACGAACACATCAACGGGATAAGCTTTATTTCTCGACAATAACAAGAATTTTGAACAAGTAAAGTTATTAAAATAGACAGTCTGGTTTTTACAATTTTTTATTTAAACACAGGCTGAGGTAGATTTTAAAGTTTATTGAAAAAAGAATGTTTTTTTAATTTATGAACACTACAATGTTTAATTTTATTTAACTTTCTTTTCTTTTCTTGAGTTGGAATGATAGTCTCAATAATCAGACTATTTTCAGAAAAATAAGCTTTTTAACTTTTGGTACAATAATTGAATTTAAAAAACAAACTGGTTATTGCTTAAATGAACATGAAAATCACTCAACCCCCATGTAGGTATTTCTGATAGGTCCAAGCAAATCTCTGCCTCCAAATCGATATATCCGCGTTTGGGAGCTACGATGCAAAAGACAGACACACTAAACTTGCTATTTATTGGTTTTTAACCCCTGAAGCAAAAAGAGCTCTGTGTCTGTGGCACCGCAGCTCTAAAAACGGTAAACCGATTTGGATGCAGTTTCTATTATTTCAAAGCAGGTTTTCTAGCAATAGTTCTCAGCTAGCTTTGATGAAAATTGCTCAGGTCGTTGAAGAGTTATCAGCTTTGAAAGAATAGGTCACCATTATATCGAAGGTTTTACCTATCTAATTATCGTTGATTTATTTCAGACAATGGACCACACATACATGTCTCAATCTCTCTCATGCCTCGAGTCTACCACGAAGACCGAGTATGACGGGATCTTCTTCGACTACACCGCCAGGGAGGAGTGGCCGCAGCAGTTCATCGCGATCAGCTCCGCGCAGAGCGTCAAGAACGAGCAGTACGACGTCGCGCAGGCCGTCAGGGATAATATCAACTTGGAGATGGACGGGCATATACTTGAAGGTAGGTTAAATATATGAAAATTTATTGAAAAGGCGGTTAGAATGGGGGGTTAAAAAATGAAAGTGGTTTATTTGTTGCAAATGGGGATGCAATCTGCATATTACAAAACTATTTAATTTTTATTTTTTTGTGATGTAATTAATTTTTTATTTATAGCCAATAATGTGCAAAAAAATATCGTCCCCCCCCACCGAAGTTTATTAATCAATAAATCTCAAAAAAACATCCTGACGTATAGATAATTACTTATATTTTATGGAAAAAATAAAATGAAGTGTTCATTGTTTACTGTTTTTGAGCAATAACAAAAAAACTTACAAAATCTGTATTAAAATTTGAGCTAGTCAAAATGGACCTTAGAAAATAAAGTTCATGACAAAATGAGTACTTTCTAAAATACAAAACCCTCGGTGCGCGAGTCCGACTCGCACTTGACCGGGATTTTTTTCTCTTAGTGCGAGTACTGTGCCGGTCGTTGCGTTTCATAATTATTATTATCGACGCACGTTTTAAAGAATTTCATTTAGATAAAGAAAATTAGATAGTAACTGGCTGACAAAGTGGTTAACCCACCAATGGATCTCCCTCCGGTAAAGATGATGTCAGTTGATCACCAAGCAACATCTCTGTCATGGTTCATGCGCGTAACCATGGTAATAACAATGCTATAATAATGATTATAGAACCATTATTACCATGGCAACGCTTATTATAGAAGTTGTCATGCTTCGGTTACGCTATAGGTAGGGTAAATCGCCTATTACTGGCAACCCTCCGGTAACTGGCCACTTTGCAATAAAACGTGTAAAGCAAGAGATTTGCTCCCATTTTTGCGATTAAACTAGAATACCTAGATCTTGAGTTATTACCCGGAGTACTGTCGAAGTATCTTTACTAACAGCGTCAGTAAGAAACTTGATGGCTAGTAACTAAATTACACTTTCTAAAGTGGCCAGTTATTGACGATTTACCCTATTATACTGTCAACGATATTAATGTATGTATGTAAACACTTTATTGTACCAAATAAAAACCATAACAATACAATTAATATAAAAATATGTACAAAGGCGAACTTATCCCTTTAAGGGATCTCTTCCAGCTAACCCTTGAGAGATTGAGAAGAGTGAACGGTTGTGCAACGAGTAAACAAGTGTGCAAGAAGAAGAATATAACACATTTAGTAACCAATAAAACTTATATAAATAGATTTAAAATAAAACTACATTCAATTAATATTCGCGGTTAGAAAATAAAAAATAGTTATTTTACTTGGCTTTGTTAGATACACCCTCTTTTCAGTTCCCGAGATTGTGCTCGAGAACCCGGTGACTGGCGTGATGTCGCATATAGTCGTGAGCACCGACGAGTTGGCGAGGGTGGGCACTTACACCGCCACCATGAAGGGGGAGATACCGGAGCTGAACCTTGGGTACGTACGCCGTAGACTTATTTCTCTAACAAAATAATGTTATAAAGTAATGTTTATACAAGTTAATCCAAAAAGTTAATGTCACCAACGAGGTTCCATATCAATGATTTTTTTTATAATGGAATGCACATGCGTTTTGCGTAATTTTTACAGCATTACAAAAAGATTTCATTCCAATTTTTACTTGTCTGTGACAGCGCCCGCTTTAACGCATGCGCGGTGATGTGCTAGGTTTTGGCGCCATTCATTGAATACGTTTTGTTGTAATGTATGAGAGTAGATAAAGTACTGTATGAAACTGCACATAACTAGGTATTAAAACACTCGTGTGATACTATTAAAAAAATCGCCTTTCGGCTCGGTTCTTAAACACACACTCGTGTTTTAATACCCCTCATTATGCAACAATTTCATAAACTACTATTATTGTAGAAACAAAAGGAACAAGTGCAAAGATAAAATCAAAGCTTTTAAAACCGGACTGCATTTCTTGATATTGTATGTATGTATGCTCTTTATTGTACACTAGCTGTTGCCCGCGACTCCGTTCGCGCAGATACAAAAAATATAGCCTATGTTCATCAGGGATAATGTAGGATTCTAATGGAGACAGAATGTTTCAAATCGGTCCATCAGTTTCAGAGCCTGTTCAATTCAAACAAACAAACAATCAAATCTTTCCTCTTTATATATTAGTGTAGAACAATAAAAAATAAATAAAGAACACAGGCAATATAACAAAAAATAACAAGTACACAGGCGAACTTATCCCATCCAGCAAACCCTAGTGACAAACAAACAGTCATGAATAAAAAGAAAACCAGTAATAATAACGAAAACAACAATAGACTTTTTCAGACATTTGTTATAAAAATTAACCCCTCCATATCATTACTTTTAATACAACATTATAGCCTATGTCACTCCTACAACCAAGACGACTCTAACGATACCTCGTATGTTAAACTCCATCATGTCGTTTACGCTGAATACCGTGCCACAGAGATACATACATACACTCGAAAAACATAACCCTCCTTCTGAGGCATTCGGGTAAATAGGGTGCGTATCTACTCACATACCTTTTTAAGCCCTATTATCGGAAGTCCGAAAATGTTTGTCATACCATTTTACATCATAATGATCACTCTTCATACTTTTCATAATTTTTTTAGTACTAACGATCGGAACTCATAATCATCTGAATTCATAACGCCAATATTAATGAAGCCGTACTACACTTTTCACCATTTCTTAAATATCTTACGTGTAATAAGGTTAGGTTAGGTTAGATTTATAAAAAATCTCAAAATGTTACGATTCCTAAAAAAAAATGCATTATGAGTTGCGATAATTATGACTTAAAAAGTATGAAGATAAAAGTATGAGGAAAAAAATTATGAAGAGTGATTATTATGAATACAAATCGGTAAGAAAACAAAAAATAGGAATAATAATTTTATTTGAGTCAATATGGACCCGGGTAAATCACATTGTTGACCGAACCTTACAATAATCACATAGTCACACACAGTAGAACATAAGTTATACAACGTGTTACAAAAATACCCGTAAAGCCGAAAGGGGGTTAAATGGTACCTTATAATAAGTCCATTTACAATATTTGAGAACCGTACTATCACCGCATGACTTACCGGCAAAAAAAATAAAACCATTATTGCTTTCATTGATGTGAAAACCCTATTTCAATAAAATTAAAGAGTAAACTACGCAGATTGTTTATGTAAATTTTTACCTAATTCGTGAAACGATTAAGAGATATACTAACAAAATGTACAGAATTGGATTAGATAGATATTACAAGTCGAGATTTTGAAAGACCTAAACTACTTACGAAGAAACCTAAACTAGCACTTACTTTTTCGTAAAGAACGTCAAAATTACAGGAACGGCTCAAAGTGAGCTCTGCCTTGTTCAATGCACAACCTCGCTCGTCGGGATATGGTTTTAAACCCATTTAAGTTGAAAAATTATTAAATTAGTAGGTAGGCCTCTCTGTTAAAATAATCTATGCTAACCCCGGTTCCCTGACATGACAGCTTACTAGGGTTGACAATATTTTTGGCTTTGATAATTTATTATATTTTTTACGGGGTATTTTGTAACACGTTGTATACCGTGTCGTGAATCTTCGCTCGCGCAGACACGAACAACGATTCCGATGATTTCCGAAAGCACGATTAAAACCCACGATCAGATTTGTACTTAATAGTTATAAGGTGCAAATTAAATTGCATCTATTTTTTCCTTCTTACTTATGCACGTTTGACAGCTGACTGAATGACACGCGCGCGTCAACATGGCGTCACTAATAACCAATAACAGCACAGAATACAACCGCGCCCCGCGTGGATCACGCTGATTGGTTCCCGCGCTTCGAAAAATTGTCGTCTGCGCAGGTACATCGGTAAGCCATATCAGTTGTGTTTTACTGTAATCATATTGTTGCAGGGAACTTCAGTCGACGCCTAAAATGGAAGCTGTTATCATGTCCCAAAACATTAAGCCTAAGGAAGAAAAATCGGCGCCAAAACCGAACTACGTCACGGAATTTATGTCGGAAAGTGAAATGCTGGAGTCCAGGTAACTTTCACCCTTTGAGCCTTAAATTTAGATGACGCTGAGAGGGTTGCACATTCAATTGGATACGTAACGAGGCTTCCCAAAGGTTAAGACTGCACCGAGCGTCCAGTGGCGCCTTCGTTACTATTATTGTGTGTCTAATAAACTAAAGTATTGTCTTGAAATCGAAGGATGGTTTTTGTAGTAGGTATTGTGTGCGAAAATGAGTGTGTGTGCGTATTAGTTTGTTACTCCTTGAATTGACGCTGGGACGGCTGGACGGATTTGAATGAAATTAGGAATGGAGATAGCTTATACCTAGGATTAACACATAGGTTACTTTTCATCCAAGAAAATTTATAAATTTCCCAGGGAATAATGATAATCGAAATCCCCGCAAAATAGAATGCTTAAATAACTAATTTGACGCGGAAGAAGACGCAGGCAGAAGCTAGTATGACATAATTTAATATCAATTCAAATCAAATCAAATCAAATCAAAAATATTTATTGCATAAAAGCACACGTCAAAAAAAATTACCTATGATTGACCACTCATACTCGTAGATTAATTGTTGTTAAACTGTCATATATACTACACATTGTGTATTCATTTGTACCACAAAAACCCATACTTCGATTTCAATGTGTAACGTGTCGTCTAAAATAGATCGAATTAGGTTACGGATATCGGCTGACATATCCATACACAGCGTAATTACTACTAACGTCCCCGGCCCCCCGCGCGGACCATGGGAGGGTCACAAACGAATTTCTCAATCACCTACCTTCAAGTAGAAAGTAGTAGTAGTAAGTAGTAGTAGTAGTGGTGTAGGTGGTTTCTCATTTGAAAGGCCGGCAACGCACCTGTGACTCCTTTGGTGCTGCAGGTGTCTATGGATGACGGTAATCACTTTCCATCAGGCGATCCGTCTGCTCGTTTGCCTTCCTATACCATAAAAAAAAAAAGTATATGCCCGTCCATCTCCCAAGTTTATTAGTTTACACAATAATAGTAATGAGGGCACCTCATCATTGTTGTCCTGCTTTATGTATTCTACAATCGGATTTTACATGCTGCTTTATAGGTTTCCGTACCGAAACGGGACCCTGTTCCTGAACGTCGTGTAACTCTCGTTTTTCAGGGAGCGAGAGAAAGACAAGGCGCAGTTTGCGAGTTCGGTGTACAAATGTGAACTGTGCATCATCGGTTTCTATACGCAGCAGCAAGTCGAAGATCACTTCGTGTCCGACCACAGAGTTGTAAGTTGTACTAAATGTTACCTGCTACTCCCACTATTTTGACCCCTTAGGGGACGATTTTCCGAAAATCCCCTAGCTCCAGCGGTTGTGGCAGTGCGGTGATCGATCACCCAGTCAGTTCTTTGATAAATTTCGAAGGAATATTCCTTAGATATCCTAAGGGAACACCTAGAAGGGATTTTTGGAAATTTATCTTAGTAGAAGTCTCGGAAGGGGCCGCCCTAGGCGTACTTTTACGAATCAAATCAAATACTGGACCGAATCTTAAGTAGGTACCTGAAACCGACGTGCGTGCATGACTCGATGTATGAATGTGGAAGAAGCGAAAGAGATTTGTCAGGATCGTAGCAAGTGGAAAGTAGTCGTCTCTGCCACCCCTCTGGGAAACGCTTGATTTAATTTAATGTATGTATCCCCTATGGAGTTAAAATGGGGGATTTTTTTTAAAGTAGATAGAAATACAACATTTGAGGTGTCTAACAGCTGTTCTGATGATGGAGTCGGAAGTTTGGAGGAGCTCTGCTGTACTAAACGTGGGCCCAACGATCTTGGCCTCGTTAGTTGGGTCTCCATAGGTTACTTTGTCCTCGAAAAGTTAGCTAATGACTGCATAAAATTTACTGTTTTAACTTGACCATTTCACCTCTGTTTTACCTTGAAGTAGAATTGAAAGCACCTGGCTAAATTGGTTCTTTTACAAGCTTTTATTTAACTTGCAATGTATGTATGTAAGGGTCTAATATTACAAGTTAAATTTGACCCACTTCACAGTTTCCGATGAAGCTGAAATTTTGCATACGCCTTTAGTTCTGATGCCAATACAATAATATAGCACCATCGAGCTGGTCTGATGGTGAAGACTCAGGGTGGCCGTAGGAACTCCTAAATTACACATGATAAATTCGTGTTAAGGCTCGTTAGGATCGTCTTGACGAATAGATGACGACTGTGCAAAAAAAGTACAATCGGCAACAAAAACTTGTACCAAAAATAGTATATTATGCAACTAGTGAATAAAAGACGGATTTAATGCGAGGGCCATAGATGACTCTCGAGCAAGTGAAGGATACTAACGACTGAATCACGACCGCAGGGAGTGATTCAGGATGATTGAATCACGAGCGTTGCGAGTGATTCAAGTGTTAGAATCCTGAGCGACGCGAGTGATACATGGCCCTCGATATAAATCCGTTTTATTCAAGAGTTGCATACTAAACTTTATACCATGACTACGAGAAAAAGAAAGATTTAAGCGAAAATAGATATTTAATGACGAAAAATGGAAGGTAAAATTAATTAAAATGCACATTAAAATTGGAACAAATGTTTTATTTATTAAGGAACACTAAATTTTATGTTCGTACAACTTTCAGTATTCAAAATGGCGCCAATTTATTTTTCCTTGTATTTTTCACAGAGAGAAAGGCAAAAGACATCGATCCATACAGCCTATGGCGCCAATTTACCTACTAATGACAGCAAATAACACAAAACTTTTTTAATGCTAAACTCTTTGTGGTTAATGACGACCAATCAAATCTCGAGGAGGAGTTTGTATCGCGTATTTTATGTTCTAAATTCAAACACCAAAATAGTGAGTAAAAGTGCTTTTTATTCACTGTTTTGAGTGAATAAAATAAGCCTTTAATAGGGGGAATGGTATAAAGAAACTTTTGGCAGAAACTTGTTGCCTTGAAGTAGAATTGAAAACACACCCTGGCTAAATTGTTTTTCCAATAGAAACCCGGCTACTCCCCCTGCAAAGTGTGCTACGTGTACGTCGAGGAATCGAAGCTGCAAGCCCACGTGCAGCAGCACTACACGCAGCACATCTGCAAGCTGTGCGGCCACACGGAGCGCCTGACCACGGCCATCGGCGCGCACGTGCGGGGCCACATGACCAAGCAGCCGAGCGCGCTCATCAAGATAGGGGACACCTCGAAACAGAGAAAGGTAATCACATAGAACACTTTTTAACTCTAGGAGTTCGCTCAGAGCAGAGTCCTCCCTAACCTAACCTCATAACCGATTTTGCTCATGTTCGATCCCTATGTATGCTTAGATCTTTAAAACAACGCAACGGATTTTGATGCGGGTTTTTTTAATAGATAGAGTGATTCAAGAGGAAGGTTTATGTGTATAATAGATTCTGGTTTATGTACGGGTGTTACAGAAAACTCACATAAACCGAAGCGAAGCGAGGGCGGGTCGCTAGTCTAAATATATAAAAGGATAAACTGACTGACTGACTGACATATCAACGCACAGGCTAAACGGCTAAACGTAGGCACTTGAAATTTGGAAGGGACGTAGCTTAGGTACCGTAGAGGTGCACTAAGAAAGGAATTCCCGAAATTCCCACGGGAACGGGAATTAGCGGGAAAATTATTAACTCAAAAAAAAAAAATTCCCCAACGAAGTGGACACGGGAACAGCTAGTAACTATATATAATAATAACTTTCTACAGTAGAACACAATTTACATGGCGTGTCGTGAATCTTCGTTCGCGCAGACACGAACAACGATTCCGATGATTTCCGAAAGCACGATTAAAACCCACGATCAGACTTGTACGTAATAGTTATAAGGTGCAAATTAAATTGCATATATTTTTTCCATCTCACTCACGCACGTTAGACAGCCGACTGAATGACACGTGCGCGTCAACATGGCGTCACTAATAATAACCAATAATAGCACAGAATACAACCGCGCAACGCGTGAACCACGCTGATTGGTTCCCGCGCTTCGAAAAAATGTCATCTGCGCAGGTACATCGGTAAGCCATATCAGTTGTGTTTTACTGTACCAAATTTCATGAAAATCAGTTACACCATGCTAAAGTTACCATCGAACCAACATACATCGTTCGGTCAATCATGGTGTCCAAGAGGGGTAGGGGTCGGGTTGCATAAATTTTAAAGTCATATTTTTGATGGGCATACAAGGATTCGTCATACTCATCATTGCGCATAACTGTAAATTGTCATACATTTATGCGCATAAAGTTTTTAATCATAATGTTTAAGAACATATTGTGTAACGCGCATAAATTTGATGCGCATAATTTTTTTTAAGCATACTTTATAATGGACATAAAATGGTTGCTCATAAAAGTAGTTAACCATCCGCTCTTTTACAACAAAAAAAACCCTCGAAGACGAAAGCGGGAGCAAAGCTCCCGCTTTCGTCTTCTAACCTATCCGCGATCCGAGTCGGTTTCGCCACTAAGTCCCTATTCCCTACTATGACATTTATATTTATTACTAAAAATAATTATAATTATCAATATTATGACTAAATAAATGTATGCCTTTCTACATTATGATTAAACCAATTATGACTCCGTACAATTATGACAGGGAACAATTATGCCTAGTATAATTTATGCCAAAAAAAAATTATGAGCATCAACTTTATGCGTAAAGTGTTATGACAATCGATATTATGACAATAGTTGTTATGCGACCAGACCGCCACCCGTCCAAGAGCTGATCTGATGATGGAGTCGGAAGGTGGCGACAGGATCTCCGCTATACTTAACGTAAACCGAGTTCGGACTTAATAGTTTGGTAAAAATAAGTTCGGACGGCAAAAAAAGATGATTGTCTGTAAAGTCGGTTTTCGGACGATAATTTTACGTGATAACGTCATAAGAAAACACACAAGCCGAACGCTTAGGCCGATCGTGCATCTCTATCGCTTGTTCCGCGCTCTCGCTCGCGCGCTCGGCTCATGTCATGCAGCCGGCGTTCATCGATTTATAAGATACGTTGTCACGTCAAAAACTGGACACGATAATTAATTCTTTGTTAGGAACTTATTTATTGTGAATTGCAAACTCTTATCCCCATACAATATGACTATTGTTTTTTCTATCCACAGAATCGTAAGAAAAAAGAACCGCCGCCGAACCCGCCGAAACCGGGAGACTTGCGCAAACTTCTCTCCAAGACAACCATAGAGGGCTACCAATGTCTAGAATGCGACATGTTCTTCAAGTGAGTTCTTTCAATGTCTACATTTTCAGTTTAGAATTGTAGAAGATGTCTATAAACTGATTTGGTATAGAATCGGAAGGTGGCATCAGGATGTCCACTGTATTTAACATAGACCCACCGAGTTTGGTCTCGTTAGTCTTGACTTTTTACAAGCAATATTCGTATGTATGTAAGTGGTCTGTAAAGTAAATTTTGAACAAGATCCCGTTAATGGAATGTGCTGAAATTTGGACCACGTGTTAAACCCGATGACAAAGCAATGAAATACATAAGAGGTGATCTGATGATGGAGTCGGAAGGTGGCGAGAGGATCTCCGCCATCCTTAACGTATTACCACCGTGTTGGGACTCCTTAATTTAGTCTTGATGAGCAGATAATGACGTTGGACGTTACATTTAAAGCTAAATCCTATTTGACAGGAACTCCCGCGCGCGCAAGAACCACGTGGCCCGTTTCCATAGAGAAGGTCTTCAGTGTGACCACTGCAAGAAACGGTTCGTCAACCGGACCACGCTGGCAACACATTTGAGGTTTGTTTTCAAATATCTAACTTATTTTTACATGCTTTTAACTTGCACTGTTCATACTCGTATGTAGGAGACGCCCGCAACTTTGTACGCGTTCAATTAGTTTCCCGCCACTTTACCCCCTTAGGGGATGACCAAACACCCCTTCATAGTGCACCTCTAGGACATCCAAGGAATATTCCCTCCAAAAATCAAGTGCCTAGCCTTTTTTTTATGGCATAGAGAAGACAAACGAGCACACAGGCTACCTGATGGTAAGTGGAAACTGTGACCCATAGACATTCGCATTCACAATACTGCAATGCAATCCTAAGACTGCAAATGCGTTGCCAACCCTGAGGACTAAGATGGAATGCCTCTATGCTAGTCATTTCACCGGCTGTCTTATCCCCAAACCGGAACACAACAATGCGAACACTGCTGTTTGGCGGTAGGTTAATGGATAAGACGGTGGTAGCGATCCGGACGGACCCTGCACAAGGTCCTACCACCCGCAAAAGGTATAGCTGTTTCGGCTGTGCGGTGATAGATCAGTCAGCCAGTCTCTTCTTTTAAATGTACACAGATACAGATAGATGTATGTATGTATGTACGTAATTTGTCCGCTTCAAATCTTGTAAATTTTGACACAAAAAAATATTTTTTCGCAGAAAATTACTTTTCTTATTTGTTACAGATTGCACGAAGGGCCGCTGCCCCGCGAAGAGTGCCCCATCTGCCACAAGATGGTGCGCGTCATCCAGCTCAAGTACCACGTGCAGCGGCACCAGAACAAGAACCGATACGAGTGCGAGGACTGCCAGAAGGTGGGTCCCTATAGTCTATACTTTTAGGTATTTAAAAAATTGTAAACAATCCAAACCACGTGACATTATTAAACAGCCAATCAAAACTGTTTTATTGCACTTCGGCGTATCAGTGTTCTGCTTCTATTGGCTGACGAACTATCGTCAGCCAATAGAAGCAGAAATCATGTGGTAGTTTTGTTTACATTTTTTTAAATACCTAAAAGTATAGACTATAGGAATGGTTCCGTACCCGAAGGGGGTCAAACGGGACCCTCATACTAAACCTCCGCTGTCCGTCTGTCTGAATGTCAGCGGTTAACGTTGGAGATAGACAGTCGAAATTCTCGCAGTGTGTATTTCTTTAGCTGCTATAACAAACAACAAATAATAAAAAATAATTGCCCGCGACTTCGTCCGCGTACATTTCGTTAATAGTTATTCCTTTGAGGTTTTTTAGATATTCCGGATTGAAAAGTAGCCTATCTATAAATCCAGGGTATACTATCTCCATTTCAAATTTAACAATTATGTACACATACACAAATCCTTTCGCATTTGTAATATTAGTAGGATTGTTTGTTCTTCATTGTATTGTTTATGTTTTTTACAATAAAGTGTTTACATACATACTATCGAATAGTTTGATACAAAGAACACTCATGTTCCAACGTATAAAAAGACTACTTTCCTATCATAATATTCGACCAGATAAGAGCTTACGAAAGTCAATACTTAATATACTTTTACCGAGTACAATGTAGCCTGTGATGATCCAGTTGGAAGGTGGCGACAGGATATCCGGTGTTCTTGGAATTGAAATGAGTTTCTTTTTGCAGGTTTTCTCACATTTGGCGACGTATCAAGCTCACTTAAAGTATTCGAGGGCGCACGCGTCCGACCAAGTTTTCAAGTAAGTTTACATACTCTTTTTATTCTGGTCTCCCTTTTATAACCAAGTCTTGGTCTTTTTTAATTTCCCTTACAAACCTAGAGCTTATTTTGGAACGGGGTCAATTTGTGTGAGGGTTATTTATTTATTTAATTGCTTTATTGAAGAAACAAACAGGCACATGTGTAATTTTAAATATGTTCTTACCCCCCTTGACAGAGTAATCTGTGTATAGTTGTACTTAATTTGACCAATAAGCATGCAATTATCAATACTATAAATTACCATGGCAACGTTAATTATACAATTGTTTTCCTGCTTCGGTTACGCTATAGGAGGTATTCTGATACCCTTAACGATATCAATATTATCGCGTTTATAGTACGCGAGTAGATTTTTTTGAATGGGTGGATCCACTTTTTGTTTTTGTTATTCTCTCCCGTAAGCCAGGAGACAAGTGTTAGGCTGCGGCTCCACTGAGGCGGAGATGAGCGGAGCTGTGCCAATATTAACCAATAGAATCTAAACTAACGTGCGCAAGGCGCGCTCGACGTGACCGCATGCGCCTTCTATTGGTTAATATTGGCACAGCTCCGCTCCGCTCATCTCCGCCTCAGTGGAGCCGCAGCCTAACAGTTTATTATAAACTCAGGAGAAAAACCTTATAATAATGTGTTTGTAGTTGCCAATAAAACTGATTTTTAGAGGACTTATATCCTTTGAAATCATGGTTTTAAAGAGTGATTCGGGAGACGTCACCATGGCAACGAGCTACAACAAGAAGTTGATTGATAAGTTAATACTTTGGAAAAAACTCGTATCTGATATTTCGAGATGTACGGTCACGAGCGTTAATTTGGGCCCCTTTTCAAGAAAAATATGCTTGAAGTCGTCAATGTCATTAGAGATGTCAAGCCATTTGTAACTTTTAGGAAACTCAACCTTATTGTTGTAGAATGTCAGATTGACTTTGGACCTAAGGTGGGTACCAAATTTAATCTCGTGACTGTATGAGTTTGAACTTAATTCTCTTCAGGTTTAAGTTCAAATTCGTGCGTCACGCAATATGATATACGAGTTTTTTTCAAAGCAATGACGACATGTGTTGGGTGTCCCAGGTTCCCCTGCCCCATGTGCAACAAGGGCTACCCCAGCAAGGAGGCCATGCAGGACCACTTCAACTACCAGCACCTCGGGAAGACCTCGCACAAGTGCCCCGTCTGCGAAAAGGTAAACTACTACTACAGAGCGTTGAAAACTCAACTACCTTTTTAGATCATGGAATTGGAATATTTATTGGCAATCAATTGGTGTTCGGAACATGGTCCAACGTGCTCTTGCCCAGTTTTTAGGGTTCCGTAGTCAAACTAGGAACCCTTATAGTTTCGCCATGTCCGTCCGTCCGTCCGTCCGTCCGTCCGTCCGCAGCCTAGCTCAGACACTCTTAGTACTAGAAAGCTATAATTTGGCATGAATATACATATTAGTCACGCCAACAAAGTGGTAAAATTAAATCTTGACAAATTTTTTTTTTTCGTGTATGGTCCCCTATACGAAACGTGGGGTTTTTTTTCTCGTCTACCCCATAGTGTGGGATGTCGTTGGATAGGTATTTTAAAAATATAGCGAGTTTGCGAAAACAGCTTTTTGGTTATGGGATCCGTTTATGAAATACTAGCGACCCGCCCTCGCTTCGCTTCGGTTTATATCAGTTTTCTGTAACACCAGAACATAAAATAAAAAAATATTATACATATAAACCTTCCTTTTGAATCCCTCTATCTATTAAAAAAAACCGCATCAAAATCCGTTGCGTAGTTTTAAAGATCTAAGCATACATAGGGACAGACAGCGGAAAGCGACTTTGTTTTATACTATGTAGTGATTAAGCTTTAAAGCGCAAATTTTTGTTAGAGTCAGGTGTACCGTCCCACCTACAGCCAAAACTACAAATACTAAAAATCGAAATTAAACGAAAACTATCACGACTAAGTAGACTTAATTAGTTCCTGAGATACAGGCGACCAAAGTGTTTACTACTAAAAATCATCTAAGACAGCACCAAATATCTTTAAATATAAAATTAGTTCATACGTGTGGTTTTTTGAGATAGTTTTTTTGTGTTTGTCGTAAAGGTGATATCAGACTGTTAATTTTTTGTTCATTTTCTTATTTCATTTTGCATGTTTCTCTCAAAGTGACACGTCTGAACGCAAAGTGAAAGAAAAGTGCCGAATGAATTCATTAGTGAATTGATCAAACAGTGTTGGATATTTTCATTCGGCATCATTCATTCCCACTATGAATGAATCATTCATTCGACGCCATATTGAAGGAATCTACAGATGAATGTTCTTTTTTACGTCATTCCAGCTGAGCCGTGTGAACATGGAATGGAAGAAAAATGAAGCATTCACTCGAGTGAACCGTCTGATATCACTTTTTCATCACACTTGCTCGTAAATAGTGTCCTAACATGCTAGAAAAATCGTCCGTAAATCCAAAATAATACCCGCGGGCCTTTTTTTACCATTACGTTACTAAAGTGCGTAATATCTTTTTTTTTAAATATTATACGTGGACTCAAACTATCACAATACGTCAGGACTCCAATTCTTGTGCCATTCGATATGAAGTTTCATTCGAGATGAAATGTCAGTTGAATACTATTTCCTAACAATCTCGCATAATAAACTATTGATCTCATATGTCACTAGAATCGGACTCCGAACACGTTTGACATTATCTGTGGTAAGTCACAGACAATGATGTAGTCTGCCGCTAATAAGTTAAAAATATGATCTTTTGTCTGATTTTATTTCATTTCCTCGCAATTGTGATGAAAAACATTGTATGTTACACGGGTGGTAAAGGAAATACAAAGCTCGAGTCATTAAAGCCCTCAGCCTACGGCTTCGGGCTTCTAACAGACTCTCGTTTGTAATTCTTTCTTTACCACGCTTAATACACAATGTACTATAACGGCTTGCCCGGTTTATAACCTATTAATTTGTGTTTATCACGCGAGTTGCAAAGCTATCTTGTTTACTTCCATATTATATTTATGTTTATTATATTTATGTTTGTTTATTATTTCTTGTTTATTTCATACATTAGTGAAAACTTTGTTGGCTTATGAATAACTCACTTCTGTTATAATATTAATGTATAATGTAAGCTGTTTGTTTTCCTTAATAAATAAAAATAAATAATTAAAATATCTCCCACCAGCCGATCGCGTCGCGAGCCAACGTGGAGAAGCACGTGATGCGGGTGCACGGGGAGAAGAAGGAGAAGCCGCGGAACCACGTCTGCCAAATCTGCGGGAAGGGGTTCACTGTGAGTGTTTTTATTTTTTTCCTACTCCTGTACTTTTATCTGTCATTTATATAGTCACGAACACTAATATAAGAACATACATAATATGTCCGCAGAATAATCCAGAGAAAAGTCTATCTTGTCTATGCCCCAAAACAGCACTTGTGCGTTTTTGAGATAAAACGATACGGCCAGCTGCCAAAGCTTAGCGTTGCACAATCGATTTAATCATATTTTAACGATTGTGAAATAGGGACTATAAATCACCTAATGTTTTGAGAAATGATTTCAGTTACCTGATTGGTCGATTTTAAAATAGCTGTATTCTGGTTGGTTGATACGAAATACAAAGTTTTTTTAAAAGATTTAAATTAGTTAAAGAGAAACACGTACCTAAAAGAACCTATCGTTCCGTTTGACAGTCGATGTGTATTGTGATTGGTGGATTTAATTTGGTGAAGTATTCTGATTGGTCAAATTAAAATGTTTTGGAATTGTAAGTAATTCTATTTTCCATTCCGTCAATTTAAAAAACAAAGTAAACCATAGACACATATTTTGTCATTTTCTTGTTTCCCGCTCGTTTGTTGTTCTTTACTTCGTTCGTTCGTTTGTAAGTTTTTTCGCTTAGTTTTGCATTTCATTTGAAACCTAGTCGTAGAAAAAGTATTGTATGCAACGGTGTATAACCAAGTCAAAAAACACTCGTGGCGCTTACCTTTACGATGTTCGCCTTCGGCTCACATCGTAACACACGCCACTCATGTTTTTTGACCTCTATTATACAACTATTGCATAAACTACTATATTAAGTTCGCAAACTGGACATTACAGCATTGTGACTTATAAATAATAAAATAAATAAATAAAATGCATTTATTTCAGACAGTAGTGAAGTCCATAATATATTGTTAGTATTACACAAAACTTAAATAACTATGTTAGTACCTAAACTTAAATGAAGAGAGGACCAGTGCCTTATCAGGCCACTGTCCCATCTCTCAGCGACGACGTTCAGGAGACTGTGGCGGCTGGCGCGCACCCTGCAGAGCGTCGCGGCGCAGCGCTTGCGCAGCGTCGCGTGGAAACCGTCCACGTGCGCGTCCGCGAACATCCCCGACGCACTGCAGTATCGCGGCAGCCGCAACAGAACCCTGAACGCGTCGTTGTACTGGACCCGCAGGGCATTGAGCGACCGCTGCGTGTACCTAGTCCACAAGCTGCAGGTATACATCGATGTACAGTAAGCTCGAAATAGAGTAATTTTGACCTGAGCTGTACACCGACTGAACCTGCGAGCTATCATATTGGCTCTAATCGCCAATGCCCTGCGTTCCCTTTGTATGTCTGCGTCATCACGCATATCGTCAGTAATCAAGTGCCCAAGATATTTAAATGAGTTTACCCTGTTCAGCTCTTCCCCATTCAAAAGGATGGGAGGGACGTATGATGGGCACTTGCTTCCTGCTTTTAGTACCATATACACACTCTTCTGCACATTAAATATATTGCAGATTATGATTCAACGCATATGCTTCACACTTGTCCAGGAGGATTCTCAAACCGCCGACCGATGGGCTCAGCAGCACCATGTCGTCCGCATAACTTATATTATTAAAACAGACTCTGGGGCCTATTGCATATAAAATAATATCTTATATTACAAGCGGAACACTCTTTCCAACAGTATGTATTAAAAAGAGACTTCCACTTGTATTACAAGTTAGAAGCTTTTATGAAACGGGCCCCTGTCTACGTGGCACCCGACACGAGTGCTGCTGAGCTCACCGATCAAGGCATTGACATATAAATTAAATAGTTTGGGAGAGGTGAGTCCCCCCTGCCTGACTCCGCACTCCATGCTAAACTCATCAGACAAGACATCGCCCCAGCGAACACTATTTCGTTGACTCGCGTACCAACACCTAAACAAGCTTGTGAGTTCCCGACGGAATTGCACCTCGTCGAGTTTCCTCCAAAGTAAGTCATAATTGACGCGATCAAAGGCCTTTGAAAGATCCAGAAAGCACGCGAATATAGGCGTCCTTCTGCGAGTATAGTACTCAACTGCTTGCTTGAGACAAATAATCGCGCTTTCGGTAGATAGGCCTGCCCGGAAGCCGAACTGTGCGTCATGCAGTTGTAAACATTTGTCCAGTTGTAGGTCCAGCAAGCCGTCGAGCACCCTAGCCACGATAGTTGCCAAAGAAGTAGGTCTGTAGTTCGTCTTATCTGATATGTCACCGGTTCTATTTTTGACAATTGGAATCACAAGTGTTTTCGTCATGAGTGACGGCACGTATGAGTGACTGATACAGAGATTAAAAAGCATCGCTAATATTCTGGGCATGTGAGGACCCGCAAACCTTAAGTGCTCAACGCTCAGGCAGTCATGACCAGGGGATTTGCCCCTCTTCATTCCCTTTATCATCTTTGTTATGTCACTAGCATTAAACCGGCTCTTACAGTCACATGTCGGTTCGTCAGTGACGAGCACCCGCTCTCGCAAGCCAATGCCATGGGAGGGCTTTACACAAAAATGGTCCCCGAGCAAGTTAGCAATGCACTTGGGGTCCGAGATACCATTAACTCACAGAAAGCCCAGGCCTAGGATCCATTTTCTTTGTACTTTTCCAGAAATTACGAAAGTCATTCTTTTTATGATGCGAAGCTAATAAATCCAGTTTAATTTGTTCCTGATGTTGTTGAACCCATCTAAGCCTTATAAATAGAGGTAAACAAACAAGTTTGGCTGCATGGCCTTCTAGGTGCGAACACAACATGCACACGAGTAATCGCCCTCAATACTAAACTTAGAGAAACCAGGCCAATTCGATATTCGTTATTTTGTATTTAGAAAATAAAAACAAATTCGTGACATATAACAGACTAGCTTCTGCCTGCGACTGCGTCCGCGTAGAACTCGTTTATATCGTCCATACAATTTTTCACCCTCTATTTTACCTCCTTAAGTTATGATATTCGGGATAAAAACTATTTTATATCTTTTTCCGGGATTCAAACTATCTCTTTACCAAATCTAAATATATAAAAGGAGAAACTGACTGACTGACTGACATATCAACGCACAGCCTAAACGGCTAAACGTAGGCACTTGAAATTTGGAAGGGACGTAGCTTAGGTACCGTAGAGGTGCACTAAGAAAGGAATTCCCGAAATTCCCACGGGAACGGAAATTAGCGGGAAAATTTCGTATTTACAATACGTAATGGTACCAAGATAGCAACCGAACTGCCGTACAAGACGATGTTAGCAGTTCGGTTGCACTCCCGCCTCTCCCTTCCCGCACCTCACGGTTCGCCTATAATCACAATTACCGACTGGTTCGTTTTATTAGACTATGCCTGCTACTGCACGCCAGCAAGAAATCCAGCTCAAGGCCGCCTTGAAACAGCTGCAGGAAGCTAGGACCTTGAATGACCAGTTAAATAGGGAACGGGATGACAGTGAGGAGGAACTGAAGAAACTGATGGACAAGAACACGGTGTTGAGAAGCGATCTAGTGGAGTATGACTATAAGTTATCAGATGCTCAAGATAAGTTAGAGCAGTTGCAGTCTGTGATTGATACTTTTAACCAGTGCGCTTCTACCCACGAAGTGGCATTAAAGCGCATCACAAACCTGGAGTTAGAACTGGGCGCAGCAAATGAAGAATTAAATTATTTAAGAAAAGAACGTCAGTGCTATGATAGTTTAACAACACAGAACCTGTACCAAGAGCTGGTAGGGAATAACGATAAGGACAGTAAGAAATTAATATTCTTTAACAGCAATAATAAATTGAAGAAATATGTTAAAATTAATAATTATATTAGGCGAACACAAAAATTAATCAAAAGTCAAAAATGTATTAAAAACTATACTAACATGAAATTAGAATTATCAGTAATGAAAGATAGGATGCGTCAGTGCAATGATAAATTAGATTCAAGTAGGATAGCGTATGATTTAAATACTCAGAAACTCGATGCTGAGATAACTAAGTTAAAGGACCAGCTTGAAGTTACTTCTTTAAAGTATGTAACCACTCAGAAAGAAGTCAAGGAGCATATTCAGGCTTTCACTCAATTGGTAGAAGAAAGTAGATTAAATGAAGAGCGTTTTAACTCTCTAATTAACAGTGGTTATGGTAATTGTGATAGATTACAAGCTTCACCAACTCTTGTGATTCAGCCAGATATGGCTCTTGATACTTCTAAGGAGTCCCCTAGACAAATTTTAGGTAGGACTAAAACTATTGTTTATTCCGACCAACTTGGATCTGGACTAGGTTTACTGTTAAATAATAAATTAAAACAAAAGGTTACAAATTACTGTTACCATAATTCAACTTTAATGCAATTAAGTGATTTACTTTTAAAAGGAAGTTTTGACAAGACCACCACTTTGGTAATTTTGGTAGGTAATAGTCTTAGTGTGGATAAGTCCAGTGTTGATAAATTAATGTCAACACTTAATATAATTGAAGGTAGGGGCATAGGTAAAATAATATTGTGTGCGCTACCATACTCACACAGTATGCCATATAGTCATAATAATAAAATAGCTCACCTTAATTCTATGATGTATAATGCTATATGCTGCAATAAAAAATATCATTTCTTTGATTTTAACAAATTTATTAAACGCCTCACACTAACGTCAGGGAAAATTCATTTGCCAAGGAAATCTCTCTTGAACTTGGTGGACCTATTAGCTTTTAATATTGAACCAAATAGATATAGTAGTACCCAGCCCCAGCAGGCCAATATTGACAATAACACCTTGCCACATGATTTAAACTGAATTATAGGACAGCGGAAACACCCTTGAGTATAAATTTAATTCATCAAAATATTCAAGGTTTTTCCAGCAAAGAACTAGAAATAGGGTTATTCTTAGACAATGAAAACGTACAAATTATGTGTATTACTGAACATTGGCTTCGACAAGACCAATTAATTTTTGATTTTATAAATTTTGAATTAGTTAGTTATTTTGCTAGAAAATGTGCCATTCATGGTGGCTCTTTAATAATAGTTAAAAGTACTCTTAAATCCAAAGAAAGAAAGGATATTGTTAAGCTATCAATAGAAAGGATTGTAGAAATTTCTTGCGTCGAACTAGACATTTATATAATAATATGTGTTTACAGGCCACCATTGGCTGATTTTAGCACATTTGAATCTACTATGGAACATGTGTTAAAGTTAGCATGTAGTGGCCTGAAGCATGTTGTAGTTTGTGGAGATTTTAATATTAACTTACTCGAAAAGTCAAATAGTACTACTAGGTTACTTAGTTTATTTAAATCTTTTAATTTAGGTAATCTGTTCTTCGAACCCACACGGATAGGTATTAGTAGTGCAACCTGCTTAGATAATATTTTTTGTAATTGCGAATGTTTGGATAAAGAAATATTTAATTGTTTTAATTCGGACCATAGTGGTCAGAGGGCATCTTTAGTAAATGATTTTTATCAAAAACCTCAGACAATAACATACCGACCTTTAACTAGTAATCGTTTGGAATTATTCAAAAATAAAGTTCAGAGTAATATCTCAGTGTTACCTTTGTTACATAATGAATGTAATAGTATTTATAAAGACTTGTTTGGCTTAATTCTGCATCAATTTAATAACAATTTTAAAATTAAAACTATTTCTGGGTCGAAAACCAAGTTTAGTGAATGGGCTACTGCAGGCATTCATAAAAGTAGAAATAGACTTTATGACCTATATAAAGAGAGGGAGGACAATAAGAACGCTGACTTCCTAAATTATGTTAAGAATTATTCGAGGACCTTTAAGCAAGTTTGTTTAACTGCTAAGGCAAATTTTCTTAACCTTAAACTCAAATCATCTGATAATAAAGTAAAAACCGTATGGAATATTATAAATAGAGAAACGGGAAAATCAAAAACTCGCGATAATAAAATCACCCTAAACACAGGTGACAAACTAATCACGTCAAATAAAGACGTGGCCATAGCATTTGAAGATTATTTTTCCAACATAGCCATAAATACTACGAAATATCTTAAATCATCCGCGGTTAAAGCTCAATCATTACTTTGCACTAATGTCAGTAAATGTAATATAAACTTTGAATTCAGCCTGGTAAGTTCAGTTTCAATAGTCAAGGTATTTAAATCGCTTAGTTTAAAAAAGACCGAGGATTTGTGGGGCACATCAGTTAAAGTACTCTTTCATATCATAGATGTAATTGCACCCCATCTAGCATTAATTTATAATAATTGCATATCGGAGGGGATCTTTCCAGATCTCATGAAAAATAGTAAAGTCATACCTCTTTTAAAATCGGGCGAGATGAGTGATTTAACAAACTTCCGTCCCATTTCCATACTACCAGTATTAAGTAAAGTCTTTGAGAAGTTAATGTTAAATGATATGTTAGGTCACTTCAATAGAAATAAACTGCTTAACAGTAACCAGTTCGGCTTCACCAGAGGACGATCCACTATTGATGCGGCTTCTGTGCTCATTAAATATATATATAACAGTTGGGAGAAATCTTGCGATGCAGTAGGAATATTTTGTGATCTTTCTAAAGCTTTTGATTGCGTGGATCATACGACCCTTATTTTAAAATTAGAACATTATGGATTGGCCAATAAAGCTTTAAGTCTTATGTCTTCTTATCTACGTGATAGAACTCAAACAGTTGTTGTAAACAAAACTCAATCTGTTGGAGCTAGAGTGAAAATAGGTGTGCCACAGGGCTCTATTTTAGGTCCCTTTTTATTTTTGGTGTATATAAATGACTTGCCACCAACAGTAGATAAACTTTGTGATATTGTACTTTTCGCTGACGATACTTCACTAATTTTCAAGGTAGAAAGACAAACTGTAGACTACAGTAGGATAAACGCCACCCTAGTTAAAGTACTTAATTGGTTTACTTCCAACAATTTGCTACTAAATGCTAAGAAAACTAAATGTGTTAGATTCTCTTTGCCTAACGTTAAACCGGTAGATTCTAGAATTTTTCTAAATGACGAGTGTTTGCAAATGGTAGATAAGGCAGTTTTTCTAGGCATAACAATAGATAAAAATTTGCAATGGAGTCCCCATATAGCGGTACTGGCAGGTAAACTAAGCTCGGCAGCTTACGCCGTTAGGAAAATTAGACAATTAACCAATGTTGAGACAGCTCGCTTAGTTTATTATAGTTATTTCCATAGTGTCATGTCGTACGGTATTTTGGTTTGGGGTAAGGCTGCTGACATTCAAACTATATTTGTTTTACAAAAACGGGCCATTCGTTCTATTTACAACTTAAATTCCCGTGACTCCTTAAGAGAACTTTTTAAAGAAATTAATATCTTAACTGTAGCGTCTCAATTTATTTATGAAAATATTATTTATGTTATTAAGAATTTAGATTCTTTCACCAAGAATTCTGATGTACATAATTTAAATACTAGAAATAAAAATAAAATCGCTATTCGTAAATTCCGCGTTCGTAAAGTATATAAATCATTTGTTGGTCAATGCATTCATTTCTATAATAAATTACCTGACGTAGTTTTAAAGTTACCCTTTCCAGCACTTAAAAATTACTTGAAAAAGTCGTTAATGTCTAAAGCGTATTATAGGGTCGAGGACTATCTAACAGACAAAAATGCATGGTCTAAACCCGAAGCATAGTCATTAATAATTTGATCAATTGCAAAAGCTTTATCTTGTCTAGGGGACACCGTTGATGTAGGAAAACATATCGAAACTTTTATGTGGTCATCTTGCACCGTGTTATAAGTTATAAACATTATGAGTAGGTGGGTTTTAGTTTTTTTTCTTGTTTTTTATTTCTCCTTTTTCTTCCTTTATCTCTCACGTAAGATTTTTTGGCATGTTTTCCTGCTGATCTACTTATGTTTTTGGATATTATATTGAATTTAATATTTATTGCTTTATATAATGCTAGATTAAGTAGTACCATTGTAATTAATATGTTTAAAAAATGACTGACTGCTGAGTTTCTTGCGGCGTTTCTTCTCAGCAGTGTCTCTTGCGAAGCGCTGGTAGATTCTTGACGTGTAAAAGTGCCAGAACGGCCTACTTACTGAATAAATGTCTTTTATCTTTTTTTTTATCTTTTACTACGTCTACTTTTTACCCGACTGCCAAAGGAAGAGGGTAATGTGTTTATCAGCCTATATATATATATGTATGTATGTTTGTTCCTTTTTGACGCTCTGGAAACTAATCGCGTGGACCGATTTTGATGATTATTATGTCAATAGATGTGTCTTAATCTTGCGAGTAACACTAGAGATATGACAGTAATCAAAATTCCAGAAGCCATATTGTAAAAAATAATAAAAAATGTCGACCTTGACAAGTGGAGTATCATTGAATAGGTAATTAAAAATCATTTTTAGGCATCTTTCATCATTTTTCATTTTAAATGATCATTTAGGATTTAAAACTATTAAAAGTTGATTAGCAACAGTCGGGTTTTTTAATGCTTTTTTTTTATCTACCGTTCCAGGATAAGAAGGCCCTGACCCAGCACGAGGTGATCCACTCTGGCGCCCGCCCGCTGACTTGCGACATCTGCCAGCAGAGCTTCAAGCAGAAGGCCTCGCTGTACACGCACCGCAAGCGCGTGCACAAGGTGTTCCCCGCCAAGAGGCAGGTCGAGTTCTTGGACCTCAAGTGATGTCATAGACAGTTTAGCCAAACTCTGTAGTATCTTCTATCCAGTACCCTTACCATGAGTTACAATTACCCATCAATTACCGCATAGTAGAACACAATTTACATGGCGTGTCGTGAATCTTCGTTCGCGCAGACACGAACAACGATTCCGATGATTTCCGAAAGCACGATTAAAACCCACGATCAGACTTGTACGTAATAGTTATAAGGTGCAAATTAAAATGCATCTATTTTTTCCATCTGACTCACGCACGTTTGACGGCTGACTGAATGACACGCGCGCGTCAACATGGCGTCACTAACAACCAATAACAGCACAGAATACAACCGCGCAACGCGTGGATCACGCTGATTGGTTCCCGCGCTTCGAAAAATTGTCGTCTGCGCAGGTACATCGGTAAGCCATATCAGTTGTGTTTTACTGTACTCGCTAGCGAGTCGAATGCTCTGTCCCTCGCACTCTATACCAATGCTGCGAGGTCTGCGAGGGACAGAGCATTCGACTCGCTAGCGAGTACGTTAATTGTAACTCATGATAAGAGTACAGTCGTGGATGTTTTATACGTATAGATAGTATTTTTAATCCGCGCATTTTAGTTTGAAAGGGACACCTTGGGTTGAATACATTGATGCTTAGTCAAATGTAATGTTTAGGTTCGATAATAATATCTGGATTACGGCTCTTTTTGAGGCGAAAAAATAATTAAGTTTTAAAATAGGTGAATTATTATTGCTGGGTATATTTACTGTAACCGACCCACGTGTATACAGAGACTTGAGTGTGGAGGAAGCGAGGGAAGTTTGTATCGTAGCAAGTGGAAGGAAGTGGTCTCTGCCTAGCCCTTTGGGAAAGAGGCGTGATTGTATGCATGAATATTTACTGTAATATCCACGAAAATATCTTAGCTTGGTATTTAACTAACTGGCGACTGTAGGTAGTTTTGAAAAACTCTGTTATACTCTGTCATATCGATAATTTTACGTGATAACTTCATAAGAAAACACACAAGCCGAACGCTTAGGCCGATCGGGCGGAACGTGGCTCTTTTTCGTTCGTGCAGTCGGCGTTCATCGTTTTATAAGACGTTATCACGTCAAGAGTTAAGTGTTACTTTTGATCGTAACGGCCACGAGCGTTAAATTGGGACTCATTTCAAGAAAAATATGCTTGAAGTCGTCGATGTCATTAGAGACGAGTCATTTTTTAGGAAACTCAACCTTATTGTTGTAGATTGACTTTGGACCTAAGGGCAGGTACGCACTGAGCGGGGCTAGCCGCATGCGGTGGGTGAATTGCAAAAATATTGTACACGGGTGGATCAACTTTTTGTTGTTGTTATTCTGTCCCGTAACCCAGGAGACAACAGTGTTAGAGTTTCTTAGAAAAAATGCTATAATATATACTTCTAGCACACTCAGGAGAAAGCCCATAAAAGAATGGGTTTGGAATTGCCAATAAAACTGATTTTTAGTGGACTTATATTCTTTGAAATCACAGTTTTAAAGAGTGACTCAGGAGACGTAACCATGGCAACGAGCTACAAAGAAAAGTTGCTATGTATAGTTAAGGGCTCAATTAAAAAATCCTTAACAATCCTTAACTTTTTCCTTTGTGTAACGAAGATTAGTCATATAATCACATGGATAACTTTCGATACACAAAGGACAAACAATGGAAGAAAGTTAACGTTGTCTCAATTAAGCCCACTATGTACAATATTTTTGCAATTCACCCTTATAGTAGCCCTCAACCAAAGTGACGACCGGGGCCATAGAACCCTTGAGCTCGCGTTATCAGTTATCCATTGTGTTCACGCCCGGACTTTTATGGCCTCATTCGTCTCTTCGTTTGAGGGCTACTATAGTGCGTTTAGGTTTCGGTTTTGCGGTTTCATACGTTTTGATCAGCTGTGCGGCTAGCCGCATGCGGTCAACCGCATAGTGCGTATCTACCCTAAGGTGGGTACCAAATTGAATCTCGTGACTGTACGATCGACCTAAAGGTCAATGTGTTTAAAAGGCATTTGAGGTTGAGCAATATGTTAAAATATTAATCTTTTAATTAGTTGTAATAATGTATTGTATTACAAAACATATTTACAATAAATACTATTTGTATTATCGTTTGTTTTATTTATTAGTTAAAGGTCCTTTTGCCGCTAACCCCTATGTATGTACGAGGGTAAAAAGAACCAAATTCCAGTCTAAATTATGATTCAACATAAAAACAATGAAATTGAGCACCAGTCACCAAAACAGGTGGAATTAAGGGCGTTTTAGTGCTAGTGACGGATTAATCCGTCGCGGTAGCCAAAAACAACTATCTGGCCTAGACAAGTTGCATTTTACGATAGCTAACGATTATAAACCTGTCATAATGTATGAAATTGTCATAAGCGACTGACACGACCATCCTATACAATTTTAACCCCCGACGCTAACAGGGCTTAATCTTACAACAGTCCCCTACGTCGCACAGTAGTTATTAGCACAGATTATACACAAGTTCCTATGTTAAAAATGGAATTCGATTTTAAATGGAATCGCGCGAGCCCAACTCGCACTTGACCATTTTTTAGTACTTGTTATTTTTCTTCAGAAGAAAAGCCCCTTCAAAAACACAAAAATAACTTCTTGACGTTTAAAATAAGTTTCTCTAAAATTTCATTTTTGGGACAAGCTTTTGTTGCCGACTGTACTTTTTATGCACAGTTCGTCATTTACTCGATTTAATATGACGTCACAAAGTTATTTATAAATTTTACATGAATCCTTATTACCAAGGTTTAAGACTCATACTAGGCAAATATTGTGCTGTTAATTTCGTTTCAAGTAGCAAACAATCTTAATGACTTGGGATTAAGTTCATTTTCTCAAATGGTTAGACCTTTTTGGGTATCTACCCCATCCAATTTTGTTGGAATTTTGTCCCTTTAGATACGGCTGAAATTTTCACCAGTGACGGGTGTTACAGAAAACTCACCTAAACCGAAGCATAGCGAGGGCGGGTCGCTAGTAAAATAAAAAAATATCAATAAATCCGCAGTAATAAAACAAATTCTGAAAAAAATACTATTACGGTTCAAAAGATACAGAATGGGCGGACAGCGTAGTTGAGCGTAGGCATAGTTAAAGGGTCTCGTAGGACTTCCGTCCGGGCACGGAACCCAAAAAGACGTAGGGTATTAATCAAAACAATTCAAACCAATTCATATTTATTACAAAACATCTGGTATACAAATTCAAAGCTGCCCAGTTTAAGGCACTTATAATATTGCTTGTACAGTTCGTACGCAGGTCCCGAACCAATAGAATCGCTACACTTTGACACAAATACATGAACAACTTTAGATAATTAATACCCAAATATGCATGGGGTTGGAGATGCATTTCTATGTGCACATCATCCACGTACAGGTCGTACAGTCAACCAATTTGATTCCTAGGCCACTATGGATTATGTTAAAGTGAACGTTGTAAACCAAACACAGGTCGATTCACATACACGCAATAATTCAGAAGTTTGGAATAAAAAAAAAACAATAATTTAGTTCAAGAATTACTATTAATAAATAGTAGTGAGATGAATTGAGTGCTCTTCTCTCTCTTCAATACGGTGGCTCTGAAAACCAGCGTCAAGGCCAGTAAGCCTGATCATGCTGAGTGGCAACCTTTTCGGTGTTAATTTTAGATTAAGTACTCTCAAGTTTGGGTCGGAAGGGGCCGCCATAGGCGTACTTTTTCGAGTCAAATCGGAGAAATACTGGAAAAGGGCCGAATCCTAAGTACCCGAAACCGACGTGCGTGCATGTCTCGATGTATGAATGTGGAAGAAGCGAAAGAAAATTGACAAGATCGTAGCAAGTGGAAAGAAGTGGTCTCTGCCTACCCCTCTGGGAAACAGGCGTGATTTCATGTATGTATGTATGTACTCTCAAGTTTGTATTCCTAACCAAAGTGACCTAATCAATCATATCGTACAGCGACTTAAAGATTCGATTTATAACGTCACTTCGAAATAGTTCCATTGTGGCATATGATACAAATTGACTACAGATAATTACAATACCAAAGTTACAAATTAACTTTCTATACAAATTTAGTATAATTATGGTACCATACATATAAAATTCATTAAATATAATGCTTAGGACATACAGTCAGCACCAAAAGCAGGTAAGCAGAATAACATGCTCAAAATTATCTAGACACGACGTATTGACAATAGTCGAGTGCAGATCATTTTGTTGACCTCTTCGGTTGCGTAGCTACATCTGCTGCTGACTGTACCTTTGTTTATATTTCATATTGAAGTATTTAATCACAGCGATGCTCGCTTTACATTTTTTTTAACGTCATGTCTAAAAAAAGAGCAATCAACAGTGACGGATTAATCCGTCAATGGTGCCGGATGGTACAGATAATATATCAGTGTTGAAAAGGTAAAACCTGAATAATCGAGGTCAAGATATTATACTTTTTGTAATTTATATTATCTAGTATAATTATACAATGTATTTAAATACTTATACTCGTACATATTAAACAGACCTCTCCACAATACTAAGGCCTCTTTTGCATTTGTTTTGTCTCATTCTGATTCTAAATCGTAATCATATTGTTGGTAGCTTTTTCTCCAGTCAGAAGGGTAAAGGTGTAATTCCGTAGCAGACAGTCGGCGCCGGCGGCAGCGGCAGGCGATATGTCGCCACGGCACTATTGGTTACTATTTCTATAAAATCGACATATACGGAATATAGTAGCATCGCGGCAACACGTCGCCTGCTGCCGCCTGCAATCGGCTACGGAATCACACATAAACTTCAACAATAAGTTTACGATACAAAAGGGTAATTATTCGAGCGTTTCCACCGCCTCACTTTTGTAGACATATTTTTTGAGAATTGGCCGAATATTTTGTTGCCGTTTTTAGATATTTGTTAGATGTCCGGTAAACTTGGATACCTAACTAGAAACGAAATCGAAATCTGCAGACACTTCTACAAAATTGTGGCCACGAAAGTGATTCGGAACAAACGCCCAAATAATCACACAAAAGCAAGATGCTCTAAAAACCAGCTGAAACAGAGCCCTTGACTTATTTTTAGTCTCATCTATGAGAAAAATTTAAAGGGTATTTTTTTCAATTATACTATCATAACTAAAAAAATGCAATTTTAAATGCTACACACACTCTTTAACTGTCTAACAGTGACGAAATAGCACCTAGTCATGGATAAAATAACACGAAAGCTTTACAATAACTGTAACCGATTTACACAACTATACTTTTTTCCTCACATTTTTAGCTATCACAAAGAATTATTGCATTTCTAATACATTTTCGAAATCTATTGAATTAAAACCATAGACACATTACATATTACACTAAACTACACATTCGTAATTAAATACGGGGGTCAATCAACTATTCTTTGTACATATCTATGTCCCTATGACACAAACGTAGTAAAGTTAGGTGAAACAAGAAATTTATTATAAATTATTTCTAAAACGGGTAATCAGAACTCGCATTATTTGTATAAACTACGATTTAACTCTAAATTGTTTAATTTTATTAACTTAACTTATAGTAACATAGTGGACGAAATACTCGTCCGATACAAAAATGTTGCTGTCCCCAAACCAATTTTGTCAAGATTTAACGCTTTCTTTCAAAAATACTCTTAACATCAATTTAAGTTATTATTTTTTACATAATCTACAATATTTTTGCAAACATAAAACATACAGATCATATTTTTTAAACAAAATAAACGTCATTAAAAAAAAAAACAAGATTTGTCCTCATATTCAGAAACAAATTGCTGTCCCCTAAGTTACCATTCAAGTGCTTTTAGTAATAAAACATAGATGGTTCTAGCAGTGCTCTAATAGTGTATTTAGTAGTCTGTGACTCACGTCATGCCATTCCGCCATCTTGATTTTTCACCGCGTCCCCCTCAGTTGTGAACAAATCAGTACATGGTGAAGGTGTGTTTATTCGGTGTCCCCCGAGTTCCGGCTCACAAATTGGTAAGTACACATTATTTTACTTGAAAACTTCTTGTCAATTGTTGTAATTGAGTGTGCTTACAACAGTTGATAAACCTTCACGTGTCTGCTAATACAGGAAAAAAGTACGAGTGAATAACCTACAAAATGTCCCCTAAGTTACCTGTCCCTAAAGTTACTATAAGCGGTAACTTAGAAGACACGGTGGTAACTTAAGAGACATTTTGTATGTTTCTAAGATGTATGACCTGTTTTGTAGCATATTTGAACTCTTTTAATTGAAAGGGATCTTATCTTATTATACATTTATTATTAGCGGTAGATTTTGTGAAGGTTTGTAAAAAAATACTTAATTAATTGGTTGCAGGTAAATAAAAAAACATGGCTCTTAAAGCCGCCGAAAAACAAAGGCGATACCGAGATAAACTTAAGAAAAATCCAGAGAAGTACGAAGAAAGTAAAAAGAAACTAAGAGAGTATTTTAGTAACATTAGAGAGAGTATTGATTTTAGTAACAAAGTTCTATATTTCATAAGTCTTGTATTGTAGTTTGTCAATAAATTATAACTTTCTTTGTTTTTCTTTTATTTAAACATTAGTAACATAAGAGACGTTTTGGTAACGTAAGAGACACTGCAAAATAACTATTCTCCTAAGTTACCAAAACGTCTCTTATGTTACTCATTTGTCCCTAAATAAGTAAAACGTTAAATTAAAATACCGTACATGATTTTTAATCTCTTTCATACAAATTTACGGTGATTACTACATATCAAATAAAATATTACAGGAAAAAAATACCCTGTTGTTCTATTTTGCCAATTCCTTAATTTATTTTGAAAATAAACTTGCTAAATGTTGTTTGATAACATAAGAGACACAATATCACGGTTTAATTTGCAAATAATCTTTATGTGCCTTTCATTGTAATTAAAGAAGATATGTTTTGATACAATACTTTCTGATACAGCTATTTTCAAACAATAAGATCGCGTTTTATTAGTAAAAAATATATTTATTAGATGGTCACGTAGGAGACAAAGTACAGGGCATCAAAGGAAAAAACCTTGTAAAAAATTGTAAATTAAAGCAAAAACTGCACTGCCAATGACTAAATTATATTATCCTGGTATTTACTTTTATTTTAACATCAACTAATACTGGTTATTTAAACATTTTATTTTTATGTTTTTTGTTAGAATTTGACCTACAAATTGTACAAAGAATAGTTGATTGACCCACGGATGTATCCGTCATGGACGTTTGAAGTGTTAAAAAATGTGGGAATTCAAATATATCTCTTTTTTCTGTAATGACAGCATTTAGCTGTTTTATTCAACTCGTTTAAAAGTAAGGAATCTGGTATTTAAAATACGCTTTAGCCATCTGTACACTCTTCTAAACTCCGCAACGAATTTTAATGCAGTTTTCATCAATAGGTAGAGTGATTCAAGAGGAAGGTTTTTATTTAGAAACGATTCAACCTAGATACACAGAAGTCATTAATTATAAATTAATAGGATTTCGAAAACTATTATATTTTGTACTGAATCATTATAAAAATTCCATTTTGTTATAAGTTATTAGCCCTTAATAAAGAAAAGTAGATTAGCTACATTAGAATAAGTAAATTCAATCTAGCTAGATATAAATACTCATCCAATTTTCTTGAGAATGAACATACCTAAATGCATCTGTCAAAATCATCACATTATTTTTGGGGCTGGTTTATTCTGCATCATCTATGCATGAAAGGAGTTAGAGGTTGTTTTATATTCAACCTTAATGACATGTTTTAAGATATGGGCATATTAAAAAAACATTGCTATATACTTTGAAAAAAACAGCTTACACCTAATATCATCTTCATAATGGGTTGCCACTATCATTTTAAGCTCACAGTCTAATGTAAATATCATCCAAACGAGCTGTGCTAGAAGCTCTACATAACCTGCCAAGTTTCAGTCAGTAAATGAATAGAGCTACAAAAGTCATAAATAGCATACCACTTACTTCTAAAATAGTGACTGATAAGATGACTGAATGGAACAATGTTGAAGCGTGATGATGATGATGATTCACTCAATAAATAAAAATATATCTGTCCCTTTTCCTGGATAGAACTTATCAGGTTTTGGCAACTCATAGCACAGCCTCTTAACAGATTAAACAAAAATAATTTCTATTTTTAAAACACAAGTAAAATGCTTACATACAATTATTATTAATATTTGTACTACAATTTGAACAATTGTTTGCTTGCCCCTCCAATTGCGCTACACGCTTTTGTAAGTGCATAATAGTTGCATCCTTCTGTTTCAACTGCATTTTTAACATCATTATAGAATCTTCTAACGCACCATACACAGCTTGCACCTCTGGTTGATAACTAAACACTTGCGGAGGCTCATCCAGACAAAAAAACTCCCGAACAACAGGGTGGTTAGGCAGCTTTTTCAATATCGCATTAACAAATATTTGTAAACCTCTGACTCTGTCTTCTAAGAATCCTGAATCAAAGTTATCCCTGAACCATCGCTTCCCTGGTAAGGGAAGCATCAAATTTGGTTGTTCAGATTTTATCCTCGAGTATAATCTAACGAAATCTGTATACCGCCTAAAAACAAGCCACGATTGGTCCCGTTTATCATCCTCCACTTTCAACTTGAAAATGGTGAATCTGGCTCTTTCCTCCATCACTTCGTAACCAACAATTGGTATTTGTAACGAATCATACTTCTTTATTTCTTCACTGTGTAAACTTAGATCTACATTGCTTAGACTATTTTGTACTACATTCAAATTTAAATCCTTTGAACATGAATTATCGTGAATGTTGCCCATACTTTTAAAGTGGCTACGGGCTTGTATGCGAGTTGGTCTCCTTTCTGACATTTCGTTGTCTGAGACAGCAGATTCTGTGTGATTCTTGTAATATTTAGTATACTTGGTTATTTTGGCCACGGCACTGCAGTCGTCACTTGACGTGGAGGAAACCTCGTTGTTCATGTTATCGCGCCTTGTATCTGTGTTCGGTTGGTGCATCGCTTCCATATTTATTAGTCTTTGTTTAATCCTGAAAAAATAAGTCAAAACAACATTAACTTTAATGAACATGATTAATAAAAAACACATCAAGTCAATAAAAAAAAACATTGTCATAACAATAGTTACCAAATTGTACCAAATAGATACTATGCTACGTAGAAAGGTAAACGCGTAAAAATCTTAATCTGCACATAAATACGTAGTGCAGCGACAATAAACATATTGACGCTCTTACGAGTGTAAGAAGTTTAACCTTCACAGTCAATTAAGGTGTTTTGTACTTACGTTATAGAAGTAAATGGAACAGCTTAAGATATATATAGCTGGCTGGAGACCCGACAATGACGCTCGCGGTCAACACACCTTGTAAGGACCATTTGAGCACATCCTATATAGCTACTAATACCAAACAATAGAACCAAGTTTCATAGTACCTAGTTACATCCCACTAACAATAGCACCGTAGTTAATTGATTGTAAATTGAGCTAGATAACGTAACAAGTAAATGGAACAGTAATTAGTAACAAATGTGATATTCTATTCATTAGACAAAAGTAATAAAGTTTACAAAATACTGCAGAACGCAGCGAAAGAACACTTTGTCTTGACAGTTATTTAAGGATGCGTTCCACTTCGATACAGACTAAAATTGGCAAAAAAGCTAAGCTTAACACGTCAGACTCAATCAGGCAAAAAACAAGAATCCAAATAAATTAAAAAAAAACTTGACGTATTGTTTGTTAGGCATAACGATCTGCTCTGCTTGCTTTTACGCAAACTCTATAAAAATTAGCGCGTTTTTTAATGTTATGTTATTATGTCGCGCTTTTTGCTATTAAATTTCAAAGACTTTGGTCTTAACCAAGACATAACACAAACTATCCAGTCCCAGACGCTCGTGTGTATATGTTGTTTGGACGCGAACGTACCTCTCATCAGTTTACCTACATGTAAACACGAGTTTTACTTGCAAAGTTTCTACAAATCTGTGGTACGTATTATCTTCAATCAAATTTTATCTAATTTAGAGTTGCGATGTCCTGAATATGCGTTTAATCGAGTGAAAGTTACAGGCTAAAACAGGTTATGTGTACTTAGCTATCGGTATTCGATTTAAAAAGTAACAAAAAATAGAACATTACGGCTATTATAGCTTCGTTGGCGAGAGGTGGTCCGAGGTTCTACTCCCGAATCTGAAGTGCGACGTTACATTAGCCCTGTACTTTCACTCAATCGCTTAGTAGCATAAGATTGCAAGTGATGGGGCTTCTTAAGATTCTTTATACTTCACACTTTCACAGTGCTGGCATCTCTAATTAGCAGAGGTCGGAATTCTCGTAACACTTTTGAGCTGTCTTAGGGACTTCTCGTTTATCGACTACCAATATACATATTTTAGCGATACATTATAGAACACAACACAATAAACAAGTTTAACAGTAGAGGTAAACAACGGGTGGTCTTATCGCTAAATAGTGAAGTCTTTAGACAACTTTTGAGCAGGTAGCTGAAAATGTGAAATAGAGATTTGCAATGAAAATAATCCTATTTAAAATTCCCAAAAACTTGGTATCCAAGAGTCGCTCATTCACGATGACACGGCCTGTTGTTTACATCTACTCGTAATCATATTTTAAATATTGTATTCTGTATCATAAGAGCTATGAGAATTCCGACCTATGCTAATTAGTATAAAACAAACTTGCTTCTGTACCTCTGTGTGTACGCTTAAATCTTAAATCTTTCAAAGTATGCATCGGATATTTATGCAGTTTTCGTTAATAGATTTATAGTGTTTAAGAGGAAGGTTTTTATGTATAATAAATATATAACATACTAACATTGGCTATGTTTTATTCTTTATGACATAGGAACGGACTCATGGCCAACAGCTAGTTTATGATAAAAATGTATAATTTCTGGATGATGTATGAGTGCGGATGAATATTTGCCTACCCATCAAAATGGTTACCATACTAAAGAATTCACAGATTTTGTGTTTATCAATCATTATCATATATATTGAGCTATCTTAAGAATTAAATTATGGTAATGCCCAAAGGTATAAACTACTATCATTTGACTCCTAAATCTTATCTAAAAAGGAATTTTATTACCAAATCATATAATCAGTTGGTTTTGTAGAAATTTACAAGAAAACTTATGGCAAGCATGCCATTGACACCAACATTTAACACTTTAACTGCCACCAACCCGCTAGGTGAGTCCGTTTTGTATGAAAATCAGAGCTCTTGGCAGCGTGTTAAGTTTAATCTTGTGATCGATGTCAAAACAACAACTGAACCTTATTTCATTTCTACTAACAGTATTTTTTTTTCCGTCAGTCGGAACCCTCCAAGAAGGCAGTGTGCTTCCGTTGCCATGACATGCTCAAGAGAATAGAAGCATTCCGACAGCAGGTGATCAAAAGCTTCAGGGAATTGGAAACTGTGGTACGTATTGCGAGCTGGAGTGTAACATTGAATTTTTTATCACATACATACAAATATGGGCTGTTAAATTTGTAACCCTTTACTTGGCTTTTTTTACTAAACTCCTAAGTAAAAACCGCCTTATGATCAAAATATGCCCCAATATTCCAATTAGAATCTTATTAGTAGAGATGGGCCGACTACGGATTTTCCCGACTGGCCTGGCAGTTAACTAATCAGTTTTAAATTTGCCGATTAATCGGCCAACTGCTTGTATGCTTCCAAATAAATATAATTTTAATTATACGTAGGTTTGGACCACTAAGTAAACTAAATAATATATAAAATACCCTAGCGCTGCTTGAATCAAAATATTAATACCTACTTATAATTAAACTTATAGGGCCAAACCCTACTTATTATTTTTTACTTTTTAGAGGTTTTTCTTTAGACTGTTTACTAGTCGCCAACAAATCACCGACTAGAAATGATGCCGTTTAGTCGGCTTTCCCGACTAACCATCGACTAGTCGGCCCATCTCTACTTATTATGCATCTTAAGAGACACTGCACACTAGTGTCTTTTGAGCGTCTGCGTCGCGACGTCAACTCACGCCCTGGTCTGAAGACGTTATTGACGTTGCGTTGACGCTGCGTAGGCACGCTCGATAGATTTCGCTAGCAGGACGCCGACGGTGAATAAACGCTAGTGTGGGGTCCAACTAACGTCAGCTTTTTGTTGGAAATATTGAATACTAGGTTCTGCCCGCGGCTACGTCCGCATAGATGTCGATTATCTTTATTCCTTTGGAAACTTATAACTTTTCCGGGATAGAAAGTAGCCTATGTGTTAATATAGTGTATAAGCTATCTCCATTTTAAATTTCATCCAAATCTGTCACGCCGTTGCAGGGTGAAGAAGTAACAAACACACACACACACACAAACATTCGCATTTATAATATTAGTAGGATTCATATTTGTTGTGGTCGGCGTCCAACAATAGTTTTAGTTTGCGGGTGGTAGGACCTTGTGCAGGGTCCGTCCGGACAGCAGTGTTCGCATTGTTGTGTTCCGGTTTGGGGATAAGACAGCCGGTGAAATTACTAGCATAGAGGCATTCCATCTTAGTCCTCAGGGTTGGCAACGCATTTGCAGTCTTAGGATTGCATTGCAGTCTTGTGAATGCGAATGTCTATGGGTCACAGCTTCCACTTACCATCACGTGGCCTGTGTGCTCGTTTGTCTTCTCTATGCCATAAAAAAAACCCTACCATTTTACAAGAAGCTATTTTTTGCGTTTTTGAAGGTGGTTTTTTTTTAAACTTTCACATCACAGGTCACAGGGTCTTTAAATATTAAAAATAAATTACAGGATGCAACGAACACAAGCACACTTTGGAACAAAAGCAAGTTAGCATTCAAGAGCACTGTCAACATCTATCTGCCGCCGGCTAAATACATCCCGGAGCCCCGAAACTTCTCCTCCAACGCACCGAAGGAACTTCCGGCGAACAGGGTTGCCGTAGTAAAGAAGGAGCCTGAGAATGAACCGGCGTTGCCAGTTGTGAAAATTAAGGCAGAGCCGGTTGAAAATGAGAGGCAGCAAGTGGAGATTGAAATTGAGGTGGAGAGGCAGACTGAAGTCACGCCAGGTTTGACTATTTTATTTAAATCTTTCTTCTAATATATAAAATTCTCGTGTCACAGTGTTTGTAACAAAAGTCAAAAGCTGAAATACGCCTTTAGTTCTGATGACAATACAATAATATAGTACCATCGAGCTGGTCTGATGATGGAGACTCAGGTGGCCATAAGAGCTTCTTAATTACACTTTATAAACCCGTCGTGTTAGGGCTATAGGTTATAGGTTATAGGTTGTAGCGGGCTAATTTCCGCAACTCGACGACTTAACAAATGCGCCTTTTTTGCGTGCTGGGTTACTGGCACTACTCTTGCCAGCCCAGTTCAACCAGAAAGCCTAGCAGACCCTTGATGTTGCCGACGGCCTCTGGTAGCGACCTCGGTGTTCCGAGGTGACGTGCCCGGTATGTTGCCACCTCTGGACATTCCATGATGACGTGGGCTGCGGTTTCCTCCGCCGTCATACAAGCTCTGCACAGGGGGCTGTCTGTAACACCTAATGTGAACAAGTGTTTGTTAAACAAGGCATGGCCAGTTATGGCTCCAGTTAACAACCGGAGTTGGGCCCTTTTGAGTAATCGTAGCTTACGCGACAATCCGGGATTGATTATCGGAAGAGCTTCCTTACTCTGCCTGCAGGTGTCTAGGTTGCTCCAGTGGTGCTGGTGCTTTACCTTGGTGATTCGCCGCAGTTTGTTCCGCAGCCAGCTGGTCGGCAGGGGCAGAAACGGTTCAGGACCTATCAGTTCCATTTCTGAGCCCCTTCTCGCGAGTACATCAGCCGCGTCGTTACCGCGTGAGTTGCTATGTCCCTTTATCCACTGTAGGGTGATGGGGTTTAGGTTACATACCTTAGAGAGGGCGTTGTGACATTCGTATATTAGCCCTGACGTTACTGTATAGCACTGTAAGGCTTGGAGAACTGATCGGCTGTCGGAGAGTATACGGATGGGGAGATCCTTTACCTTCCTTTGCTCAATCGCTATTGTAGCCATAATGATGCCCACGCATTCTGCCTGGAAGACTGTGGTATGGGCTCCTAATGGCGTTGAGATATGTATGTTTAGATCTTCTGAAAAAGTACCTGCTCCGGATCCAGACTTTGTCTTGGATCCGTCTGTGAAGATCCTTACTTCCCTGGGATTGAGGCCTTCCCACGGATCTTCATACAGTTGAATTTTGTACTTCTTGTCGAAGATAAACTGTTTCGGTATTCTGTCGGTAGCCGCCTCTATGAGTGGCTCCTCGTTAACCGCTTCATAGAGTATTTCGGTGTGTGGTACCCTGGCAGGTTTCCACAGGTGCAAATTCCTAAGACGTACCGCTGTTGCCGCCGCCTCCTGCTGGATGAAGAGGTGCAGTGGCGGGAGGTCGAGTATGGCTTCCAGGGATGCTGTGGGCGTAGTCCGCATGCATCCGGTGGCTGCCATGCCGGCTAGTCTCTGGAGTCGTTGTAGTTTTGATTCCACAGTGGACAGTCTGGTGCGTGGCCACCAGACTACCGCACCATAGGCAATGATTGGTCGTATCACTGACGTGTAGAGCCATAGGATCCGGGGAGGGGACTAGAAAAGGTGTCCTAAACAGGCTTAACCCAACACATTCGGAGGTAGTTACCACGGCTGTCTCTGCATCACCTAACTCGTGGTCGAAAGAAAAAAAGTAATAAAAATAACATCTTTAAATCTCGGATTATGACATTTGCGGCGTGGAACGTACGCACCCTCCTTGATCGTGAAACAAGTCTGTGTCCTCCTCGTAAGACCGCCCTCGTATCTCGAGAACTCCGACGCTACGGTGTGGATATCGCTGCTCTCAGCGAAACGCATCTAGCAGACGAGGGGGAGAGGGTGGAGCGCCGGGGCGGGTATACCTTCTTTTGGAAAGGTACTCCTGCTTCAGAGCCTAGGAGGTCAGGTGTCGGTTTTGCGATCAGCAATCACATTGTATCTAACTTAGAGGAGTGTCCAATCCACATATCCGACCGCGTTACCACGCTGCGCGTACATCTGGACAAGGAAAATTATCTAAATGTCATCAGTGTTTATGCGCCAACACTGGACAAGGATGATGACATCAAGGCCAAGTTTTATGAAGAGATCTCGGAAATCCTCTCTAGGATACCCCCTAGAGAGCAGGTACTGTTGATGGGCGACTTTAACGCGAGAGTCGGGAGAGATTTTGAAGCTTGGCCTAAGGTCTTAGGAAGACATGGTGTAGGAAACATAAATAGTAATGGGCAACTCCTTCTATCCCTCTGTGCTCAATTTGAGCTTGCAATTACCAACACCATGTTCAGACTCCCGGCAAAATATAAGACCACTTGGATGCATCCAAGGTCGAAACATTGGCACCTGATTGACTATGTGATTGTCCGACAACGAGATATTTCTCAAGTACATATCACCCGTGTTATGCGCGAGGCAAATGCGATCTGCTCTACAGACCACAGACTTGTCGTTACTAAACTGAGGCTTCGTCTTCCTCCTCCACGCAGATCCCATGGAGTAAAGCCCAAACGCCTAGACATAGGAAAACTGCAGAGTCTACAATTACGCGAGACCTATGCTCAGGCAGTTAGTGGTGCTGTTCAGGCGATGGACATTGAGAGTGGGGATGCTGTTGCTAACTGGCAAACGTTGTCGTCCAGTCTAGTCGCTGCCGCCTCGCAGACACTGGGTTGCAAGCCCAGTAGACACGAGGATTGGTTTGACGACAATGACGAACATTTGACCAGAGCAATTGAGAAGCACCGTTCTATATTGCGCCGGAGCCGGGACGGCCACCAGGCGGAGCAAGTCAAGCGCAGTGGTGCCGAACTACGGGCATATGTACGTGAAATAAAGGACAAGTGGTGGCAAGATAAGGCTGCTCGCATACAGTGGCTTGCAGATACTAAACAGCTGGGTGCATTTTACGAGGAGGTCCGCAAGCTTGTTGGTACAACAGTTCGTAATAGAGTGCCCCTGAGATCACTCGACGGCACAAAACTGTTAACCAGCAAACATGATGTACTTAATCGTTGGGGTGAGCACTTTAATAACTTGCTCAATGTTGATCGAGCTGCGGACATGTCACACATCGCCTCGATGGCATTTTTCCCCACGATTAATGAGCTGGATGCACCATTGTTGTTGCAAGAAGTCGTCGTTGCCGTTCAACAACAGCAGAACCAGAAAGCGGTTGGCATTGACAACATTCCTGGAGAATTGCTGAGGTATGGTGGTGGGGATTTGCATGAAACGATCTGGAAACTTTTTGTTCGAATGTGGAATGAAGAGCGGATACCGGATGATTTTCGAGTTTCACGTATTTGCTCTTTGTACAAAAACAAAGGTGACAGATCGGACTGCAACTCCTATAGGGGCATATCCTTGCTTACTTCTTCAGGAAAAGTCTTTGCTCGAGTACTGCTAAACCGCTTGATGCACTTGTCCGAAGATATTCTGCCTGAAACCCAATTTGGCTTCCGACCGAATCGAGGCACGTGTGAGGCTATTTTCTCTGTTCGACAACTTCAAGAGAAAAGTCGAGAGCAAAGTCAACCACTGTACCTTTGTTTCGTTGACCTTGAAAAAGCTTTCGACAGCGTTCCTCGAGAAGCTTTATGGGTAGTACTGACGAAACTTGGATGCACTGACAAGTTTGTGAGAATGATCCGTCTCCTGCATGATGACATGCAGTGTTGTGTCAGTGTGCAGGGTGAGGACTCAGAGTTTTTTTTCGGTAAGCTGCGGCGTAAAGCAAGGCTGCGTGCTCGCCCCAACTCTCTTCACTCTGTACTTTGCAGTTGTGGTACGGGAGGCATTACAGACTCTGTCTGATGGCATCTGTATTCGTTTCCGTGCCACTGGTGGCGGAGTCTTCAACCTTGCTAGACTAAAAGCTCGCACCAAGGTGTCTCACGCAACTATTACGGAGTTGATGTATGCAGATGATCTGTGTTTTGTGGCGGAATCCCCAGAGGGTCTACAAAGGCTTATGACGAGTCTCGATGAGTCGTGTCGCAAATTCGGCCTCAAGATCAGTGTTAAAAAGACCGAAGTATTGGCTCTTGATACACTGAATGGAGCCCCAGTCGACATCAAACTCGGTGACAACTCGCTTAAGCAGGTAGACAAGTTCAAGTATCTGGGTAGCACCATAACATCGCGGTGCCTCCTTGACAACGAAGTCAACGGTAGAATTGGAGCAGCTGCCGCGGCCTTCGGCAAACTTCGTTCCAAGGTGTTTCGCTCACACGACATAAAGCTCTCTACAAAAATAGCTGTATACATGGCGATAGTTCTGCCAAATCTCTTGTATGCCTCCGAAGCGTGGTGCCTTTACCGCAAGCATATTCGAACATTAGATAGATTCCACCTAAAATGCCTACGTGATATTATGAACATACTCGTACGTTGGTCTGACCGTGTTCGTAACACGGAAGTCCTACGAAGAGCTAATATCGGTGGAATAGAGGCTTATCTAATGCGTCGACAGCTGCGGTGGGGCGGCCATGTCTCCCGCATGTCAGATGACAGAGTGGCAAGGCGCATCTTTTACTCAGAACTGCAGGATGGCAAGAGAAAACGCGGCGGCCAATTTCTGCGGTACAAAGATGTGCTTAAGCGACACATGAAACGGTGTGACATCGACCCGTCACAGTGGGAGGCAATGGCAGCAGACCGGCCGTCTTGGAGGCATACAGTGAGCACTAAGGTGTTCGAGTTCGAAACGAAGAGACGTGAGGAGCTCGATGCAAAGCGAGACGAACTCAAGGCCCGAACACCTGCGGCCATGCAGTACAATTATGTCGGGGGGGTGCTGACTTGCAGTGAATGTGGTCGAACTTTTAATGCAAAGATCGGCTTTGCTAGTCATCACAGAGCTCACGAACGACGCTCTAAATAGTCGGATCCTAGTCGCTGTGGCCGAAATCGGTCTGGATCGATATATATATATATATATAGAGCCATAGGATGATCTTGGGGTGTAGACCCCATGTTTTACCTACCATCCTGCGACACTGCCAGAAAGCGATTGTTGCTTTGTCTATCTTGCTGTTCAGGTGTTTGCTCCAGTTCAATTTGCTGTCAAGTACGACTCCTAGATACTTTACCTCATTCGATAGCTGGAGTTCTGTTCCAAACAACTTGGGGAGTTGGTAGTTGCCCAGGCTGCGTTTGTTAGTGAACAATACCATCTCCGTTTTCTTTGGGTTGACGGATAGTTTGTTGGTTGAGCACCAGCGTTCTACGATACTTAGAGCTGCGCGGGTGACGTCGCAGACCGTGCTGGTGACGTTGCCGGTTGTGAGTATCGCTATGTCGTCCGCGTAACCTACCGCGTAGTAGCGACTGTCGTTTAGTTTGGCGATCAACTCGTTCACAACTATGTTCCATAGTAGCGGGGAGAGAACGCCGCCCTGGGGACAGCCCTTTGCCACCATTGCTAGTTGGTTGTTGTTTGCATTGAGTCTGATGACCCTTTTGCTAAGCATATTACCTATCCATTTAACCAGGGTCGGGTTCGCCCCGTGCCTGACTAGCGCGGTTGTTATGCTGCTGAAGTTGGTCTTGTCGAAGGCCCCCTCAATATCTATGAAGACGCCTAGGCACATTGATCTGTTCTTGATGGCTTCCTCTACCTTGCTTACTACTGCATGTAGGGCTGAGTCTGTAGATTTACCTTGGCTGTAGGCATGTTGGTTTGGGTGCATTGGTGTGTTGACCAGGCAGCTCTCCCGCAGATTCCTGTCGCATAGCCTTTCCAGGGTCTTTAATAAGAACGAGGTTAGGCTGATGGGTCTGTAGGATCTGGGGTCTGAGTAGTCGCTCTTACCTGGTTTCGGTATGAAAATGACTTTGACCTCCCTCCACCGCCTGGGCACATACCTGTGTGCTAGGCAAGCAGTTAGGATCTCGGCAAGAGTCCGAGTTAGTCTTTCGCCACCCCACTTCAGAAGTGCTGGAAAGACCTCGTCCAGACCTGGTGATTTGAAGGAGTCAAAGCTGTTAATTGCCCATTTAACTTTATGGGGGTTGATTACCTCGTGTGCCCGTACCCAGTCTACCGTGGTAGGGGGGGCTTCTTCGCTCGTCCAGCTGGTCGACTGTGATATCACACAGTCAGGGAAGTGCGTTTCTACGAGGACCCGTTCTGCCTCCTCTGACGAGCTGGTGAGTGTGTTGTCTGGCTTGCGTAAGGAACCCATGGTGTGCGTGGTCTGGTTGGAGAGAACCTTCCTTACCCTATTGGCCTGTGAACATGCTTCTATGTTGTTGCAGAAGTTACGCCATGAGCTCGTACTCCTGTACCTGAGGCGTTTCTTGTACCTAGACTTAGTCGTTTTGTACTTATCCCAGTCGTGGTCTGCGCCTGTGTTCATTGCTCTGTTCAGTTGTCGCCTCATCTTCTTCCTGAGCCTCTCCAGCTCAGGGCCCCACCATTTACCTTCGCTGTTGCGGCTGGCCGGGGGGTTAGAGAGAGGACAGGCATGCTGATAACTTGCTACAATGGCCTCCGTGAGGATAGTTACCTGGTTTTCTATCGCTTCGCAGCTCTCTAGTTGGAGTGGAGTCGCCGATGGCAACGTAAGTTCCAGCCGCTCAGCGTATTGCAAGCGGTTGGTTCTTCGTGGGTTCCTCCTAGGAGCTTCTGCGATTGTATTTACCTGAATATCGAAACGTATCCATCTATGGTCTGAGCACGACAGTTCCTTTGAAACGTGCCATCCCGTGATGTGCTGTGAGGTTTCTTCAGTTGCTAAAGTCAAGTCAATGATTGTGCTACTACGTCTGTTTACGAATGTGGGTTCAGAGCCTGTATTCAGGATGTTAAGGTTAGTTGACATTAGGTATTCTACAAGTAGCTTACCTCTGTTGTTGGCGTTTTTCATGCCCCAGAGGGGGTGGTGTGCGTTGGAGTCCGTGGCCACAATTAGCGGCAGCTTGTACTCCTCACAGTAGGTCACCAGCCTCGTCATTTCGTGTGGCGGCGGATCTTCTGCCTCTGGCATGTAGATCGAGGCCAGGACCACCTCCGGCAGGCTGGAGTCTTGCGCCCCTCGCACCTTGATGGCACACAGGTCTCTAGAGCAGAAACTGGTTAAGGGTTCGGCATGTATATTCCTGGTGGTGTAAATGCAGGTCCGGGGGTTATCCGGTCCCGTGTGCACTATGAGCTTACCTCCAATGTTTCGGAGCCCGCATATGGCCCCCTTCCTGATCCACGGCTCCTGGATCAGGACCACGGCGGTGTTGTTGGCCTCCAGCCACTTCCGGACCTGAGCCGTCGCGGTGTTAGGGCTAGTTAGAATCGTCTTGAAAAGTAGATGACGACTGTGCAAAAAAGTACAGTCGGCAATAAAAGCTTGTCCCAAGAATAAATTTTTTGACAGAATAGTATATTGTGTATTAAGGGTGGTAAAGAAAGAATTACAAACGAGAGTCTGTTAGAAGCCCGAAGCCGTAGGCTGAGGGCTTTAATGACTCGAGCTTTGTATTTCCTTTACCACCCGTGTAACATACAATGTTTTTCATCACAATTGCGAGGAAATGAAATAAAATCAGACAAAAGATCATATTTTTAACTTATTAGCGGCAGACTACATCATTGTCTGTGACTTACCACAGATAATGTCAAACGGAGTCCGATTCTAGTGACATAATGAGATCAATAGTTTATTATGCGAGATTGTTAGGAAATAGTATTCAACTGACATTTCATCTCGAATGAAACTTCATATCGAATGGCACAAGAATTGGGGTCCTGACGTATTGTGATAGTTTGAGTTCACGTATAACATTAAAAAAAAAAGCTATTACGCACTTAAGTAACGTAATGGTAAAAAAAGGCCCGCGGGTATTATTTTGGATTTACGGTCGATTTTTCTAGCATGTTAGGACACTATTTACGAGCAAGTGTGATGAAAACTTATTTTGTGTAGGTAGTATATTCAGTAGGTCTGATAATATGATGTTTACTATATTTCTTGAAGTTTGCGTCCGCGTTGCAGTAGTTTATCGTTATTCCAATACTACTGTCCAATATTCTGGGGTACCCTGTCTTTGGTTTCAAGCCATCTTCAAAATTCATTGTTTTTTTAATACAGTCATTATTTAGTAATTTAATCAAGTTTAACACGTAACCGAAGCGCGAAAACAGTTCTATAATGAGCGTTGCCATGGTAATAACAGTTCTTTACAGACGGACGGATAGACAGACACGAGAGTGATCCTACAAGGGTTCCTTTTTTTCCTTTTGAGGTGCAGAACCCTAAAAATGGGCCCAACTTCGTCCATCCATCTGTGACACTCACATACACAGATACAGTAAAACACAACTGATATGGCTTACCAATGTACAGTCAACCAATTCCTAGGCCACTATGGACTTTGTCAACGTGACGTTGTAAACCAAATCATAGGGAGTCTCTTACGTTTTGGTTGACAACGTCACTTTAACATAGTCCAAAGTGGCCTAGAAATCAAATTGGTTGACTGTACCTGCGTAGACGACAATTTTTCCAATCAGCATGCGTTGCGTGATTGTATTCGGTGCTATTATTGGTTGTTAGTGACGCCATGTTGACGCCCGCGTGTCGTTCAGTCAGCCGTCAAACGTGCGTGAGTGAGATGAAAAAAATAGAAACAATTTAATTTGCACCTTATAACTATTACATACAAGTCTGATCGTGGATTACAGGACTCGCGACACGCCATATGTGTTCTACTGTATACACGTTAACCTTATAACACCCCTCATATGCCAGTTCCAGAGCCAGCGCCTGCAGAGAACAACTCCAACTCGGCAGTCAGGACGGTGACCCTGACCAAGGAGGAGCTGGTGCTGGAGCGGCTGAAGCAGGCCCAGTCCCCCACGTACCTGAGGTTCCCCCACCGCTGCGAGAGCTGCGTCATGGGGTTCAACTACGAGGAGAACATCAAGGACCACATCAAGAGGAAACATGGCCCGGTGAGTTTTCACTGCAATCATAGGGCCGTGTTACTTAACTAATCTTGACTAATTCTCGAGGCGTTTAAAACGACAGTTTTCAACCCTTTTTTTTTTTTTTTTTTTTTTTTTATGGCATCGAGTAGACAAATAAGTTTGACCGCTATCTGTGTGTGTGTGGCACCGAAGCTCTTAAATGGGTGAACCGATTTGGATGCTGTTTTTACACCATCGATCAGTTCAAGAATTTCATTTTTGTGACAAGCTTTATTGCTGACTGTACTTTTTTTTGCACAGTCGTTATCTACTCGTCAACACGATTCTAACAAGCCCTAACACGTCAGTTTTATCATGTGTAATTTAGGAGTTCCTATGGCCACTCGTGAGTCTCCATCATCAGACCAGCTCGATAGTACTATATTATTGTATTGTCATCAGAAATAAAGGCTTATGCAAATTTTCAGTTTCATCGGAAACCGGGAAGTGGGTTAAATTTAACCCTTACAAACATACATACATTGAAAGTTAAATAAAAGCTTGTAAAATGGTAAGGATGATATCTCCACTGTGCAAAGCGTTACAAACAAACAAACAAATATGAGTAGGTATGGATAAACCGAATAAAAATAGTAGTTTATGAAATTGTTGCATAATGAGGAGTATTAAAACACGATTTTTAATAGTATCACACGAGTGTTTTAATACCCAGTTATGTGCAGTTTCATACACTACCTTATCAGATCTACTCTCATAAAAAATGGAGTGAAAACTTTTAGCAATACTGTAAAATTGACGCGAACCGCATGTGCGTTCCATTATAAAAAAATATTGATATGGAACCTCGTTGGTGACATTAACTTTTTAGATTAACTTGTATCGTAATGGTAAAAAAAATACTTTATTTTGTTAGAGAAATAATGTTATAAATTGTTTTTTTTATTTATTTCGGTATCATTGTGTTTATAAAGTATGCCAATATAAACTCGTTTTGAAGTTTATAATTCGAACTTTACATATGAGAGTAGATAATAGTACATTGTGTATTAAGGGTGGTAAAGAAAGAATTACAAACGAGAGTCTGTTAGAAGCCCGAAGCCGTAGGCTGAGGGCTTTAATGACTCGAGCTTTGTATTTCCTTTACCACCCGTGTAACATACAATGTTTTTCATCACAATTGCGAGGAAATTAAATAAAATCAGACAAAAGATCATATTTTTAACTTATTAGCGGCAGACTACATCATTGTCTGTGACTTACCACAGATAATGTCAAACGTGTTCGGAGTCCGATTCTAGTGACATATGAGATCAATAGTTTATTATGCGAGATTGTTAGGAAATAGTATTCAACTGACATTTCATCTCGAATGAAACTTCATATCGAATGGCACACGAATTGGGGTCCTGACGTATTGTGATAGTTTGGTCCACGTATAACATTTAAAAAAATAGTACATTGTGTATTAAGGGTGGTAAAGAACGAATTACAAACGAGAGTCTGTTAGAAGCCCGAAGCCGAAGGCTGAGGGCTTTAATGACTCGAGTTTTGTATTTCCTTTACCACCCGTGTAACATACAATGTTTTTCATCACAATTGCGAGGAAATGAAATAAAATCAGACAAAAGATCATATTTTTAACTTATTAGCGGCAGACTACGTCATTGTCTGTGACTTACCACAGATAATGTCAAACGTGTTCGGAGTCCGATTCTAGTGACATATGAGATCAATAGTTTATTATGCGAGATTGTTAGGAAATAGTATTCAACTGACATTTCATCTCGAATGAAACTTCATATCGAATGGCACAAGAATTGGGGTCCTGACGTATTGTGATAGTTCGAGTCCACGTATAATATTTAAAAAAAAAGCTATTACGCACTTAAGTAACGTAATGGTAAAAAAAAGGCCCACGGGTATTATTTTGGATTTACGGTCGATTTTTCTAGCATGTTAAGACACTATTTACGAGCAAGTGTGATGAAAAAGCTATTACGCACTTAAGTAACGTAATGGTAAAAAAAAGGCACGCGGGTATTATTTTGGATTTACGGTCGATTTTTCTAGCATGTTAGGACACTATTTACGAGCAAGTGTGATGAAAAAAACTAACCTACTCGCGTACTATATAGCCGCTAATATTAAACAAATAACTATTAAACAAGTAACTATTCGACTTATTAGTTTCGTCATGTCTATATTAGAGGTATCAATTAAGTGTTTTTCCGAAAATCATATTCAAAGGTTGCTACTACCATTACAACCGTTGCCTATGGAAAAAAGCAAAACTCTTAAAAGTAAAACTACGGACAGAACGAAGACACGTAGCACGCTGCGTAGGGCTTGCACGATTGCCAGCTCAATATATAGAAAAGGGTTATTTATACACAATGGAGAAAATGCCTTCCAATTCTAGTGAAGGCCTTAAAAAATTTAACAAATACTTTCAAAAGCAATGGTTAAAGAAAAATGAAATGATGGAATCGTGTTCTTGTGCGAAAGAAACTATAAGAACAAACAACAACATTGAAGGTTGGCATGCTAAGATAAACCGTTATATAGGACGGAAATATCCCTCACTGGCACAATTGTTAGAAGTTTTACTAACGGAAACCGAATCATATCATTTGAAATTGAGTAGCAAAAAAAAGTTAGAGTACAAACTAATCGACGACGAAATTGATGCGGCTACACAACAATTACAAAGAAATGAAATTACGGCGGGACATTGTTTAGAAATAATAAGCCCGTTCTCCATTACATTTTAGTACTTAAGTTCATAAAAAAGTGACAGAATATGTTTTTAAGTTTTCTTTCATAAAGCAGTGGCGGTTTAATACTTAAGGAGCAAACAATGTTTAGATCCATGTTTGTATTTTATGTTATGCAGAATAAACTTATTATATTAGCATTTTATTAATTTGTTTTTGGGAACCGGTGGTTGTGAACAAGGAAAATTAAATCTTCTGTAGCAACTAGTCTTTTTGAGATTTTCCTTATTCACAACTGGCTGTGTAACAGGAATAAATCTTCTTCTATCACAACTAGTTGCCATGAAAGATTAAAAAATCCTAATAGACAACTGGTTGTGAAACACAGTTGCGATGGCGGCCGAAAGGGATTTTTCTAGCATGTTAGGACACTATTTACGAGCAAGTGTGATGAAAAAATATTTAGTTCATTTGAATGAATGAATATGACCAATATTTTAGGTAAAAATCAAGGTATGTTTATAATAATTATGAAATGGCGACTCCATTGATTGTAGAACAGCGATATGCCACCAAAAGTGGTAACCATAGTAGTGAATGTTGCAGAAGGTCGGCAGCGTGACCTGCGACATCTGCCTCGCCGTGCTCTTCCCCCCCGGCAGCCTCAACGCGCACATGTTCCGCCATCTCACGAGGTACATCCATACTATCCATATCCATTCTAATATTATAAATGCGAAAGTGTGTCTGTCTGTTCCTCTACCTCTTCAAGCTTTGGTGCAAAGATAGTTTGGCTCCATCATCAGATCCCGTTCGTCTCCAGATACGAGTGCGTGAGCTGCAGCGAGCGCTTCCCCAACTACGACGACGCGCTGCACCACCACAAGCACCAGCACTCCGAGAAGACCGCCTACAAGTGCAGCGACTGCCTCTTCTCCACTGAGTAAGTCTGAGCTATACTACGGTATTTTTTTTTAGGGTTCTGTTCTGCGTCTTATAGGATCTTATCTTATCTTATCTCACAGATAGGCGATTTCGGATACCCTTTGACCCTTTAGAATCTTTTGTGAAATTACCCTCTTACACACTTAGTTTATCGAATGTGCAGGTTTCCTCCCGGTTTATTTCCTTCACCGTAAGAGCATCGGATAATGCACTTAAGTTACAAAAACTCTTTGGTACATGGTGAGGCGGGGGTTCGATCGAACTCGGTACCTTACGATCACGAGTCGACCCCTAAGCCTAGGACACCGACGCTCTTACCCTCATAGGATCAGTCGTGCGCCTGTTTGTCTGTCCGTTCGTCTGTCACAGCCAATTTGCTCCGAACTTACTGGACCAACATTTGGTAGGATGGTGTAATCCTATGACCCATACACACATGTGCGAACTATCTTTTTATTTTTAATAATGATCATTATCGGGGGATAAATTATATATGAAATGAAAGGGCTTGTTATGAGGATCTCAAATATATTTTTGTTATTATTGTAAAATAAATAGTTTTGTTTTTATTCATGAAAAAAGACAAAAATTGATGTCCATGTCCTCATCTCTGAAACTACAGAGACTAAAATTCTGAAAAATATACCAAATATAGTTCATTGCTTGTAGATAACAGGAAAAACTATAAGAATTATATATTTTTTATTAGGGTTCCGTAGCCGAATGGCAAAAAACGGAACCCTTATGGATTCGTCATGTCTGTCCGTCCGTCCGTCCGTCCGTCTGTCCGTCCGTATGTCACAGCTACTTTTTTCCGTAACTATAAGAGCTATACTGTGGAAACTTTGTAAGTAGATGTATTCGGTGAACCGCTTTAAGATTTTCATACAAAAATAGAAAAAAAACAATAAATTTTTGGGGTTCCCCATACTTAGAACTGAAACTCAATTATTTTTTTTTGATCGAACCCATACGTGTGGGGTATCTATGGATAGGTCTTCAAAAATGATATTGAGGTTTCTAATATAATTTTTTTCTAAACTGAATAATTTGCGCGAGAGACGCTTCCAAAGTGGAAAAATGTGTGTCCCCCCCCCCCCGTAACTTCTAAAATAAGGGAATGATAAATGTAAAAATAATATATGATGTACCATGATGTAATATATGATGTTACCATGCAAACTTCCACCGAAAATTGGTTTGAACGAGATCTAATAATTAGTTTTTTTTTAATACGTTATAAATCGTAAACCGCATTTTACCTTTTATTCAATCCACTCCAATATAATAAAGAATAAAGAAATACATTTATTTAGATGTATAGTGGTACGGAACCCTACATGCGCGAGTCCGACTCGCACTTGGCCGCTTTTTTTAATACGTATGTACAGAACCCTTTCCACGCGAGTTCAACTCGCACTTGGCCGGTTTTTTATTACACTTTTTACCTAAATCTAATCTAATATGGTAATCTTGTTGTGCAAAATGTGGTTACAGAATGAACATCAAGTTTTTAGAGTTTGCTAATTCTTTAGCCTAAGTGCCTACCCCACTCTGGGAATGAACGCGTGAGTGTATGTATGTATGTAGTATGTACAGTCGCGGAATGAAAAGGTTGACCACCTTAAGATCTGTTTTTGCTTGCTCAGTATAAATTATCAGTATCTGCTTATCGACCGAGTATGACACATTCCGTCATAACGAATGTCATTTCACTACATGGCCCACAGATACATGGTTACCATGGTCACGTATAAACAACAGCCACTATTGGTTCAAACTGAACTAAAGTTTATATTGGTCGTTACAAAAGTGTTGCTATGATCACGTATAAACAATTAGTTAACTGAACTTGGTTTTTATTGGTCGTTACAAAAGGGTTGCTATGGTCACGTATAAACAACAGCCACTATTGGTTCAATATTATTTCTCTCGTCTGTTACGCAGTTTGAAAAGGTAACATGTGCTTGCAACGCGTAAATGAATTTATTTGAAAACTGGTCAACCTTTTCGTTCCGCGACTGTACTTGTTATCTATAGCTATGTACTAGAATGTTGTCCGTTTGTCGGCAGTTCCCCGCAGAAGTTCCGCAAGCACAAGCGGATGCACCAGAAGAGGTTCACGTGCAAGGACTGCGGCATCGTGCTCGCGACGCGGCCCAGCCTCACGCGGCACATGGCGTGAGTCATTACCTCCACAACAATAAGTTTCTGTAAAAATTTCATTTTTGGGACAAGCTTTTGCAGCCGACTGTACTTTTTTTTTGCACGATCGTCGTCTACCTTGTTTATCATGTGTAATTTAGGAGTTCCTATGGCCACCCTGAGTCTCCATCGTCAGACCAGCTCGATGATGGTACTATATTATTGTATTGTCATCAGAACTAAAGGCGTATGAAGGCTGAGATTTTTTCATTTGTTTATTTTTGATCGTATAATTAACACCCACAGTCAAGCCACACATGTTAATCATTTCACGGAGAAACCATATTTACTAAAACTAATATGTATGTACGAGTATGTATATAAATTAACTGCGTTTAACTCAGCTTTATATGGCAAGAAAAGTGGATTTGAACTGCTTTAGATTTTAAAAGAAAATAAAAAAATAATGGTAAATTCCACAAAGCTAGGGCGGTTTAACAATAAAAAAAAAATAGAGCCCTACTCTACTCGCTTTTCTGTTCGATAAAACCATATACCTTTTGACATAATTGCATTCGCTTTACGTGCATTAGGCTTTGTTTTCTGTTTCATATTTAATTTGCGTTCCAGCGTCCTGCACAACAAGCGCATGTACTCATGCGCGCACTGTTCTTCCACGCACACGGACGCGGTGTCGTTCGCGGCGCATATGAAGCTGCACGGGGCGGCGGCCGCGCGCGCCGCATGCGCACCGTGCGGCGTGCAGTTCAAGGCGTGGCACGCGTACAACGCGCACGTGCTCTTCAGCGCCGCGCACGGCAGCCAGCGCAAGTGAGTACACTAGTGTCATGCGCCGCGTGCGCGCCGTGCGGCGTGCAGTTCAAGGCGTGGCACGCGTACAACGCGCACGTGCTCTTCAGCGCTGCGCACGGCAGCCAGCGCAAGTGAGTACACTAGTGTCATGCGCCGCGTGCGCGCCGTGCGGCGTGCAGTTCAAGGCGTGGCACGCGTACAACGCGCACGTGCTCTTCAGCGCCGCGCACGGCAGCCAGCGCAAGTGAGTACACTAGTGTCATGCGCCGCGTGCGCGCCGTGCGGCGTGCAGTTCAAGGCGTGGCACGCGTACAACGCGCACGTGCTCTTCAGCGCTGCGCACGGCAGCCAGCGCGAGTGAGTACACTAGTGTCATGCGCCGCGTGCGCGCCGTGCGGCGTGCAGTTCAAGGCGTGGCACGCGTACAACGCGCACGTGCTCTTCAGCGCCGCGCACGGCAGCCAGCGCAAGTGAGTACACTAGTGTCATGCGCCGCGTGCGCGCCGTGCGGCGTGCAGTTCAAGGCGTGGCACGCGTACAACGCGCACGTGCTCTTCAGCGCCGCGCACGGCAGCCAGCGCAAGTGAGTACACTAGTGTCATGCGCCGCGTGCGCGCCGTGCGGCGTGCAGTTCAAGGCGTGGCACGCGTACAACGCGCACGTGCTCTTCAGCGCTGCGCACGGCAGCCAGCGCAAGTGAGTACACTAGTGTCATACGCCGCGTGCGCGCCGTGCGGCGTGCAGTTCAAGGCGTGGCACGCGTACAACGCGCACGTGCTCTTCAGCGCCGCGCACGGCAGCCAGCGCAAGTGAGACGGACGTCATTTGTGATATTAAATAACATTAAATATCTTTTTTTTTTCTTTTAGAATCAGCTGTGAATACTGCGGCATGAAGTTCGCGACTGCCACGCATCTGCGTATGCACGTGCAGTTCAGCGATCACCCCAAGCAGACCTTCTCCTGCCCCGACTGTCCCAAGGTAAGCACATCGGACCATCATTTATGGATTATTCGAGGCACAGTAGAACACTAGTTACATGGCGTGTCGTGAATCTTCGTTCGCGCAGACACGAGCAACGATTCCGATGATTTCCGAAAGCACGATTAAAACCCACGATCAGACTTGTACGTAATAGTTATAAGGTGCAAATTAAATTGCATCTATTTTTTCCATCTCATTCAAGCGCGTTCGACGGCTGACCGAATGACACGCGGGCGCGCGTCAACATGGCGTCACTAATAACCAATGATAGCACGGAATATCATCGGAATCATCGGAATCGTTGTTCGTGTCTGCGCGAACGAAGATACACGATAAGCCATATAAATTGTGTTTTCTACACATGACATGACACATTCAAATTCTAAATTAAAACATAAATATGTAATTTCAGAAATTCTCCGTGGAGGCCGAATTGAAGCAGCACCGCAATATACACAAGAAGCACAGACTAAAGTCGACCGACAGGATCTGCGACTACTGCGGCAGGGTGTACACTGTGAGTATCCGGCTCGGGGATGTTCGAGACACTTTATTAAAAGAACATAGCTTATGTTCATCAGGGATAATGTAGGATTGTATTGGTGAAAAAAAAAATCAACTCGGTGCAATACTTTTGGAGTCAATTCAAACAAACAAACAAACAATTAAACTTTTCCTCTTTATTAAATTAAGTGTAGATAAACATAAGACATTTATTCAGTAAGTAGGCCGCGTGAAACACGTGAAAATCTACTAATTTATTATTTGATTTACCTATCTTACTCTTATAAACCACCACAAAAAAGAGGGGTGTTATCTGTATATCTGTCTGTATGTAACAACGTAGCTCCCAAACGGATGGTCCGATTTGGGTGGTTTTTTTTTAACTTGTGTAATCACTGCAGTACTTTTAAACCATTCCACATAATTATCAGACGAAAATTTAAAGACTAAAGAAATGTACCGTTATTAGTTTATTACTAAGGGTACGTTTCACGTGGATCAGTAAATTTATCTGTCATTTGAAGATGGTTCTGTCAAATATGCTTTACTTGTCGATTGTGAAACAGGCAGTAAAACTATCCGTCGAAATATGGTTTCTGGTATAGTGCTTTACTTTTAACGAATCAAGTTTTAAATGATTAACCCCCTATATTAACGAGGAATACCCTAAGTTTACCGTGTGTATCTATGTATCTTTCTGAGGCATCGTAGCTCCCAAATGGATTGATCTATTCGGATCAGCTCTGAAAGGAGTCTCCATTATATCACGGATTTTTTATCTTTATTTTTATTTGTCCACAGAGCCGCGAGCATCTCATCCGCCACATCCAAACCCACATGTTGGTGCGGCAAAGGGCGAAAGAGGCTAAATCACTAAAAAAATAAACGGCTTTTAATAAAAAATATGTTTTATTCGCCTTGTAAATATTTATCTGTAAGTATTTATACCAGTAATACTTTTTATATAATAAAGTCAAGTTTAAGAATGTGTTTTTATTTGGAACTGTACTCCCTACATATTTACACTAGCTGCTGGCCGACCCTGTCTGCGTAGAAAAAATAAAATGAAGCCATTGATATTATTGATATTATTGTCATTGATATTATAGCATTCTAAAGGAGAAAGATTTTTTCAAATCGGTCCAGTTTAGGGTTGCCAGACATACTTTAATATAAAGTATTTTACTTTATTTCGCCGCTGTATACTTTATTATTTACGAAAGACATAAAGTATGTTAAAATACTTTATTTTAAACTGAAATTCAAAGATCACAAATTGACGTCAAAATTAGGGTTTACGTAAACGTTTCCGAACGTACTCATGAAAAAGTGACAGTAAGGTGACACAATTGTGCGGTCTGTGGCATGTACTGCCTGTGCTGTGGCGAACGTCGTGCGTGAACTCTGTTGTTTTGACGTTTGACGTTTATTTTGGCGGTCGCAGAAAGTTGTTGTTAAGTTGTTGTGAATTCGTGCGTGCGTTATTGATGTGGTGTGGTGTGGTGATATACAGGGTGTATTGCAAGTCGTGTGCCAAATGAAAAGGGTGGGTAGCTAAGGTCACTTGCAACACGTTTTGGGCCAATTAACACTCATCCTACCCACGGTGTTTTTTTAATATTTAAAAAAAAAAAAATTGGAATTTTCCAAAAGTTAACCATTTTGTTCACCTATCTTTTTTTTTAAATGTGACAGCACAAAAGTATTTGTAGTTTTTTTATCTTTAATGTTTGCGCATTCGAATGAAATGTTATTTTTATTCATATAGTTAACAAATAAAAAAATATTAGCCAACAAAGTGTGAAGGACCGAAAAATAAAATCTTCACGGTCAACTTTACGGCACAATTAAAAAAAAAGTAGAAGCTCCTCAGATCTTCCAACATCATAAAAACTTCTCCAGTTCCTGACAATTCTTACGGTATACCACATTTCTAGAATCACGTTCAGTTTTTCGTCAAAATATGGTTTCAATCTAAAATGGTGGTTTTATTCGGTCAGTAGATCCAGCCAGTTAAATGGGCTAAATGCACAATACAAAACGCCATATGGTTAAAAATCATTTTTATTTTAATAATTACTTCAAATTTTGTTCAAATTGTCTTCCTCCACAATTGATACATTCGCGGCACCTTTTTCGTATTTCTACAGTTGTTGTACGAAGTGTCATTTCTTGCCGCATTATTGCGAACGCGTCATTAATTTTTGCGATCAGGTGCTCTCTGCTCTCTCTACCTGTGTTGCGTACACTAGCTCTTTGGCCCTTCCCCAGACGTAAAAGTCAATCGGAGTTAGGTCTGGGCTTCGAGCGGGCCATTGAATAGGGCCGTCTCTCCCAATCCATGCGTTCGGAAAAGCCATGTTCAGGTGTTCCCTAACCGTCAATCTCCAGTGAGCTGGGCAGCCGTCCTGTTGAAATACGATCGGCCGATCTTGTTCCCATATTGGTAATTCACTTAGAATTTCTGGCAAATCGTTAATTAAAAATTGAAGGTAATTGTCACCGTTCAAGTTGTCTGGCAAGTAGTGCGGTCCAATCAGCGAACAGCCAATGACGCCTGCCCAGACGTTGACGTTAAACTTCCTTTGAAATGACATAGGCCGTTTTAACCTCGGATTCAAATTTTTGTCAGACCAACTGTGTAAGTTGTGCAAGTTAACAATCCACTCCCTGGAAAACTTCGACTCGTCGGTCCAAAGAATACTTTTCAAAAAGTGGTTATCTTCAACGTCAGTGTGAAGTAAAAAACGACAAAACTGCACACGTCTTTCATGATCATTATCTTCAAGACCTGGAAACAAATTAAAACCATCAGTGCCTAAAAAAATATAAAATATTTAGGTTGATATTCGTTGTACTTATTGCTAAATCAAAAAGTTAATTAAAACCTAAGCCTACTTAAAATACATTATTTAAGCTTAGCGTAAATACAAAATAAAAAGAAAAACCAAAAAGAACAATACCTTGCACTGGAATGTAGTGGAATGCATGTTTTTCTTCCCTTCTTAAAACTGACCACACTTTCCAAATGCTGATTCTCAGCGTCTCAGCTACGTTTCGTATGCTGGTAGTGGGATCATCATCAAATGCAGCAAGAATACGTTCCTCAACAGACACGTCGTGTTGTCTGACGTTAATTCCGAGAACTTGGTTATTTAAATTTCCAGTCTCCCGCAAACGTCGGTATGTGTTAGGAAAAACGTTGCGACTAGGTAACCGTCTATCAGGATACATTTGCTGGTAAATTCTTCTTGCTTCGCGAGCCACGCAATTAGCTCTACCGTAAGCCACTAAAATATCAGCATATTCTTCGTTGCTGTATGTAGCCATGTCAATAAATGTCGATAACAACAATAAAATTAAAATAATGCCTATCTCTGTTTAGTTAAATGTTTTCCCGCGCAATTAACTTTTTAATTTTCTTTTTGTTAAGTGTATTTTTCAATTAGGTTGTTTACCATGCAACAAAGTCAAGAAAAAAAACCTTAAAAGAAAGATAGTTATTAAAATAAATTATTATTAGGTGTTTAATAGTTTTAGATGAATATTTTAGGTTTTTTTTATCATTAGTAAAAAAAATTGTCTCAATTAACTTATCTGATCAAATCTTACTTTCAAGTAAGCAGTTTCAAAGAAGTACTTATTAGGTAATGTAAACCACCATTTTAGATTGAAACCATATTTTGACGAAAAACTGAACGTGATTCTAGACATGTGGTATATCGTAAGAATTGTCAGGAACTGGAGAAGTTTTTATGATGTTGAAAGATCTGAAGAGCTTCTACTTTTTTTTAAATTGTGCCGTAAAGTTGACCGTGAAGATTTTATTTTTCGGTCCTTCACACTTTGTTGGCTAATATTTTTTTATTTGTTAACTATATGAATAAAAATAACATTTCATTCAAATGCGCAAACATTAAAGATAAAAAAACTACAAATACTTTTGTGCTGTCACATTTAAAAAAAAAGATAGGTGAACAAAATGGTTAACTTTTGGAAAATTCCAATTTTTTTTTAAAAAAAATATTAAAAAAACACCGTGGGTAGGATGAGTGTTAATTGGCCCAAAACGTGTTGCAAGTGACCTTAGCTACCCACCCTTTTCATTTGGCACACGACTTGCAATACACCCTGTAATATAATATAATTAACAATTTATATTAGTAGCAAGTAGTGGTAGTGAAGTGTAATGGAAAGTGAGAGTGACAATGAATGCGAAGTGGCGGGAAGACAGAAATAAAGCATCTCTAAAATCAATCAAAAATGAGTTGCTAATTTATTTTAATTTGACTGCTCCATGCCTGGATGCAATTAACATATTCAAAAATGATAAATTGTTAATGTCTGAAACAAAATCCAGCAAAAAATATGTAAGTAAGTAAGAATAGAATAATAAGTACTTATGTGTGTTCTTTTTTAAATTTATTATTAGCTGTAATAAGAAAAACATTAAAAATACTTTATATTTTCTGTGTATACTTTATTTTTAAAGCCTTCAAACAGTCAAATACTATATATCTCAGAAAAAAATCTGGCAACCCTAGTCCAGTTCGAAGTCATATTTGTTCCATCCCTGTCACTCGTCATTCTAGAGTAGACGAGTGACAGGAATGGAGCGACGCGACGGAGCGAATTTGTACCGCCTTTCAATGCCTTGAAGGCATGGACACTTCGTAAAGGTTTAGTTACATTGCGCGATAGCCCGCATGCTTTTCGTGATACATTGCGTCGCTGCAATAGCTCTGTTCAAAAATCCCTAAAAAGCAACCCATCATTAGATTATTACAAGCAAGATTTTTTACCTGATGATTTACGTTTTCGATAAGTACACAAAGACGAACATAGAACGTATCGTCATGGTATGTTTGTAGTTTTTTTTTTTTAAATATAATACCAAAATGACAGTAGAGGCAGTATGCTACTAAAATCTGCGCCACGTAATAAATGGGTATTAAAAAATTGTTACTGTCGAAACAGTTATTTATTTGTTTACTTTTATGATTCACTTGGTGTTTTAAATGAATGAACTAAAACCACTAACGACGCTAAAATGCAACCAGCAAGTAATACGCGCTGTTCGTTTCAACGTCGATGGCACCTACTGCCTTACATGCGGCGCTGACAAGAAAATAAAACTATGGAATCCTCAGCGGCAACTGTTGCTAAAAACCTACGGAGGACACGCAAATGAAGTGCTCGACGCCGCTGGTTCCTGCGACAGTAGTCAAATAATATCCTGTAGTGCGGATAAATCAGTTATTCTTTGGGATGTAACCACTGGGCAACCCCTCCGAAGGTACCGAGGCCACGCGAGTTCAGTGACTAGAGTCAAATACAACGAGGAGTCTACGATGGCTATTTCAGGTTCAGTCGACAACACTGTCGCATTCTGGGACGTCCTAAGCCGTCGACAGGAGCCTGTACAAGTTCTAAAAGATGCTAAAGACACTATAACCTCTATTCAAGTTACGGATTATGAAATTGTAACGTGTTCAGTTGATTCACATGTCCGACGCTATGATCTAAGGGTAGGGAAGATGGTGTCGGACTATATAGGTCATATTATAACTTACGGCAGCATGACTCACGACGGTCAATGCTACATTTTAAGTTGTGCGGACAGTACAGTTAAGTTATTTGACAAAGATTCCGGTGAGCTGCTGAATTCGTTCACGGGACATGAGAGTAAAGATTTATTATTAGAAAACGCTGTTAATGCTAAAGATACTCATATTATATCAGGTTCTGCTACAGGCGAGATATTTTTCTGGGATCTTATTAGCAGTAAAGTTACAAATAAATTGGTACACACTAAGAATAAAGCGGTTGTGTCTTTGAGTCATCATCCAACTGAGGACTATTTGCTTACTGCTTGCGAAGATGAAGTCATTTTGTGGGGGGACATATTACTCCCTTGAACACTTTACGAATAAAATCCTCAATGACTATGTCTTTGTTTCATTTCTTGTGATCTTAACGGGATACTTAGGTTGAAAATGAAAATGAAATGAAGAGATTATTCTTTGGTTGCCTGATTCATAATTTTGAATTGGAAACATGAAGTTTTGGTCTCAAAAGTAGCTGTGACATAGAAAAGACCATACGGTGCAACGTAAAACCTCCTTTTTGGAAGTTGGTTATAAATTTTAAAATAAATGAGTATGCTTTTGAGACACCACTATAAACATGATTTTTTAAGAACACCTTTAAAAAAAACTGTGGTCAATTCATAATTATTATAGATCTGTTATTACTATGGCCACGCTCATTATAGAATTGTTATCACACGTCGGTTACGTTTTAGGTGGTGTTCTGATACCATTAACGATATCAATATAGCGGTATATAGTATGCGGTTAGAAAAACACAAAGTCATGCCTTCATTCCCAGAGTGGGGTAGGCAGAGCTACAGAATTACCACAACTAATGTTGTAAATTAAATTTCAAGTATACCTGTATGTTCATGGCTCAAGGAAGCTGATGGTAAATGATAGCATTATTCCTGACCAACCTGTATTTAAAATGAACTAACCGATTCCAAAAAAAAAGCCGGGTGATTGCATGTCGGGTGTCGGGCCATGCTTCAGAGTAGGTTTCCGACGTCATTGCTACAAACACAAAAAAACAACAAGCGTGAACTAATTTTTGAAGGGAGCCCAACACTATTAATATGCCTCCACTGTCCTTTCGTCCGTCCTAACTTTAAAGAGCTGTAATTTTTGAATCGCAATAGGCGCGAGTGGAATTGCATGTGTAGTGGTATTGTGTGTGCATAGGCAAGAGAAAGAGAGAGAGAAATACTTAAGTATTTCTCACTCGCACCTATTACGATTCAAAAGATACAGCTCTTAAGTGTTTAATGTTCTCTTGCCTATACACACACAATACCACTATATATGCAATTCCACGCTCTCGCTAATTCATTTATAGTACCTACCAAGAGTCTGAGTAAAACCGCGGACAGACAGAGCACATTAGAGGATACGTATGAATAGAATTATTGACTACGGAACCTTATAATGGTGTTTTTAGGATTCCGTTGTCCCCAAAGTGGGCCAACGGGACGGGACCCCCTCCCTAAACATTCACTGTTGGTTTTTTCAAGTCTATTAAAAAAGGCGATATTACCACGCGACACTAACAATATTGCATTATGAATCCACCTTAAAGCTGCAATCGCACTATCAAAGGAAGTTCAGCGTAAAGGGCAGAGGGACGATTTAATTTTTAATATTTTTTTACTTAGATTAGGCTTAGAAAATTCGGCCCAAGGCATTGCTTTCAGTGCGTTGTTTCAGTGTTTTGCAAACGGTAAACGGAATCTGAGGTCCTACTTTGAAAATAGAAGTTCGTAGTTACGGTAGCTCCATCTCTCTCTCTCTCCATTTAGCTTCGAATGATGAGTGACAGAGATGGAGCTAACGTAACTTCAAACTTCGATTTTCGAAGTAGTGCCTCTGAATGCTTTTGGCACGGGCCGGGCACAGAATTGGGTAAGTAAAGTTTTTGGAAGAGATGTAAATTATATTTTTTTTCGATAGTCGTCATCCTGAAGATCATGGAACTGCGGCTCTTTTACTTTTATTTCCTCTAATATTTTAGAAATCTTTTTTTTAGTTATGAAGTTGGCATTTGTAAACTTTAATGACCGACAAGCTGGTTGCCTTCGTATTTAATGAAATAGAAAAAAAAACAGTCACTTCTATATCTGTCAACGTCAAATCAAATCAAAGTAAACAAACAGTTCAGTTCAAATAAGTAAATTCAAGTAAATCTTTGTAATACTCCATTTCCACAGTCCGTGTGGGATTGCCTGAACTCATTGCGTGGATTGTACAATTCAAAAGTGCTCTCGTGGCTATCAAAAAGCAGGGCAAGAGTCGTCGAGAAAGGAAGAAATCGGTGTCCAAGAAGAAGTGCCAAAGGGTTCGAAAATAAATCGTAGACCAAATATCGTGCAAAGGTCTTAGAGCAAAGCGGCAAAACGAAAGTCCGGAGTTCGTTCTGAGATCGTTAAAAATATTTCTAAAAACACTGTTCACATGAAACACAAGCAAACAGGAAAGAGCCGTTGTATTGAATCGTTTGTTTACTTTGATTTGATTTGACAATGACAGATATAGAAGTGTTTTTTTTTCCTTTTCATTAAGTACGAAGGCAACAAGCTAGTCGGTCATTAAAGTGTACAAATGTCAACTTCATAACTAAAAAAAATATTTCTAAAATATTATAGGAAATAAAAATAAAAGAGCCGCAGTTCCATGATCTTCAGGATGACGACTATCGAAAAAAAATATAATATACATATCTTCCAAAAACTTTACTTAGCCTATTTGTGTTCAATTAAATACCAACACGTCAGCACCAAGACGCTATTGGCTATTATAAAAGGATAACTTCAAAGTTCTTGAAATAAGCGAATAATTTAAACAATATTTAATATTTCTACGACAAATTTAAGGTACTAGCTAGGTAGGTAATTAGGTACAAGACTTATTCTGTGAATTTAACACAACTCTGGATATTATTATGTCTGGACGTAGCTTTAAGTTAGCTTGGGGCAGCGATTTTGCGTTTCGTTCGATAACAACGAAAGTAGGTTTTTTTAAAAAGTACGTCACGCCGACCACCGACAGCTGCTGCCCCCTAGCGGCGGTTTTGTTCAAAGACTACTATTGTACACTGGATATAGACTGGCAACTCGGCGTTGTTTTCTGTCCGAGTAAAAAAAAAAAAAAGGTTGCTTGTTCTGCCATCTAGTTCATGTTATTTAAACTAATTCTATGCGTATGTGTGTGTAAGCATGTGCTTATACATAACCACATACGTAAGCTATTCTCCACCCCTTTATTCATACAAAATCACAACAGGTACTTAAAGACCAATGATAGTTAAGACACTTGGCACATATTAACTATTATGGCTTTAAACACCGTGATTCATAATGTTGTATGAAAAAGGGGTTAAGTTTGATTTAGAGTAAGTACTGCAAAAAAGAACATATTAGGCGTGATGGCAATGTTTTACATTGAGAACTGATAAACTCGCAAAAACGACGGGCTTTTAATTAGTAAGTGGGGCTACGCCGCGCCGCCGCGCCTAATCATTTCTTATTTGCATATAAATCAGTGATAAGTCAATAATTTTAGCCGGAAACAGTCCACTCAATACAGGATCTCTCAAGATCAATTTATTTTCCAAATGTTTTTTAAAACCTTTTATAACTAATACTCTGTGAGGATCATATATTTAATGGGTCTTCCTAATACTGCGGCCAAATCAACTGGCATCTCTTTTTAACATAAATAAAGAAAGATAACTAGTAATAACTAACTAGTAAGTATTAACACAAAAATATTTTCAAATCTCACAGATGTGGCCGCAGTGTACCTATCTATTTTCAGAGCTCGAGGAATCCAACTAATTACATTGTCATGTAAACATATGAATATGTAAATAAATCATTTATTGCATTTAAGCTTATTATGTTTAGATACACTTGTTTAAAATTATGACGAGTTTTCTAAACAAATTAGCGTACCTAATTAGGATGATGACATTGTTGAACTTAATTTTTCAACTTTTTATTGCTTTCATAAGCTGTTATTCATAATATACAGGTGTTAGGTAACTTATAACTACTTATAAGGTATGAGATCTTTATAGGGCACAGCAACTTACAAACTAGTGAGGGGCTTTTAACTTTCCTATACACACAGGAACTTTACTATACACTTACCCTAGTACTTAATATCGATTGAAAACTGGAAATTATTATAAAACAAAGACGACCTATAGGAGCGACCTATGAATACCTACGTAAGACTTCGAAGATCCGAAAATTGAGATTTTTAGACTGAGCCTTTTTTATTGAGCAGTTTTTACGATCTTGTGTACGTAAGAACTTGATTTTGCCATAAATTTAGTGTAGATTTAATCAATTTTGACGTCGTAATTGAGTATCAATTTGTATGCGGTGGGGTGTTTTCAACGCGTAGTAAGAATGTTGGACTTTACTTTTTTTTTCTGATTTCTGCAGTGGTCTTATTGCCGTTGGTCCCATGTGATGGAAAAAACGTCTAGCCTATTAGATCATAACTAAACTACACTCAACTCTAGTTTAGTGATATCAGTATAATTAACACTTTCATATTAAATATTTGCATGACTTATCTACGTCTAGATGTATGGTTCTAATATTTAGTGTTAAGATCATCATAATATGTAAGTATAGTAACTATGTCTAACGCAAATAAATAAATTTCATTTCACTTCATTTAACAGAAATAAATTGATTGGTTTCAATAGCCTCAAAGACAGTTCTTAGAAATAATGATTTAGATGATGATCAGCCAATTGTTCTTTGAGTCGGGTATTTCGCTTCATCTTCATCTTCAGAGAGGCGGAGAGGCGTCAGTCACTGTTTTTCTTTTTTACATAATGGGAGTTCAGCTGGTCTTCACTGCAGGTTATTATGACAATCTTTTGTTTTTTTTCTAGCTTAAGTATTATTTGGTTTCTATAATCTCACAGATAATACGAGACAGAATCTTTGTGCAGATAAGTAGGTGTTCTAGTTAAAACTGGGACATATTTCTTTGCTCTGGACACAAAACCGCCTCCAAGAATCTCTTGTAACCTAAAAATAATAAAAATTTATTATAATAAAGTACCTCTTGTCTCAGTTCCAAGGGGCGAAAATTACCTACATAGCAAAAATCAAACGTCTCCAACGGCAAAGATACTTTTCTTACCATTTTGTTACGTAAACCTAAACATGATGATAGGGGTGCTTCAACCAAGTCAGCCGTTGGGGTTAATTTTACAACTTTCGAACAAGAACTTAGTGGATTGGTTGCGTATCATACGTTTTGTTTACGTCATAGGTACATACATACATACACATACACACAGACATACATATCGTATTTGGCTCTAAGTATGTGGCTGTCCAAGAAAATCCAAAAGCTAAAGGACTTATGTCCCTAGAGGAAACATATACCTACCTAACTTTATGCCGCCTATATGTAACTTCCCTGCGCATGAGAAGTAAAATGTTTATTTTTGTTGCAACTACATTGAGTCGTCCGCCCCATGTTACATACGGCGACTGCAACGGTGTAACAGAACACGGCAGTCGGCTGAATTCAGCGATCGACAGCTGCAACCGCCTAGCTACGTGATCGAAGTAGGCGGACAGACCTAAAGTAATGTAAAGACGACGTTCATTCGCCGCAGTAGTTTGAAACAACTTCGGCGACCGCATTACGGGAACGACTCAGTGTAATCACCGTTTAACTTTACCTGTGTTTTAAGTCATCGTGAAGCAAAATTTACGGCTCTTGCATTGAATACCCGCAGCCAATTGTGCAGCATCCACTACAACAACGCTCTCGTTCCGCACCATCATCGGTGCCGTCAAGACAAAATTATGCCATTGCGAGAGCTAAAATAAAATTCAGTGTTTTTTAAATTGTTTTCGGGCGAATGTTATAAATTCGAAAATAAAAAAGGTTAAAGTTCAAGTCGTCAAAAACAACTCGGTGTCAAAAGTGGGATATTGATCATGTTACTTCTTCACCTCACCGTCCGGAGTCAAATGGGGGGGGGAGTCGCGGGCAACAGCTGGTGCTACATTAAAACTCTTTAGCTTTGTAGTACTAATAGTACTTGTACTACTACTTATTCTGTGTCAATAGTCTCCTGAGTAAAACCGTCGACAGACGGACGACGGACAGACGGACATGGTGAAATAAAAAGGGTTGTTATTAAGTAGTTTTAAAACAAAGTAAAATTAACACAAAGCCGCCTTCAAAAAGCAATAACTACATACATACATACATACATAAACTCACGCCTTTATTCCCAGAGTGGGGTAGGCAGAGCTACAGAATTTGCAACGACTATAAAAACTTTTTGATAATTCTGTAACCACATTTTGCAAACTTAGGCGAAGATGTTTACCAGTGTATTACTCGTAGTGACAGGTTGCAAGCCCATCGCCTAACAGTACTACATGCCTTTATTACCTTAGTCGGCTTTTACGACATCCACGGAAAGGTACGGAGTGGCACTATTCTAATCCGGTTACCACACGGGGAAATAAATAACATCTTTTAAATGTTAGGTAATAGGTCAGTCCAACTGAAGTCTGCTTTTGGTTAAAAATATTGTAGGACGCCGACTTCAGTTGGACTGACCTAAGCTACCATTTTAAAAGAAGTTATTTTTTGCTTTTGCAGTCGGTGTTTTGTTTTTTAAACTATAATTTTATTTTATACTTTTAAGTCATCATAATTATGCTGTTATGTAGTCCCACTTCTCAATTAATAAGAAACTATAGAACATTTAAATCTCGCCGCAAGCAACGTCGCGGGAAAGTCAGAGTCATATATTTAAACCTAAGTATGCTTCATCATAGTCGCTCAACTATCTTAATCGAAATATCTTGTCAGCACGCTTGAAATATATACCGTTTAGGAGTTCCGGTGGCCATCTGTGGTCTTCATTATCAGTTCCACTTTACCAAATAGTGCTTTCCAAGAGCAAATACAAGAGTTACTATGAACAATACCAAAATCACTAAAGGTGTGCCTATACATTTTATAGAGTTCCGTTGATTCCTCATAGATTCCATCATCTTAATCTAAGATCTTAATTTTGATAAAAATGGGACCAAATAGAAAGCACTAGCTTTCAAATAAAAAAAGAATCATCAAAATCGGTTCACCCAGTCGAAAGTTCTGAGGTAACAAACATAAAAAAAGAAACACAGATGAATTTTGGGAACCTCCTTTTTTGAAGTCTTTTAAAAAAGGAACACGGTGTTGTTTGTTTGTATTTCACTTCAAATGCACTTACCTAAATATCTCAAGTTTTTGAAATAAATAATATAATATCACATATCATACATAACTTAAGAGCTTTCGTATAATAGCTTTCTAATGTTTGAAGCATTTTATTTTCGGTGACTCAAGTTTGTTCTATCTAAATAAATAATTACTAATGATAAGGTATACTTACTTTAGTTTTTAGTACTAAATAAGTAAATACTACACCTGTTTAAAACTCCAGCGCGATAGTTCGAGACATCATCGTCTCGGTTCCCGCTCTTGTACACTGGGGTTATAATTACTTGCTTTAATAACGCATCAGGGAATCGGTATTACCCCTGAAATTATTAAATATTTAATATTCTGTAATAAAATAAGGTATCTCAACTATGTTAAATCTTATTTAATTTAAATTGTATACGTCATTGTAGAACACGTGTATCGCTGATCGCTATCGTCTATATCGCTAGAGGTGAAGCACGCAGTGCGAGTTAGAGCCCAATGGCAACGCTCTGTGGTTGCCCCAGCTAGGGGATTAGGAATTAAAGTAAAAGTCTCCTGTTTTCGAGACCAAACTATTGAGTTCCAATATGGTGGGTCTACGTTAAGAATAGCGGAGATTCTGTCGCCACCTTCCAACTCCATCATCAGATCACCTCTTAGCTACGATAATATTGCGTTCTCATAGAGTTTACATACCTATGTGGTCCAAATTTTAGCCCATTCCGTTAGCGGGAAGTGGGTCAAATTTAATTTGCAAGATTTGACCCGTACATACCTACATACATTGCAAGTTAAATAAATGCTTGTAAAAATCGGAAATGAAAAGTAAATGGGTATTATTTTGTAGGGATTTTATCAGTTCAGTGAAGCCTGAAAGGCTGAGAGACAGACACATTTTCCAATTTAATCAATAGAACATATTTAATGGAATCTGTGCGTGACCCATTCATGTGAAATACCTTCTACGGTCCAATTATTGCAGCCAGGTACGAAGCACACCATAACACATCATGCAACGTGAAAAATTCTATGAAAAATTCGGAAATGAATTTTTCACTGACATAGAAACAAAAATTTGAACAATGTCAAAAAATGTCAAGACAGTTACTTATTGTGTTGCCATATTGATTCAATACAAATTGTCATAAATTATATATTTTTGCATTTTTATAAACCATAATATATATTTCAAAATAACAAAAGTTAATAAATATCCTTTTTTGTATTATGTTACATTTTTGTTTGGTTCCTAAAGTGCATTTTTTTTAATCCATCAGCAACACTGACATTGGTTTTTTTTCGTATCGCTTACGAAAAAAAACTCGTCATGTCTCGAAGATGGCGCTCAATCATAAGGCGGTCGTTGAAGCGCTTACACCGTTGACCAAGAGTCTATTATTGTTTAATCCACGCGCCATATTAATTATGTCAGAGAAGAATGAAAAGCGAACCATATCAAATGTACTAAGTTGCCATAGCATGGTTTTGTTTTCCGTTTTGAAGTGAAAACAATCATATCGGTGTCGTAGTTTTTCACCGATTTCCTAATACATTTCATGTTCATTTAATTCTAGTAATAATGGTCAAAACGGGCGATTCTAACTCTCAACGATCTTGTTCTGTGCCGCAGTGCAAATCGCGGGGTAACGAGATTGCACTCTTTCATTTCCCTAAAGACGAATCTCTCAGGAAGAAATGGACCGACGCTATCCAGATTGAGAAAAGAGTCTCCCCGGGCATGCAAGTTTGTAGCCGGCATTTCATCAAAAGTGATTATATATTTCCAGGTACGAATTTTGAAACACTTTGTATCTCTTTGGTAAATTGTTGTTATAACCTTTTTTTTTTCTATGTGGCACAGATCGTCTCGTGTAAATGTATCGATGTTCTTTTTTTCTGCACAGATTTCAACCGTATCAACGAAATGATTACACTGAGTTGTTAATTTAGAATTGAAACTGAATTTATTTATTGTTGTTATTGACTTTGGTATACATGAGACAGTGTCATAGGATGCAATGATAATGTGTATTGATGTGCACGCATCAGCTTTGATAATGTGCTATTCCTATCTAGTGTAGTCAACTGCATTTATTTTTAACTTAATTATGAATCTTAACCTTACAAGCAACTATCATGCAGGATGCTAATAACTAACTTAATATGTTAAATTAGTCTCTCTATTCCTAATACATTTTATTTGCCGACTTTACTACCAAGACTGGTAATAAACTCTCTATCAAAAGACCAGTTAAATAAATCCAACCTCAACAGATCTTATATGAGCCGTTGAGGAGTTTGTTTGGCCACCTTCCATCTCCATCGTCATAACAGTGTGATAGTACCATATTATTAAATCGTCATCAGAAATGCATAAGCATGCCAAATTTCAAGCCAATCTGACAGTTAGAAGTAGGTTAAAATTGACTTCCAAGTTTGTATTGAAAGTCTTTAATGTAAATAAATATTTATTATTATTATTAATTAACCTAATATAGTGTGCCACTGCTGGGCAAAAGACTCCTCCCTTTATTCCCACACCTCGCTGTCTATGGCAATCTTTGGTCAATCCTTCAAACAATCAATCAGTCATCCCACCATCTCCGCTTGGGTCTGCAATGCATCTGTAGATTCATACATTAAAGATCTCTTAATTTTTGTAGATATTACCAGTACAACCAAAGTACGTAGACTTAAGAAAACAGCAGTACCATCACAAAATCTGCCGTGGCAGTTCCCCAACAAGCATGTCAGCCCTGCGCTTGCTAAAGCCCGAATGGAGAGACTTAAAAACCGACAACAGCAAAGGTAAGTTGTGACTGTATTTGTGACTGTGCCTCCAACACCCATAATTGATTCAGATGGATCTTTCAAACTACGCACCATAGTGCTGCGTCACACACTGACCTGGTAACGCACAAGCACAAAGTCTCTAAATTGGCTGTTATTTTATATCCCATTAAAACACAGCATGTGGCATTAGATTGTTTGCAGGCCAAATTATTGCCACTGTAGGCATTTTGAGGCTTAACTTGTTACTATTCAGAAATACAATATGATAATGTAACATACTGCAAAGAAAACTGCCAAAATGCATTTAATGGCAAAAAAATTGTTGAAAAGTAAACAATGTAGTGGCAAACTTTTCATCTTTTGTGGAGTGTAATGTTTTCAGGGTTCATGTATGTATGTACAATTATTAATTCCATCACGGGTGACATAGGATGCCTAAATTTAAAAAATTAAAATAACAACAATGACAAAATGACACTTGTTTATGTCAACAAAAAAAAGTCTTCGAATTATTACAATATAGCAGTGGTCCCAGTAGAAGACAATATTCAAAAAAGTCGCTTAACTATAAAACCTTTTTTTTTTACCAAGGAGGGTAGCTAAATGCATGTAGGTTTAGGAAACATAAATTATTTGACATGTGTCGGAACACAAATGTCCACTTATATTCATCCGAAGTTGTCATACCGCACTCACAAAACAGTAAAAACATTGATTTGTTTACGGATGATTTTCACTACTATTTTGTTTATAAGTGTCTTTAAATTTTATAATGGAGATTCAAGGAGGTATGTTTAGTATTTTCTTAAAGGTTGTGTTTGATTTTTATGCTTCGTTTTATTGTTATAATTGATTTACGCAACACGTCGGAATACCCTATGAAAATTTCAATCTAGGAAATATATCGAAGCTTTTACTGTAGATACCCCGTGAACCCCCTGATGATTTATATGTAATTTTGAAGCAAAAAGTATGAACTTTAATATTCTTATGACAAATTTACCGAACACTTCCGAAGGTCTTGGTGATAGTCATTTTACGTCATTATAGTTTTAAGGTGAAAATACTTCATGTTTAATTTGTTTTAGACCAAGAAATCAATTATTCGTTGTCACGTATGTTTGTATTTGAACAATGGATAGGTGCTACCAAAGATAATAATGCTGAAAAATGCAAATACGTCATCCAGCAATTATCTAAGCCGATATTAGAAAATAATATTAATTTGTTCAGCTTTATGTGATATGTCTGTGGCTAGGTGTTTCATATGCGGAGCGACACCTAAAGAAATGAATGATGTCGAAAAGTGTCTCCAAAAATCTGTCCATGAGGAAAATTATGAGTATGGACTGTCTACTTATGAATATTTTTTACACGTGTCCTATCGGCTACCTGTCAAAAAATGGCAAATGAGATCTCAAGAAGAGAAATGTTGTTTTTTGGAAAGAAAAAAGCTGCTTCAAACAATGTTTAGACAAAAACTGGGTCTTATCATCGACAAACCACAAAGTGGAGGTAGTAGTTCCACAAATGACGGAAACACGGCACGTGCATTCTTTGACAATCCTAGAATAACTGCGGAAATAACAGGACTAAACGAAGATTTGATATACAGATGTTCTGTAATATTAAAAGTTTTAGCTTCTGGCCATAGGATTAATACAAAAAAAATCGAAGAATATGCCATAGAAACAGCGAAACGCCTCGTGACGAAATATCCGTGGTACTACCTTCCTGCTTCAGTGCATAAGGTTTTAATTCATGGGTCAGAAGTGATAGAATATGCTCTTTTACCTATAGGCGAGATGTCAGAAGAGGCTGCAGAAGCAAAAAATAAAGATGTGAGATACATTAGGCAACATAACACCAGAAAACAATCTAGGGTGACGAGCAACACTGATTTACTGAATCGACTACTATTAACATACGATCCTTTCATCACTGGCCTGTGAAGTTTGCCCCAAAAAAAGAAAGGATCACTGCCGAAAGACTGTGTTTCTCCAATTTTAGAACAAACATAACGTAATGAAGCGTTTAACACTATCTATCATATTTTTATTGCAACTTGTTTATTTTCGTCCGCTGTTGTATGAACGCGGGACCACTGTGTATAGGTATCATTTTGAAAGGTGCTTTTAATTTGGTTCTTTCTATACTATTTTTTTTTTTTTTTTTTTTTATGGCATAGAGATGGCAAACGAGCACACAGGCCACCTGATGGTAAGCGGAAACTGTGACCCATAGACATTCGCATTCACAAGACTGCAGAGCAATCCTAAGACTGCAAATGCGTTGCCAACCCTGAGGACTAAAGATGGAATGCCTCTATGCTAGTCATTTCACCGGCTGTCTTATCCCCAAACCGGAACACAACAATGCGAACACTGCTGTTTGGCGGTAGGTTAATGGATAAGACGGTGGTAGCGATCCGGACGGACCCTGCACAAGGTCCTACCACCCGCAAAACTACATTTACTAGCATTTTGAGTATAGCACCTAAAGCAGCTAGGATTTAGTATTTTTAACTGACTTCAAAAGAAGAGGAGGTTCTCAATTTGAATGTATTTTTATTTATGTTAGTTACCTCAGAACTTTCAACTGGGTGACCCATTTTTAATGATGTTTTTTTTTGAACCTTGTGCAATTTTGCACCAGCTGGTGCCATTCTTATCAAAATGAAGATCTGATGATGGAGTCCATGAGGAAACAACGTAACTCTTCATAATTGTTAGGCATACCTGTAGCGATTTTGGTATTATCTCAAAAGGGTTAAAAAAAAACTGAGGTTATTAATGTGATGATTGTGTTGCCATGTGTTTCTGAAACAGCTCTTGTTAGTTTGACTTTGATTTTTCACAGAGGATCTGCCACTCCAGAAAGCAAAATTGAAGCTGATAAAAAAAAGGAACCTGAAGCTGTTAAACCATCACTTATTAAGGATGATTCATCACTCATAGATGAAGATGAAGTAGATCCGTTGCTCAAGGACCTGGTGAAGGGGGAAAAGGATTCTGTCAGTGATGACGGTAATATAACGGAAAATGAAGTTGATGAATTAATACAGAAGACAGAGAAGAAGATTGACAATAAAGTCACAGAGGCTAAGAAATCGATTACTGTAAGTATCTCTGACAAAAAAGAGGATAAACTACAAGTAGTCCGTTCGAGTAGCACTATTAAAAAAAAAACAGCAGATAGAAAACCAGTAATACATGTAAGTATCATTATTTGGAATAAGTATTTAGTGGTCCACTTCACACTAGGTCTCATTAGAAATTTGGAATAAGTATTTAGTGGTCCACTTCACACTAGGTCTCATTAGAAATTTGGAATAAGTATTTAGTGGTCCACTTCACACTAGGTCTCATTACGGGTTTTTGCGGGTGGTAGGACCTTGTGCAGGGTCCGTCCGGATCGCTACCACCATCTTATCCATTAACCTACCGCCAAACAGCAGTGTTCGCATCGTTGTGTTCCGGTTTGGGGATAAGACAGCCGGTGAAATGACTAGCATGGAGGCATTCCATCTTAGTCCTCAGGGTTGGCAACGCATTTGCAGTCTTAGGATTGCATTGCAGTCTTGTGATTGCGAATGTCTATGGGTCACAGTTTCCACGTACCATCAGGCGGCCTGTGTGCTCGTTTGTCTTCTCTATGCCATAAAAAAAAAAAAAAAAAAAAAAATTAGAAATTTGGAATAAGTATTTAGTGGTCCACTTCACACTAGGTCTCATTAGAAATTTGGAATTTAAAATTATCTATTTAAGCACCTAATAACTAAACACATTTTTACTTTATAAAAGAAAAACTTGACCACCTTACAGTATCTATTCTATTATCATGGGTAAGTTAAAAAATATATAGATTATATTAACTTGAAAAACGAAACATTCACATGTTAAATCATAAGACTAGTTATGACATGTTGCCATGAATTTAATTCTATTTATACTTTACTAAGTAATGCGGTCCGGGCGTCTCCATGTCCGTCGCAATCTTGGACCCTAAAGTTGTTGAACAGATGAAGTAGCAGAATGATTAAGTAGTACCTAGCCTAGCCTATCATTATCATGAGAAGTACCATTTAAAAGCTCTCATCTCTCTTATGAGGGGTATCACTTTAAAATCTCTCATCTGGCTCATGATAGGAGGTATCATTATCATTTCAAATGTTCTCATCTGTCTCATGAGAGGTATTATTTGAAAGCTCATCTCTCTCGCATGAGACGTATCATTTTAAAAGCTCTCATCTCTGATGAGACGTATCATTTTAAAAGTTCTCATCTGTCTCATGAGAGGTATCATTTGAAAATTCTCATCGCTCTCATGAGAGGTATCAATTATAAGATCTCATATCTCATGAGTGGTATCATTTAAAACTTCGAATGTCCGAAACGGTCCATCAGTTAAGAAGCTACGATGCCACAGACAGGTACACAGATACACGTCAAACTTTTACCACAGATAACCGCTTACTTGTTTCCGTCGGGTTTAATAGTCCTTAATAACTATAACTTTTAAATGAAATCATTGTTTTCAGATGCGAGCACGGGCCCCTACGAGGCTCAGACACCGCAAAGGCGTGTTAAAATGTGAATTATGCGGCCGAAAGTGCCTCACGCCGCAAGCCTTGAGGACCCATCAACTCATCGCTCATAAACACACTAGAAGCAACCAAAGCAGCCCTGAAATCAAGTCCCCTGTCGTTAAGAAACCTAAAGAAACTCCAAAAGCTAGTCTGCGCAAGTTAAGCTCAGATAAACTGCGGGAATTACTATCCCCGAAAGTAGACAAAGATAAATCTCTAAATGAAAACTCAGTTGAAAAAGAACTCCAAGACTTTGATAGTGACACAATGGATACGGATTTCTCATCGGAGAGTGAATTGGAGAAAGAAACACAACTGACTAAACCGGGGAAAAAGGACAAAATAAAGACCGAGTTCGAGTGTCCGAAATGTAGGAGGCGGTTTGCTGTTTACTTCTCGGCTTTTAGGCATATTCAGAAGCATCATCCCGGGGCGCAGCAGAAAAGGTAAGGCCCCGTACACATAGCCCGCGGATCACGGCGCGATTTGCGACGCGATTTCACGGCGCGATTTGCGGCATGTGTGTGAACCTAGCATATCAATTTCTGGAATCTCAAAAATTAAACACAGTTCTAGTAGCATCCCCAATAGTTCTACAGTTCTACATATTTATTTTCGATAGTTCAGCTTTTATTTTCAGAAAAACGATTTTTTCAAAATGAGATGCTAACTTCGCGTTCCGCCTATTAGCATCTCAGCAGTTCTCGATGCCTGGGCCTCAAATACGTCAGAAAATGCATAGTTCTGTGATCTGGAAACGATACAGCAAAAGTTCTGGCTAAAAAAACATAAAAATCTATAAATGGGATGAAATGCTAGAACATTTTATATAGTTCCAGTTAGCTTTGAAAACATAATAATCTAGACTTACACTGAGATGCTGCAACTTTTAAGAGAGTTCAGCCTAGCATCTCAGCGGTTCTCGATAGCTAGCCCACAAATACGTAAGAAACTGCACAGTTCTATGTTTTAGAGTCAAAACAGCCATAGTTCTGGTCAAAAAACCTAAAAATCTAGACTTGCACTGAGATGCTGCAACTTTTTAGAGAGTTCAGCCTAGCATCTCAGCGGTTCTCGATAGCTAGCCCACAAATACGTAAGAAACTGCACAGTTCTATGTTTTAGAGTCAAAACAGCCATAGTTCTGGTCAAAAAACCTAAAAATCTAGACTTGCACTGAGATGCTGCAACTTTTAAGAGAGTTCAGCCAAGCATCTCAGCGGTTCTCGATAGCTAGCCCACAAATACGTAAGAAACTGCACAGTTCTATGTTTTAGAGTCAAAACAGCCATAGTTCTGGGCAAAAAACCTAAAAATCTAGACTTTCACTGAGATGCTGCAACTTTTTAGGGAGTTCTGCATAGCATCTCAGCGGCTCTCAATAGCTAGCCTACCAATACGTATGAAACTGCAGAGTTCTATCGTCTGGAGTCGATACAGCGATAGTTCTAGCTTAAAAATCATTAAAATCTAGACTTTCACTGAGATGCTGCAACTTTTTAGGGAGTTCTGCATAGCATCTCAGCGGTTCTCAATAGCTAGCCTACCAATACGTATGAAACTGCATAGTTATATGCTCTGTAGTCGAAACAGCAATAGTTCTAGCTTAAAAATCATAAAAATCTAGACTTACACTGAGATGCTGCAACTTTTTAGGGAGTTCTGCATAGCATCTCAGCGGTTTTCAATAGCAAGCCTACAAACACGTATGAAACTGCAGAGTTCTATCGTCTGGAGTCGATACAGCGATAGTTCTAGCTTAAAAATCATTAAAATCTAGACTTTCACTGAGATGCTGCAACTTTTTAGGGAGTTCTGCATAGCATCTCAGTGGTTTTCAATAGCTAGCCTACCAATACGTATGAAACTGCAGAGTTATATGCTCTGTAGTCGAAACAGCAATAGTTCTAGCTTAAAAATCCTAAAATACTAGACTTTCACTGAGATGCTGCAACTTTTTAGGGAGTTCTGCGTAGCATCTCAGCGGCTCTCAATAGCTAGCCTACCAATACGTATGAAACTGCAGAGTTCTATCGTCTGGAGTCGATACAGCGATAGTTCTAGCTTAAAAATCATTAAAATCTAGACTTTCACTGAGATGCTGCAACTTTTTAGGGAGTTCTGCATAGCATCTCAGCGGTTCTCAATAGCTAGCCTACGTTTTTCTGAAAATAAAAGCTGAACTATCGAAAATAAATATGTAGAACTGTAGAACTATTGGGGATGCTACTAGAACTGTGTTTAATTTTTGAGATTCCAGAAATTGATATGCTAGGTTCACACACATATTTGCGGCGCGATTTGCGACGCGATTTCACGACGCGAAGTTGCCGATATTCTACTAGTCATTTACGGTAGTTTAAACTAAGAAAATCGGCGAACAATACCCGCGAGAAATATGCGAAACTGCTCCACACTAGGGAGGTTACACACTGAGTATTTCATCAGTTCCGTTCGTCAGTCTGGTCAAACTTCGACTGCCGCCAGAATTATGGATGGTTCGAAATTTCGGACGGTTACACGATCATTCCAAAACTGAAGTCAGACTGATAAAACGTACACCAGCTACTGTTTAGAGGGAGGTCACACTTAGTATGTATGTATGTAAACACTTTATTGTACAAAAAACGAAAATCAAATAAAATATTTACAGAATTAGAATGTACAAAGGCGAACTTATCCCTTTAAGGGATCTCTTCCAGCTAACCGTTGGTCTTAGTATTTCGTCAGTTTAGTCCATCCGCTCGGCCAGAATGAACAGAGAATGATTGTCTACCCCACGGACTGTGATGTGATTTGACAAAGATTTCACCTTTTTCTGTTAAGACTGCACCGAGAAAACGCCAAGCGTCCAGTAATGAGGGCGCTACTGTACATCCGGCGTACGCTCGGCGCAGTCTTAACTTACTCTCTCATAGTTTAGTTGTCATGTACCCTATAAATTGTATATCGAGTTGTAGAACAAAAAAACATCCTTCGATTTCAAGACAATACTCTAGTTTATTAGAAAACTATAATAGTAGTGAGAGCGTCTCTAGACGCTTGACGTAGTCTTAAACAATGGTGGCCAAATACATATAATACAAACTCTAGTTATATTTTTACATCTCTAGTTAGATTTTTAAAAGTTTTTATTTAACTTGCAATGTATGTGTGTATGTAAGGGTCGCATCTGGCAAGATCTTCTCGGTCTCCGATGAAACTGAAAACTTGCATACGCCTTTAGTTTTGATGACAATACAATAATATAGTACCATCGAGCTGATCTGATGATGGAGACTCAGAGTGGCCATAGGAACTCCTAAATTACACATGATAAAATCGTATTAGGGTTTGTTAGAATCGCCTTGACAATTAGATGACGACTGTGCAAAAAAGTACAGTCAGCAATAAAAGCTTGTCCCAAAAATGAAATTTTTGACAGATACTTATTTAATTTCCAGCGCATCAGGCCTCACAGGCACCCTAAAGCCTTCCCGCGTAGAGATCTGCACCATTTGCAACTTGGCCTTGACCGGGGACGTTCACGTGTGCGGGGGCCCGCTCAAGCTGGCCGTCGGCTTCTTCTGCACAGGCTGCAACCAGGAGTTCAAGTCGCTCACACTCTTCGACATGCACAAGTCAGGAATGCACAGCGAGGGAGTGGAGAGCATGTTCTTCCCTACTTTAGATGGTGAGGATATTGTCATTAGAATAGAATAGAATTACCTTTATTTCAGACTACAAGGCCTATATTTACAAATGGGTAAAAATAAAAATAAATGTACATGAGGACGCTATTTAAATGTCACTTAAATGATGTCTAACTTACAATTTCATTACAATTGACGTATGTTTGACGTTAACCAACAGTTTCGTGACGGTGACAAAACTCTCTTTAACTGGACATTTATTTTGATTTTTACCCAAATACCTTACAGACTAACATACATAACAATATATAAATTAAAACGACCACTTTTACACTTTCGCGGTGTGCTCTGGCCGGCGGCCACGAAATCGCCGAAATATGACATCCCTCGGCCGGAATTCCTCCTTTAAAAAGGTCGACAGATCTTTAGTGAGTACTCAAAAGACTTAAAATTAACCTTGTGGCGGGGTTCAAGCACTCGACCCTAAGAGTAACTCCGATCTTAACTCTTACATACTCTACGAGACCCTTCGCCTCCGTAGAGTAATGTAATCGGGACACGTACAGCTGCGTTGTGGGTGTAGCAGGACACAGCAAGTGGTTTGGTCCGGTCACAAGTTCCTCGGGGCAGACTTCTTTTTAATCTCTACCCGGGTAAAATCATCGCTGTCCCGCTTGGGACACGTCAAGGTCAATATCTGCTTATCAAGACCAAAGTTGATCGGGTCGCCACATTCCCGAACACATGGTTGAGAGAGGCGATGGCTGAGATACGCGTCATACTGGTGAACACTCGTGATCCCACCAACGTGACTTTACACGTAGAGACCTCGTCGTTCTCATAGTCATTATTTTAATTTTTATCTTTTTATCTTTATTGACCTCACACTTATAGTAATTTTAATTTGTGCTGGGTTATGATTGAAAAAATGACCTGCTGTGTTTTCTAGCGGTGCTTCATGCGCAATGATGGTCTTGTCCGAAGCGCTAGTATATTTGTTACATATTACCGACGCGACGTGTACGGTCACGAGCGTTAATTTGGGACCCATTTCAAGAAAAATATGCTTGAAGTAGTGAATATCATTAGAGATGTCAGATTGACTTTGGACCTAAGGTGGGTCCCAAATTAAATCTCGTGACTGTGCAAGAGCCCTCATGTGGCCCATATATTGAATGAATATATTGAATATTGAATATACCGTACCAGATCCCGTTTACATGTGTGCTCAAAATTAAAATTTTAAAAATATTTATTCCGTAAATAGGCCACATGAGGGCTCTTTTACACGTTGGCAATATGGAGTGAATCTACTAGCGGTTCCGACAAGACCATCTTTGCAGAGAAGCGCCGTAAGAAACTCCAGCAAAAGGTCATTTTTTCAATCATAAAAACATAATAGTACTTAAAAGTAAGTTACATTAAGTAAAGTAAGTAACTTACTTTTAAGACTGCGCCGAGCGTACGCCGGATGTACACTGGCACCCTTTACTATTATTGTGTTTTCGAATAAACTAAAGTGTTTTCTTGAAATTGGTCGATAGTTTTTGTACTACATATGAAAACACAACTTATAGGGTATATTACATAGTTTAATAACATTTCACCTTCGAGTTATCAACTTAACGGAAAAAAGAGACCACCTTTTCCCGTTAATCTGACTAATCAAAGGGTAATTGGTATTAAAGTTTGTTACGTATCCCATAAATTGTGTTTTTACTTGCGCTACAAAAACGGATCGTCTGATTGTAAGGAAATTCTTTAGTTTATTAGTAAACACAATAATAGTAATGAGGGCGCCATTAACCGCTCGGCGTTTGCTCGGTACAGTCTTAAGCACCTACTATTATGTTATATTATGCTCGTTGGTCTAAAATAAAAACTTGTTGCAGAATTTGAAAACTGGAAGTACAGAATGGAGAACCAGACCAAGGTGCGGTACACGATTCTGGACCAGAACGACACCAAGAAGATCCACCGCTGCACGCACCTCACCACGTTCGGCAGCGGCAACCAGAGCCGCTCGCGCATGTGCCCCTCCTCCATCATCGTGCAGGAGTTCGCCAAGGGTTTCCAGGTAATATACACCACTATAGGCGCTAGGAGGCCTTCATACGGGTCTCTATTGACTGCCATAATTATTTTTAGTCATAATGTGTTTCAAGTCATAATTTTCGCAAGTCATAATGCATTTTTCTCAGGACACGGTTATTTTTTCAGGATTTTTATAAATTAACCTAACCTAACCTAAATAATCTACACGATAAACGTTTATCAAAAACTGTAACTTCAGCCTGAAAGAAGTTATGACAAAAAAAAGTATGACTAACAATACATTATGACCAACGATATGTATGGCAGTCAAGGGGATCCGCTTCAGACACACACACACATACACAAGCTCACGCTTTTATTCCCAGAGTATGCAGAGCTACAGAATTACCAACCTCTCTAAAAACCTGTTGACAACTATGTAACCACATTTTGCACAGTCAGACTAAGATGTTTACCAATGTATTAGTGACAGGTTGCAAGCCCATCGCCTAACAGTACTATAAGTACGCCTTTATTCCCTTAGCCGTCTCTTACGACATCCACGGGAAGACATGGAGTGGCACTATTCTAACCCGGCAACCACACGGGTAAACTTTTGGTCCCATTTTTATCAAAATGAAGATCTGATGATGGAATCCATGAAGAATCGACAAAAATCTTCGAAATTTATAGGCACACCTAAAGCGATTTTGGTATTTTTCATTTTAACTCGTGTATTCCTTTTGGAAAGCACTTTTTGGTGAAGTGGAACTGATGATGAAGACCACAGATGGCCACTGGAACTCCTAAACGGTATAAAGTGGGACTACATCAAAGCATAATTATGATCACTAAAAAGTATAAAATAAAAAGTCACTGACCAGTTCAAATTGGTGTAGAACTTTTTGATTGGTAGTCAAAATCGAAAAGTCATATTTTTAGGTAATTGTACATGAATAAAATAAAAGTTAAAAAAAACAAAAACCAGCCTTCCAAAAGCAAAAAATAACTTTTAAAATGGTCGGTCAGTCCAACTGACAGACAGTCTGCTTTTGATTAAAAATATTGTAGTACGCCGACTTCAGTTGGACTGACCGACCATTTTAAGAAGTTATTTTTTGCTTTGGACGACGAGTTTTTGTTTTTAGTTCGTGTAAATAGAAATGTTTATTTGCTAGAATACGTTACAATAAGATCATAAAATAAATAACAGAATCAGTATTCAGCCGACATTAAAAGCGCAGCAAACAGACAGATAAATTTACTTTCAGTTGTAATTTTAGTACCGATATAAAACTCTTCCGAGACTGACTGAACTTTAAATCTGCAGGGAATATTAGGGAACCACGGGCTTGGACTAAGAAAGGACTTTTTTAAAATACTGTAGGAAAAGGGGTACTAACAGAAAACATATTTTTTACGCGGTCGAAGTCAGTAATAGACTTTAGTTGACCGACATAAGATTATTTTTCTCTCTCTGTAATAATTCGCAATAATTCACTGGTGGTTATAGCTACATCTTTCATTTCAGGTTCATTATTATCCAAACCACTTCGGCCACAACAGCGAAGCGTATGCTCTGAGTGGTGTCTTCAAAAAGTATTCCATAGCGTCCCTCATGAATTTGGGTCCTAATAACCCTGTTAATCCAAACAAGCAAACCCTACCCACTCATGGCAACTCTTACGCCAAGCCCAGCACCAACAGCGAAGATCTCATCGGAGAAACGGACCTCTACTTGCAGTTCAAAAAACTAACCGAGCTCCTGGTCAACGAAGCTGCCAAAATCAATGTTAACAGTCTAAAGAAAATCACGAGGAAAGTTCTAGAAATAGTGCCCATCATCGCCAGCTATGTTGAAGACGATGAAGATGACATGTCTTCCAAGCTTCCTCCGAAACAGGACACAGAGGATTTACGGGAGCAAATCAATAAAGCCTTTCAAAGTTTCAAGAAGAAGGAACCGCGGAAGAGAAAAAGTGTTGATGTTGATTCGTTGCTGGTAAAGAGAAGCAAACCAGTGTTTCAGAGTACGGAGAACACTTTGAAAGAGCAGCGGAGTAAAGCACAAGTTAGGAAATCTGCACCCGTTGTCAAATTTAAAGAAGACAAAGAAACTACGGTAGACAAAAAGGAAAGTAATCAGGAGAATGTAAAGCTTGATACCAAAAAAGATAAAACCCCGGTGAGTATTCAAAAGAGTTTCAACCAATCTCCATCGTTCATAGACCAGTACCAAGAATTTGTTGGCAAAACGATGAGCAGCAAGGCAGCAGATAAAAGGAAGCCAAAAGTTGAACCGAAGAAGAAACTTGTCAAGGTTAAGATTGGCCAGTTTAAGCCTAGTCCGAAGAAGGTGAACAATCCGAAAAACGACAGTCCGAAGACTGAAACAGATTCACCTTCAAGAAATAGTATTAGCAATGTCAAGGAAATTGAGTATGAGGTGAAGGAACAAGAAAATGACTGTAATATATTGATATTGAAAATATAACCAAGCCTTAAAGTCATCTCAGACTAAAACACCCCGGCACCACATTAGCGGGGCTCAGCCCAAACAGCAGCAAACATTAACACTGCACCGAGCAAACGCCGAGCGTCCAGTGGCGCCCTCATTACTATTATTGTGTTTTCTAATTAACTAAAGAATTTCATTGAAATCAAACGATACGTTTTTGTAGTGCAAGTAAAAACACAACTTATGGAATACGTAACTAGCTTTTTCAACTTTAACAACAATTAAAAAGGTGGCGACTTTTTTCCGTTAAGTTGATAACTCGAAGGTAAATTGTTATTAAACTATGTGATATACCCTATAAGTTGTGTTTTCGTTTGTAGTACAAAAACCTACCGACGAATTTCAAGAAAATACTTTAGATTATTAGAAAACAATAATAGTAATGAGGGGCTGTACATCCGGCCTTATTTCGAATGTCATGGACTCATTATAGTGCGTTTATGTATAACTAAGTGGGTTATACTATTACTATACAGTTAGCCGCTTTCTATAGTGTTATGGGTGTGTAACGTTTGATATATTTTCACATGATGTAACAGTATTTGATATAATTTCAAGGGATATAATCACTTTAAAGGTATACATAATGATTGGTATGCAAGAGTCAATATTTACACAAACATTCTTCGTGTGTTATATCTACAACTCGACATCACCAGGACCATCAACCCACCAGGATCATCGACCAGGAGTCCAGGCATGAAAAAAACCGTTTGTATAATTTCATTGTGTATAATGTAACTAGCGACCCGCCCTCGCTTCGCTTCGGTTTATGTGAGTTTTCGGTAACACCCGTAAATAAAACAAAGTTTATTATACATGAAAACCTTCCTCTTGAATCACTCTATCTATTAAAAAAAACCGCATCAAAATCCGTTGCGTAGTTTTAAAGATCTAAGCATACATAGGGACAGACAGCGGGAAGCGACTTTGTTTTATAATATGTAGTGATGATAATAAACCATTATTATAGTAAACTTATGTTATAATAAATAATATACCATTTGTTGTTATATCGATTGATACGCGCCCGTAAATGGCAGGCGCCCGACGTTCCAAGAAGGAAACTAATATTTTTAGGGTGTAAATATGTACAGTGACGAGATTTAATTTGGTACCCACCTTAGGTCGAAAGTCAATCTTAAGTTCTACAACAATAAGGTTGACTTTCTTAAAAGTTACCAATGACTTGACATCTCTAATGACATCGACAACTTCAAGCATAATTTTCTTGAAATGGGTCCCAAATTAACGCTCGTGACCGTACTTACATATGTACAGGAGTATTTTATCGAAACGCCTTTCAACGAACTTATCATTACGCGAAATTTTGATTTCATCAAATGGCATTTTTTTTGGTGGTCACATGTTTAACCTAACCTAACTTACGTAATGAATGTTTAAGATATTCTGAAACAAAAGGCAGCAGAAAATCGCGTTCGATGAAATTTAATTCGATAAAATGTTACAATCGATGAAGTTAAATTCGATGAAGTGATGGGTAAACATGTAGAGTGCTGCCATTTTGCACTGCAGCTGTCGGTAATCTTCGTTTTTCTATGACACACGAGTGACAAATATACTTTTGGTTGCGCGTACAAGCGTGATAGCGATAGCCAGCCGAAAGCTAAAGAAGCTGGGAATAATCCATGTATATATTATATTTTGAAATTCGGGCTATGGAGTTGCCCTTTATTCTGCCAGTGCCATACTTTGACACTGGCAGAATTGTTTCGCTGTACTGTAGCCCATATATTAGAGAATTGAAATTGACATGAATAGTTTATTTAATTCTATTTTTTTTATGCTTTAGAGTTAGAGATGTGCAATTCTCGAGCATTCTCTTTAAGGAATTGTTTTGTAATAAGAAATTCGAGAATTCTCTCGAATGGCACATCACTATTTAGAGAACTGCCTTTCAATGTTTTTTAGGGTCCCGAAGTCGAACAGGGAACCCTTAGTGTTTCGCCATGTCCGTCTATCCGCGGTCTAACTCAGATACTCTTGGTACAGTCAACAGCATAAATAAGTGATCATATACATTGTCACTTTAACGTCGTGTTTGAAATGTTACACAAAATTGTAAAACGATGGAAAGTGACAAGGTACAGCAATTATCACTTATTTATGCTGTTGACTGTACCACAGAACTGTAACTTGAAAAATGTTATACATTTTACGCTGAAAAAGTCGTAAAATTAAATCTTGTTAAATATTCTTTTTTCTGCTAGCAAAGGTATTTTTTTTATATTGTATTGTATCCATTGAGAGTAACATTGGATAGCCCTTAAAAAAGTATTATGTTCGTATCAACTTTTACTAGCTTTTACTTAACTTATCGTGTTAGTTTGGGTCAAATCTTGCTAGTTCATTTTTAAGGCAGTCCCCGTCAATGGAACTGGTTCAAAATTGACTTGCGAGAAGCTGAAATTTGGAATTGGAACGAAACGGTCTCTTTTAATGTTGAACTTGTGTCGGTGGTGCCGACGGCGTCAGTGGCACGACTTTCGGTGGTCGGCCAGAGCAGTCTGTATAGGGGTGTTTGTTTGTACATAATGTATTCTTTTTATCATAGATCACAGACTTGCTTTGCTTGTTGTATATTCGTAAATATCTTTCATTTTCCAGTCTTACGCCTGTCGTTTGATGCTATGGCGGTCGTTTTTACAAAAGTTGTTATGAATTATTGAGTAAACGAAATTACGAATGTGTATACATATATTGAATGCTTGTAATTTAATTATAGCCTATGAGTCGAGACACATGTTTATGTATGCGGTTCCATTATCGAGGCAGACTGTACTTTTATGTGCACAGATCTCTAGCTAGGGAGGCCACACTCGATGGGCTAATAAATAATAATGGTTTTATTTCCGAAACTGTAAACATTTCAGGATTTTTAAAAAGCCAGTTTTTGGAACCCATTAGTTTAGGTTAGGTTTGTTTTATATAATTCCCAAAAAGTTAGTTTTCAGAAATAAATAATAATTACCCATTGCATTATGTATTCTGAATTATGATACGTACCCTTTATAAACGTCCGACGTCAGAAAGTTTTTTTTAAACCCTAAACTCGTCTACATTTTGTTTCTTATATTAAGGCGAAGGTTAGCCTTACTCTGTTACTAGATAATGCACAATAAACGTATTTTAAACTCGTAAGGCCCCACGAGCTAACTTTAGGATATTTGTCGAAGTGACTAATTTTAGGCCCGTATTAATAAACTAATCTCAACTCTAAGGCTCGTCTTGAGATGTGTCAAAAATGACAGTGTTCTATGGTTTGACGTTTACTTTAACGTATCTTGTGACGGGCGTCTCAACCAAGATGAGTTTATTAATACGGGCCTTAGTTGACTGAGATCCTACTTTAAAAACCGAAGTTACGATAGCTCCTTTCTCTCGAATCATACTCGAATGACGAATGACGGGGATGGAGCTAACGTAACTTCAATCTTCGATTTTCAAAGTAGGGCCTTTAACCGACAATATTCTGAACTACCGGAGTGGGTGTTACGAGGTAAAGTATGATTGCTTTATCATAGCGTATTTTAACCCTTTATAAGGCATAAGCATTAAGATTCCAAAAATAGGTTGTTCTTGTTTTAGATTGGCTTTTGTTATTGTTTACACTTTAGGAAAATTAAAAAGAGAATATGGTGGGAAATTATGTTCCCTCTGCCTTATAAATGGTTATGGCTGCACCGAGCGTCCAGTGGCGCCCTCATTAGCTCATTAAGTCATTACTATCTGTATGTATGTATGTATGTATGTAAACACTTTATTGTACAAAAAACAGAAAATTACATACAATATTTACAGAATTAAGACGTACGTAGGCAAACTTATCCCTTTAAGGGATCTCTCCCAGCAAACCTTTGGGCGATTGAGAAAAAAAAAGAATGTGGTAGCCTTTAGTACAAAACGAAGTTTACAGTAGCTGCGTGAACTATTTTAGACCTTATGAATAAATACTAACAGAAACATAAAAAGGCAATAATAATAATTAAATACACACACTTACATATTATATGTATGTATAAAAACTCTTTATTGCACAAAAAAAAATACAACATTGTTATTACAGTAATGTATAAAGGTGAACTTATCCCTAAATGGGACACATATACATACAATATACATATATAAAATAAGTAAATAAATAAATACATATACATTAAAACAAAGGACACTATACAATTATAAGGAGTCAAGCCAGTATGTCTTCAATTTCCCCTGTAGAGATGCGACCGATTGCGATCTAATATCAAATGGCAGCCGGTTCCACAAATACTATAAATAAAAAATACAGAACACCAAATACTATGATTGTGTTTTCTAATAAATAATACATAATAGGTACATACAGGTCAAACAACCTTCCGCTTTGCCACAGTCGGGTAAAAACCATCCTTCGATTTCGAGAATGCTTTTGTTTCTTCGAAGAATATTAGTAATGACTTGAGGGCGTCACTGTATGCTCGTAATAGCTCGGCGCTGTGTTAAACACACTTTATTGTGCGTCCATGAATAATCTGACCATGTTACTTTATCTTTAGAAATAAGCTACTGTTAGTATTTATATTATAAAAGTAAAATTTGAATTCGTTATGATATTATGAACTTTGTTTTTTGCTCGCACGATAATGCCACGTTAAGAGGGTATCGCTCGTTGATTTAACGCATGTGTCCCTTTCACATTATTGTTAGAGAGAGACAGATGCGTTGGTGTGCTATTCCCTCAAAATTTAGCGTAAGCTTGTAAATAAAAAATAATTGCTTAGTAAAATGTTTTTTTTACTTCACATGTCCCTGTCCTATATTTATTTAACCTATTTACTCTAAAACCAGACTCTTGGTCAGTATTTAAACTAACTAATCGTTAAAAATCGGAACTAATGGTTAAATCTCAAAGTACTTCTATATTGCATTCAAATATGACTGTATGTGTTCTAAATAAATTAAAAAAAAACAAGGAAATGTGTAAAATTTTCGATTCCTCTTTCGAATTTTAACAATTAGGTAGTTGAGTTAACTACTGATCAAGTAACGGGCCCTTAGTACTCTCACTGCCGCACTCACAGGCGTCAATTAAATTTAATGCTGCTGCTGTCACTTTATTTGCTATAGCAATAGAATAAGACAAGTCACTAAAAAGGCATTAAATTTAATTGACATCTCTTAGTGCGGCGGTTAGAGCGACTTGCACACAAAAATTTAAGACTGGGTTAAGACACTAACTTGAGTTAGTAAACGTCACAGAAAATTTATGATTGACACTATGAACTGCCCCAATCAGAGATGGGTAAGGACCAAAAAGTTGTCCACGCTAACTCAATCAATTTTTTCTATGAAACTTTTCCGTTGTGACACGAAAATTAGCCATACAATTTTGTAGGGATACTTTTCGTCGCACAACGGAACTTTTGTCGTACCTTCGTCGTTTGTATGGTTAACTGCGCTTAAGTGTGGTCCAACTTTTTGGTCCTCACCCAGATGTCAATTAAATTAAATGCTTGATTAAAGATGCGGCTGTCACTTTCTTTGCTATAGCAATAGAATAAAGACAACACGTCACTAAACAGGCATTAAATTTAATTGATCTCTCTGAGTACGGCAGTTCATAGTGTCAATCTTAAATTTTCTGTGCAAGTGGCCCGTACTGACACTTCCACATTATCTGTCATAACAAATATACTGGCAGATGCTAGTGGCAACGATAGACGGCCAAGTGCTAATACTGCACAGAGTGGTTCAAAGTTTGTGCGTGTGTAAGTATGTGTCCGTCAGTGGCATCGTAGCACCTAAACGGGCGAAACGATTCGGACGTGAGTTAAAAAAAAAACTAGTTTTACAGATGTCAGTTCTGAAATTAGAGATTACCATAGTTTCCTATTACCAACAAAATGAATGATAAATTAGTTCTTACTTCTTTCATCCATCCTTACTAATATTATAAACGTGAAAGTATATCGTTGCTTAAATACTAAAGGGCCTCAAATCAAAATGTGTTTGTGTTGCATTTACATTCGGAATGCTATATACTTTAAGTTTTAAATCCAACTATATCTGTTTTTGTTTTGTGGCGCTTTTGCATTTAAGCAGCGATATGTAGATGTCCTTTCCTCACAGCGTAAACTGAACTGCAAAGCTATGTCATAATAACCGCCCTGAACGGATCATAATTCATAAAGGAATTGGGTAAACGATTTATAGGTTCTAGTTCTACGAACATAATTAAACCTAGCCACTATTGAAGAGGATAAGAAAACATATGACTATATTTTTGATGCAACTCACGTTAAATAGAAACATGTTTTTAATTTGGAAGCCCAATGGCAGTATAATTTAAGTTTCTTGGTCTTTGGTCGTTGAAAATCTGTGCGCTCTGTGGTACTTGTTGTTTGTTTTGAGTTTTTGACAGCTCGCTTGTAACCGTTACACATATTGAAAGTTAATTCAACCGATTTTGAGTAATTTTCATACTTTATTATTGGTGAATAGTTATAAAGCTTCTGAAATGTTAACAACGTCCAAAGGAAGTAAGTAATTTACAATCAATGGTGATAGGCGTCACCATTATAAGTTATAAGCAATACTTTTTCCCCAAGTCTTTGGTCGTCCTTAAACTTATTTAACTTGTATTTTACGATGGTTTTACAACTACATTTTACTGCATTTCACTGACTCGATGCTTCAGTGGTTGTGTGCTGACTATTGACTCGAAGAGCATGGGTTTAGATTCCGCCAGAGATGAATGTGCAAACGTGAAATCATGGCTTTTGAAATGTTTATCCAGACTACAATCATTGGTATCGAGGTATTCCCGGTTTAAAGTCTAATCACACACATTTGCGTGCTATCCCAGTTTCCTTCACTGTTTTGTTGAATCATTTGTATATTTGTGTGTCTTATGGTTGGTGAATAAATGTATTTCTTCTTCTTCTTAATCGAAATTTACTATTCAGTATTCACAAGACAATAGTTACTACTTAGGATTTATTGTTTATCTTTAAAATATTTTATCACGGAATTGAGCTGCGGACTATGGCATCTGTTAAATATTACAATATGGGTCATTCCTAAACAAAATCTTTAAACCTATTTCAGAACTAGGGGAGCTGCAGGCAGTTATATCAAAGATGACACTTGAGGTGTGTTGTGTAGCAGTACTACCAGAGTTAGGGCTGCGCTGGGGTGACGTGTCCCAAGCTATGCGGAGCTCCCGGCTTGCTGTGACGCCTGCGAGCGCGGCACGGGTGCTTTGTAGGCACATTGCACGGTCACTACCGGTAGAGGAATATGATGACTTGCTGAGTCGGTTGAGACTTAAATGTAAGTTTTTTTTATGAAAAAGATAAAGAGTGCACACGGTACATGGTGGTACATGTAGATGTGTGCAATGTTGTGCATATGAACCAGTAACCAATTAACTAAAATGTAATGCCTTTATACTAGACATTTTGCATAAGCAGTAAAATCACCGTTTTTAGGGTTCCGTAGCCGAATGGCAAAAAACGGAACCCTTATGGATTCGTCATGTCTGTCCGTCCATCCGTCCGTCCGTCTGTCCGTCCGTCCGTCTGTCCGTCCGTCCGTCTGTCCGTCCGTCCGTCTGTCCGTCCGTCCGTCTGTCCGTCCGTATGTCACAGCCACTTTTTTCCGTAACTATAAGAGCTATACTGTGGAAACTTTGTAAGTAGATGTATTCGGTGAACCGCTTTAAGATTTTCATACAAAAATAGAAAAAAAACAATAAATTTTTGGGGTTCCCCATACTTAGAACTGAAACTCAATTTTTTTTTTTGATCAAACCCATACGTGTGGGGTATCTATGGATAGGTCTTCAAAAATTATATTGAGGTTTCTAATATATTTTTTTTCTAAACTGAATAATTTGCGCGAGAGACGCTTCCAAAGTGGAAAAATGTGTGTCCCCCGTAACTTCTAAAATAAGGGAATGATAAATGTAAAAATAATATATGATGTACATTACCATGCAAACTTCCACCGAAAATTGGTTTGAAATCGTAAACCGCATTTTACCTTTCATTCAATCCACTCCAATATAATAAAGAATAAAGAAATACATTTATTTAGATGTATAGTGGTACAGAACCCTACATGCGCGAGTCCGACTCGCACTTGGCCGCTTTTTTGTTGGTAGCATAGCGCCTTAGATCAGTCATGTTTTTATTTTTATTTATTTAGAAGAATTTATTGTAAAAACATTTCTTGAAAAGTTACCTATGTGATGGCGAAAACTGCATGAAATCTGTTCAGTGGTTTTTGAGATTATTAAGAACATACTTCATTTTATAACATGTAGTGATAGTTAATGAGAAGCATATGCATGTGTTGTTTCAGTGGTCGCCACACAACAACGTACATGGCATCTCATATCGCTGCAGGAGCCGCTCTCCGAGGAGCCCCCGACGGCGCGGGCGCTCCCTGGGCGCGTCAAACACGCCCTACGTAACGCCAAGAAACCTAAGGACTTTACTGCTGCGGTACTTTTTTTTGTATAGTTACCCAGTTGAAATTAAAACCATATCACGTCTACAATCCCTTGAAGCTGAAATAAAAAACAAAATTTCTAAGTTAACGTAAAAAGAGATACGGCCGTTTATTTCTATTACAACTAATGTGACTCCACACCAACACTGCGTACATTTTCCATAGTTACACCTGTTTTAAGAGTATATTTTGTACGGAAAGCTCGGTACCTGAGTCCGGCTTGCACTTGGCCGGTTTTTATAAAGGAAAACCTTCCTTTTGAATCACTCTACCTATTCATAACGATGACTTGGTCATTATCTATTAAATTCTAGGTGGAATCTATGAGCATGGGCGATCTGGTCTTCTTCAGCGTGCAGCTGGTGTCGAGCGCGCGGCGCGGCACGGCCCTGCTGGCGGGCGCGCCGCCCGGGCGGCCCGTCGCGCTCGTCAGCTCACTCGGCGCCAAGCACCTGCTCAAGGCTCTGGTCGAAGGTAGGACGTGGGACAAATCTGGGGATCTGGTTGTTTAAGGTCGAACCCGAGTGTTACCCAACCGGACCATATTAATATGCCGGCGTTATCCGTCCGTCCGTTTAAACATCTGTCTTTTGAACCGTAATAGATAGCGGATCGGTTTTTCGGAATATGTGTAATAACGGCGACTTAAAAAAAAAAATGAAATAGATGAAACGTTTACTTTCGACGTATTTAATTTTATTTTCGTCGTAAAGACGGTAAAACATACAAGCGCCGAATTTGATATGATTTTAGTACAAACCCTGAAGAAAAACAACAAATACTAAAAAATGCTCATGTGTGTTGGGTTCGATTCGAAATCGAATTCAAATCAGAAAAAAACTTACTGTGCTGCAGTACGGAACCCTCGGTGTGGAGACCGACTCGCACTTGACCGGTTTTTTAAAACAAATTTAGTTTAATCAGCTGGTTCTCAGATATAGTTGTTGGGCCGTTTAAGCGGTATCAGCACTGAAATTGCCTTTTTCCTGGTCTTTTCACTTATTGTTTCAAATAACAGCCAAAGTAAAGTGCCGCTATGTAAATCTAACCAAATATTTCTTGACAGGTCTCGGATATAAATCCTATGAAGACGAAAACCTCCACGGTAGAGATATCCACTCTCTCCTCAGAATTCATGACCGCAAGTGGAATGAGGACAACGTCCATCTCCTCAATGGGATCCCGGAGTACAAACCGACCCCGGTCATCACTGAAAATGGGATAGACTTCACCAACAAAGCTTACAACGAGGACTATATAGAAAAACTCCTTGGACCAGATCCCCCGTTGCTAACCGATTTGAAAATTCAAACATCTCAAGCATTCTTTGACCCAAGGAGACTGAAGAAAGATATCAATTTGACCATAGACTTAAAGAGTGAAGACGTGGCACAGACCTTAAAGGAGTGGGTGAAGAAGGGAGCGCTTGCTCCTAACTCTCCATTCATTCAGATCTTTCATCAGATGCAAAGTAACAGTATGGCTTATGAAGCGGAAGATTGACAAATGAATATTGTAACTTTTTATGGCAAAGACAAATCAACTAGGATTATTCATGACACTTAACAATAAACGGGTTTTAACCGCAGTTTGAATCAATTTATTACGTTTTTTTCAACAAGAACCGGGATGTTATAATATATAAAGTTCAAAATACATAATAATTGTAATAAATAAAGGTTTTAATTCTAAAATCTTAAACTTTTAGATTTTGATTATCGTTATTCCCTCGGGTATTTTTAAATATTCCCGTATGAAAAGTAACCTATGTATGTTTTAATCCAGTATATAAGCTGTCTCCGTTCAAAATTTCATCCAATTCCGTCCAGCCGTTGCAGCGTGAAAGAGTAACAAACATCCATACATACAGACTTTTGCGTTTATAATAAACTAGCTTCTGCCCGCGACTGTCCGCGTGGAACTCGTTTATATCGTAGCTCCATACAATTTTTCACCCTCTATTTCACCCCCTGAGGGGGGATGCATTTGGGGAAAAAACTATCCTATGTCCTTTCCCAGGATTCAAACTATCTTTGCACCAAATTTCACCTAAATCGGTTCAGCGGTTTAAGCGTGAAGAGGTAACAGACAGACAGACACACTTTCGCATTTATAATATTAGTATGGATAATGTGTACTCAAAAAAACGTAACCAAGTGTGTCTGTGGCATCGTATCTTCCAAACGGATGTACCCATTTGGTCTTAGCAAGATCTATATCAGCTTCGAAAGGGTAATCGTTAGATCTGGGCGTTTCATGTATTTAATTATCCTAAAAATATGACGAAAATGAGATTGAAAAGGGCATGCTTCGATGGTTCGGTCATTTGGAAAGGATGGATGAAAGAAGATTGACGAAAGAGATATACAGATCGAAAGTGAGTCGGAAGGGGTCGCCCTAGGCGTACTTTTTCGAGTCAAATCGGTGAAATACTGGAAAAGGGCCGAATCTTAAGTACCCGAAACCGACGTGCGTGCATGACTCGATGTATGAATGTGGAAGAAGCGAAAGAAATTTGTCAAGATCGTAGCAAGTGGAAAGAAGTGGTCTCTGCCTACCCCTCTGGGAAACAGGCGTGATTTAATGTATGTATGTGTATGACGCAGATAAATAAAACAATTTATATGGTTATCACGTATATTGGTGCTTTAGAATGTTACTCGAGTGTTACACGGTTAAACAACCTTTTCGAAACAAGTAACTGTTCCCGTGAGCTCCGTTTGATGTTGATTAATTATTTCTGAAAAGAAAAATAAATATTAATCTACGAAAGGTGAAGCGAAGGCAGTCCATACCAAGTAATACTAGTCTATGATTAGAACTGCAGAACGCCCAACGGTGAGAGGCCTTGACTGCAACAAGCAGTCCGTCTAGGGAGGCCCTAAGGGTTGGTTCAGACGGGCAGCATTTGAACTGCAAAATGGCAACTCAATGGTTACGTCAACTGCATCAGGGGGCAAATTTTGGATAAGGCATCCGTCACCTTCTGACACGTTAATAAGTACACGTGTCAAAAAGTGACGGATGCTTTATCCACAGTTGACACGCGATATAGACGGTGCCATACTAGACCCGCAGAACTATATCGCCCCTTTAATTTCTCAACCTCGTATCATCGATTGAACCTGCAGTAAACTTAAGCTAAGTCGCTACTATGACGTTTCAAAAGAGTTTATTATGTAAACCTACTTGATAATACATTAAATACTGCCCGCTCATTAAATACTGGGTCGATGTGGTTGTTGGAAGGGCCCGGTAGTTACTTGCCGTCTTTATAGCCATACGACGTATCTTTATGCTTTTTTTTTCTTTCTTTCTCGTTGTACTAACATAGTTTTTAAGGTTATGAGTGTAACTATTTTTTTTTTAAATTCTGGTTCTGATCCTGAATAGATAGATAGGAATGTAAGTAGTCTTTATTTTTAGGGAACCTGTGTGCTTTTCATCTAACTATTCGATCAGATACGAGGTTAACAAAGTAAAGGGACGATATTGCAGTGCTTGCAATCGGTGTGCGCTCGACAGGACTGCACACCAACTGCAAGTTACGTTAACTGCATTAGAACTGCCATTTTGCAGCTGGGTCCGTCTGAACCGGCCCTAAGCGCCGGCGCTCAAAAACTGAAGCGCAGCGCAAAGAATTTTTCACTGCCAAAGTTTAAACTACTCGCAATAAGTTTCTGTGAAAAATTACATTTTTGTGACATGCTTTTGTTACAGACTGTACTAAAATTTTGCATTCATTAACTAATCGTCAAGACGATTCTAACGAGCCCTAACACGACGGGTTTATCATTGTTATTTTAGGAGTTCCTATGGCAACGTCTCCATCATCAGACCAGCTCGATTGGCACCATCGAGCTGGTCTGATTATTGTATTGTCATCGAAGTTACGTAAACTAAATTTCAGCTCAATCGGTCCCCGGTAAGATGGTCGAATTTAACTTGCAAGATTGGACGCGTAGGTATATACATAGGTACGGTCACAAGTGTTAATTTGGGACCCATTTCAAGATAAATTAGTTTGAAGTCGTCAATGTCATTAGAGATGTGAAGTCATTTGTAACTTTTAGGAAACTCAACTTAATTGTTGTAGAATGTCAGATTGACTTTGGACCTAAGGCGGGTATCAAATTTAATCTCGTGACTACATACATTGCAAGTTAAATGAAAGGTAAGTATTTAAGTAAGCCTAAATATTTCGCTACGAACTCTTTTTCGCCAAACTGTACTTTTTATCATGACGCGAATCATTTGTCCTAAATAGGTTTTCAGTTACCTAATTCCGAGAACATTCAAGGATTTCCAGAAATACCTCTAGTATATGTGGGAGGGAGGAATATTTTCAAGCTATATTTCTATTAATTGGTAGGAAAATTTGTATAAAATAGGAAAGCGTTAATTTAACTTACCTAAATCGTTGGAACCGTTTAGCAAGGTTTTGGACCCAAAATTCCTGAAAAAAAAACCGCATTTTTAGAATACTGAGAGAGATTTAACAAAAAAATCAACTCGCGTAGGTACTACTAAAGACTGTACACGATAAAATCCGGGCATGCATGATCTGGTGTATTTTTTTAATGAATGCTAATTTTCAAGCAGCACTTTTTTGTAATAGTCAGTGGTTATGAAAGTACATAATAAAAATACAATCGTAATAAAATGTTAGAGCGTCTGTGTTTTAGACCCTAATATAATCCACAGTAAGTACCTTTATTTTTTTGTACACGATCTTCTGACAGTCTTTACCAAGTTCTCCGTTTTAAAACATTTTATTATTTTTAATTATACAAGCCAAATTATACCTTATTAAATTATCTTACCACAATAGTTAAAACTTTCCTAATTATATTCAGATTAAGATAGTTCTGAGATTTTTTAACTTTGGCGAATTTGACTTTTTGACAAATGAATGCCTCCCATACAAAAACAACTTTCAGTGCTTGGAGTAAAAAGTCTTCCTGACTACTACAAATAGAAATGAGTTTCAAAAAGTATTTTTTTCGTAAGACGACATTCTATTGTGGGTAAAACTGCTTGTAACAATATAAATACAGTTGTGGCGTAGAAGCAGGAAGCGAGTGAAGATTGTCAAAAAACGCTGTACAGGAGATGAAAGGTATGACAGAATATATTTGGCGAAAACTCACACATACCCATATATTATGATACGATTTTATTTCATTATAAAGTATTATAATTATACAATATATTAAAAAAAAACTGCTTGAAAATATGCATTCATCGCAAAGATACACCAGATCGTGCATGGCCGGATTTTATCGTGTACAGTCTTTAGGTCGCTATTCGTAATACGACCAGATCGCTTTATGACTACATCTCGATCTGAACCGCGTCGCTATTGCCTAACGAGTGCGTTAGGTTCGTTCGGCAATCGCTATCGACTTGAAAGTGAAACAATCGTTTTCGTTTTGTATGCCGACTCGCCTTCTGACTGTCGAAATGATAGGTAATAGTTATACCTAGTTATAGTGTTAGGCAACAAGCCCTCGGACCGCATTGTGACCAAATCTCAAAAACCGGGCAAGAGCATGTCGGACCATGCTCAGTATAGGGTTCCGAAGCCGTAACGACAAACACAAAAAACTATCTCAAAAATCAACATGTATGAACCAATTTTCTATTTAAAGTTATTTGGCGCTGTCTTAGATGATTTTTAGTAGGTATAAACCCGTTAGTCGCCTGTATCTCAGGAACTAATTAAGTCTACTTAGTAATGATTATTTTTCTTATAAATTCGTATATAATATCTCAAACAAGAGCCAAGCTTTTAAGTGTGAGATCAGTATACCTATGTAGGTAGTTAGGTATCTAAACTGCTTCAAACCGACTTTAAATTACAATAAAAGTTAAATCTTTTATATAGTAATTAACAGAAATTGAAAAAAAAACAAGGTCCAGTAAATAGAATTTTAAGTTTTCCAAATGATAGTACTCAACTCAAATCAATAATCTAATCGAAAATTTGTAAACTTTCAGATCGCAAATCGCAAACTTGTAGGTAGCATTCCGGGGCACGTCCAAGCAGCATCTAGACGCTCGCGCTTATAAGCGCGGCTGTCGCTCGATTTGTTGCTTGGACAGTTTGACTCCCCCCGCGCGTCCCGCACGCCCCGTTAACAAATTTTTCTACTCCTGTACTTTTATTAGTCTTTTACATAGTCACGAACACTATTATAAGAACATAGATAATATGACTTCAGAAAAGTATATAACTCTATTCCCCATAACAGCTCTCGGTGTCGTAAAGTCGCCCTAACGATACGCCACAGATTACTAAGTGTAGCCTGTTAATCATATTTTTTCCATTCCGTCAATTTAAAAACAAAGTAAACCATAGACACATATTTTGTCATTTTCTTGTTTCCCGCTCGTTTGTTGTTCTTTACTTCGTTCGTTCGTTTGTAAGTTTTTTCGCTTAATTTTGCATTTCATTTGAAACCTAGTCGTAGAAAATAGTTATTTGTTCAACAAGAGAGCAAAGTTGGTTTTTGCTGCGAGTGATGATTTTGAATCCCGAGTAAGCGAAGGATTCTATTATTGAATCACGAGCGTAGCGAGTGATTCTAGGTTAGAATCCTGAGCGTAGCGAGGGATTCAAAGATACGAGACGTAAAAAACTTTGGTCTCGTGTGAGACATACAACTTTTCACCTCAGCAGCGAGAACAACACAGCGTGAAGCTGGTAGGGCCAACGCAGATCTTCCGTTGTGACCATTTGGTGAATACACGACTAAATAACGACACGATCGCATATGCATCAATCACAAGCATTTTTGCAAAATACTAATAAAATAAAAAGTGGAAAAAATAAACATGAAACAGATAAAACCTGTCACTCAACTTGATAATGCCGTAGTGCAAACACAACTTTATACAGCTTTATGTAGTCTGTGGCTTTAAAAAAAACCTAACTAGGCCTTGTCTATGGCTATTGGCTATGGCGGACAAATTAACAAAAATTACATCGTCATTTACATTACATTACATTTATTTATTTTTAAGTACAATAATCCCGCTATTTTTGAAATGCGTTCTGAAACTGCCCCCGCGGTTTATGTCACGAAATTAAAGATTGTTAAAACGATAACAAAATTATGAAGATACTCGTACATGATAAACTTCTTATTTTTCATTAATTTTGTCTTCAAAACATTAAATAAAAAAAATGAGTGTACCTACTGTATAAAATAGTTATACTTATAATAAACACATTTCAAACTTGAACAGATAGTTTTATTTGCAATTTACGGTTATGTGTGCATCCGAACGTGCGTTTCTTTTTGGGCCTACTATGTGTGGCCTTTGAAAATCGAACTTCGAATCAAGTTGTTTCTATCTCTCGCTTTTTTCCTATCGAAGTGAAAGTGACGGAACAAAGTGAAGTTAAATTTTTTCGAATGTTGTGAGTAGCCCCAGCACTGCTCACGGCATTTAAAAAAAATAATTAAAAAGCTACTTTGCCTCTCGCTCGCAGCAAAATTGAATTTTGCTCACTGTTTTTAAGCAGCAAAACCTGCTTGTTTGAGCTGCTGAGGTGAAATAGTAGTTTATGCAATAGTTGTATAAGAGAGGTCAAAATATATGAGTGGCGTGAGTTACGATGTGAGCCGAAGGCGAACATCGTAAAGGAAAGCGCCACGAGTGTTATTTGACTTAGTTATACACCGTTGCATACAATACTTTTTCTACGACTAGGTTTCAAATGAAATGCAAAATTAAGCGAAAAAACTTACAAACGAACGAACGAAGTAAAGAACAACAAACGAGCGGGAAACAAGAAAATGACAAAATATGTGTCTATGGTTTACTTTGTTTTTAAATTGACGGAATGGAAAAAAGAATTATTTACAATTCCAAAACATTTTAATTTGACCAATCAGAATACTTCACTAAATTAAATCCACCAATCACAATACACATCGACTGTCAAACGGAACGATAAGTTCTTTTAGGAACGTGTTTCTCTTTAACTAATTTAAATCTTTTAAAAAAACTTTGTAATTCGTATCAACCAATCAGAATACAGCTATTTTAAAATCGACCAATCAGATAACTGAAATCATTTCTCAAAACATTAGGTGTTTTATAGTCCCTATTTCACAATCGTTAAAATATGATTAACAGGCTACACTTAGTAATCTGTGGCGTATCGTTAGGGCGACTTTACGACACCGAGAGCTGTTATGGGGAATAGAGTTATAGACTTTTCTGAAGTCATATTATCTATGTTCTTATAATAGTGTTCGTGCCTATGTAAAAGACTAATAAAAGTACAGGAGTAGAAAAAGTATTGTATGCAACGGTGTATAACTAAGTCAAAAAACACTCGTGGCGCTTTCCTTTACGATGTTCGCCTTCGGCTCACATCGTAACTCACGCCACTCATATATTTTGACCTCTCTTATACAACTATTGCATAAACTACTATTTTCTATCAAAGTTATCATAGGCGATTTTGATAGGTATAAACAGTTTAGTCGCCTGTATCTCAGGAACTAATCATGTCTACTTAGCCGTGATAGTTTTTCTTTAAAATTCGTTATATGCGCTTTCGTTGAAGATATTTTTCAGATTTTTTGTATTTGTAGTTTTGGCTGTAGGGGGGGGGGGGGGGGGGGACACTTGACTCTAACAAAAAATAGCGCTTTAAAGCTTAATATTTCATAAACGGATCCCTTAATCGAAAAATTGTTTCCATAAACCCGCAATATTTTTGAAAGGCCTATCCAACGACACCCCACACTATGGGATAGGCAAGACAAAAAAAAGGCATCCCCACGTTACGTGTAGGGGAGGTGCATTAAAAAAAATATTTTTCAAAATTTTATTTTACCACTTTGTTGGCGTGACTAATATGTATATTCATGCCAAATTACAGCTTTCTAGTACTACGAGTCTCTGAGCTAGACTGGGGACGGACGGACGGACGGACGGACATGGCGAAACTATAAGGGTTCCTAGTTTGACCCTACGGAACCCTAAAAAGGCTGAGTCACTATATTAACCACATTATTTTTTTCATTTTATATCTGTCTTAGCAATGTCGACGGAGGCCCGCACGGCGGGGCTCCTATTCCTGGACAATTTGCCATTCGTAGTTACCTAACGAACCTTACCTACCCAGTTAACGCAAACAAAGTGGTAATTTTGCAAGTGGGACTTTTTGAGATTTATACGACATATGTCGCAAAGTGATTTGGTCCTATTGCGATTTAGGCACAAAGCGATGTATTCATACAAAGATGTAGCCGCAGAGCGATCTGGGGGTTATTATGACGTAACAATGCACAGGACAGAGTTATAGCATTTATATAGCACTATCCTTTTCTTTCAGCGTAAAATGGAGTGCAATATTACGATAATAATAACCCTATTTCACCATCCCGATAATGACAGGTGACAGGTGACATTTCAGTGTGCATGGCGCAGTTTATATAGTAAAGTATCAGCGTGTTAACTTTGCAATGTATAACGAATTGTCGCCTGTCACGTGTCATTGTCAAGATGGTGAAATAGGGTGGTGGTAATTGCTACCTAGTGCTAACGAGATGTGGCCCTAAAGCGTCTATACCGGACGCTGACACTTACCCCCAGACGCTAAGATAGCCGCGCCCGAGACACCTGAAACAAATTAAAAAGCTAGGATAAGATCATTTTCAAATTAATCTTAACCTTTTTACGCTAGACGGATATATCAGCGCCACTGGTTAAATGCCAAAAAGACATATCCGTCATGGTTGCCAGCTCAAAATACTTACACCCTGAGCTGCCTATAAGGCAAGGTTTCATTCGCTCTGGGCCTCTCGGCGGTAAAAACTATATCGTCTTTGACCTGTTATTGTTTTGATGTCAGTCGCCATTACTTAGTTCTCTCTGAATAAATTTATTTTATTTCTTTCTTTCTTCTTTCTTTCCAATCAATGTCAATACTTATTATTTTTTAATTTTTAGAAGTTTTTTTACCGACTGTTTAGAGTCGGGGTGTTTTGCATTTAAAAAAAAAACCCGTTTTTTAAACTTTAAAGCGCAATATCTCAAAAACGGCTGAACTGTCTAAGAACACTCCCGACTAATTCACCTTTCAAACAAAATCTAAATCGGTTCATCCGTTCGGGAGCTACGATGCCACAGACAGACAGACACACACAGACACGTCAAACTTATAACACCCCGTCGTTTTTGCGTCGGGGGTTAAAAATAAGAGCTATCAAAACGTTGATCATACGATAACAGATTAAAAACGATATGGTTTTTACCGCGTTCAACAGAGCGCCATTGTATGTGTAGACAATATAAGCCAACTGAGAAAGCAAGATAATTACGAAGTTATCCGACCAAACACGATGGGAAAGGATTATTCACTACATCTGTACCTATACAGTAGAACACAACCGATATGGCGTGTCGTGAATCTTCGTTCGCGCAGACACGAACAACGATTCCGATGATTTCCGAAAGCATGATTAAAATCCACGATGAGACTTGCTTGTACGTAATAGTTATAAGGTGCAAATTAAATTGCATAAATTTTTTCCATCTCACTCACGCACGTTTGACGGCTGACTGAATGACACGCGCGCGTCAACATGGCGTCACTAATAACCAATAATAGTACAGAATACAATCACGCAACGCGTGGATGATGTTGATTGGTTCCCGCGCTTGGAAAAAATGTCATCTGCGCAGGTACATCGGTAAGCCATGTCGGTTGTGTTTTATTGTACGTACAAGCTTATGCCAAGCTTTTATTAAACTAGCGTTGAGCGTAGACAGCACAATGTTGGATACTTTGAGCTGAAGGCACCAGGCGGCCACTGAGTTGCATGAAACCCAGCTCAGGACCAACCCGGATTGAACTAGTCTTCATTATAAAGTCGCGTTCAAAGAGGTTCATCTGTGGGAGCTACGATTCCACAAATACACATACACAGACGTACGTTAAGCTTAAAGCACCCCTCTTTTTTCTTTAGGGGTCAAAAGTACGTACCAGCAGCAGATAAATGCGCGATACCGGACGGCACGGCGTAAGCTGAAAAATACAGACATTGAGATATTAGAACACTTACAGGTAGTACAAAATAACGAATAGTATAATAGATTGTGCAACAAGGGACTAAAACAAGCCATAATAACACAAGCGGAGCGCGGGTGGCTATAGTTCGAGTGTCATTATGGTTGTTTAGTCTCGTCTACACTCTACTTTTCACTTTGAATGAGAGGAACAAAACGACATTCTATACAAAATTATAATACTGCTTATAACAAAGTTTTTTATTTTTTCTTTCCCTTAATGAAATCGTTTAGCAATCTATACGATTTGCCAATCTCAAGTAGGTATATAACAAAGTTTCTTACAAATTTGTTCAGAGGTGTTTTTTCTTTGTAATGTGACGTTTAAATGCTTGCTTATTTAGCCAACAGATTCAAATTTGAAAACTATTTTAAAACTAAAACTAAGTAATTGGACCATGCATAATAAATGAAGAATCCTTAATATAATCAAATAGATTCATATCCGTAATCATTAATCGTGTTTCAGTAAATTAAAACGTTATTTTTTTATATTTTTGCACAGTTGAAATTTTGAGGTTATTTCCACGCTCAAAAATGGTCCATAAACCGTCACTCCATTCACAAATACCGTGATTGGCTGTTTAGAGGATTCCAAAGTAAAAAATAGTACATTGTAGCCCAGGTACAGAAAGTAAGCAATAGATGGACGAGTTAGTTCGCGGGCCGAGCCGCAGGTGAGGACCGCGAAGATACGAGTCCATCTATTGCACTTTCTACCGAGGCAATACTATGTGCTTTTCACGCCTAATGTAAGGAAATAAAACAGGTTAGGACATAATACACAGTTTAATTAAAAGTAATATTGATATTAGCATTAGGACAGTTGCTGAATGACAAGGAAATGTTTTTTCCCGGAACATTTATATTAGTATTTTGTGTCATTTCGGCCGGTTGTACTTGTATCACTCATTTTTGTTGAATATCGTACAAATTTCCAATCAAAAGTTCAAAAGTTTAGCGTTTGTTTCCAATTAAAAGAACAGAAGTAATTTTCATTCCCGCCTTTTTAACTTTTTTAATTTTTACCTTATTTAAAGATGCAAAGGCGTTTTTCACGTACGCCTTAAAAACTTACATAAAAACACGTTTACAATCGCAAAAATACACTTTCACTGAGCGGATTTGACGTTTTAATTTTTTAATTAAACGTTCTAATGTCATATTTGTCAAACATTTTTTTATTTATTTCCGAACGAGTTACTAATGTAATAATAATAACCGACCAATAGCAGAGTAGAAAGTAAACTGGTCTAAAAACACTCCATTTTACTTTGCAACTCAACATTGTTGGACTGTTTTTGTGTTGTACTACTAAGAGCAACTTTCTATTCTGATTTCGATCCTTCTTTGGCCATATTTCCGAGCAGTGGCGTGAAAAAAAACTTTAATCCCTAGAGATTAATGAGAAGTGACTTTTTTATTGTGGCAGGTGATCTACATTACTGTTTTAGACTGTTCAGTGTACACTATGACGTTATGAATATGCAGCAATGTGTCTCGTGTCATTTCCCGATCTCCCCGATGAATGTCGAGAATTACCGTGTCAAAGTCCAATTAATCGTACCTACTGTCAGCGCTTGTACAGTCGAGTTCATAAATAAGTGTAGGTACACTTTAGTACCCTTTACTGACTAAAGGGTACTCACCTGTTAACGCCGCAGTGCCTGATCCAGGAATAAATCTGTTCATAATATCAGCTCCGCCTATGGCCGCTGAAAATAAATAAATTCAATAAGTTTCTGTCAATAATAGTACATTGTAGCCCAGGTACAGAAAGTAAGCAATAGATGGACGAGTTAGTTCGCGGGCCGAGCCGCAGGTGAGGACCTGCTTGTTTGAGCTGCTGAGGTGAAAATAACCTCAGCAGCTCAAACAAGCAGGTTTTGCTGCTTAAAAACAGTGAGCAAAATTCAATTTTGCTGCGAGCGAGAGGCAAAGTAGCTTTTTAATTATTTTTTTTAAATGCCGTGAGCAGTGCTGGGGCTACTCACAACATTCGAAAAAATTTAACTTCACTTTGTTCTGTCACTTTCACTTCGATAGGAAAAAAGCGAGAGATAGAAACAACTTGATTCGAAGTTCGATTTTCAAAGGCCACACATAGTAGGCCCAAAAAGAAACGCACGTTCGGATGCACACATAACCGTAAATTGCAAATAAAACTATCTGTTCAAGTTTGAAATGTGTTTATTATAACTATTTTATACAGTAGGTACAATCATTTTTTTTATTTAATGTTTTGAAGACAAAATTAATGAAAAATAAGAAGTTTATCATGTATCTTCATAATTTTGTTATCGTTTTAACAATCTTTAATTTCGTGACATAAACCGCGGGGGCAGTTTTAGAACGCATTTCAAAAATAGCGGGATTATTGTACTTAAAAATAAATAAATGTAATGTAATGTAAATGACGATGTAATTTTTGTTAATTTGTCCGCCATAGCCAATAGCCATAGACAAGGCCTAGTTAGGTTTTTTTTAAAGCCACAGACTACATAAAGCTGTATAAAGTTGTGTTTGCACTACGGCATTATCAAGTTGAGTGACAGGTTTTATCTGTTCATGTTTATTTTTTCCACTTTTTATTTTATTAGTATTTTGCTTGTGATTGATGCATATGCGATCGTGTCGTTATTTAGTCGTGTATTCACCAAATGGTCACAACGGAAGATCTGCGTTGGCCCTACCAGCTTCACGCTGTGTTGTTCTCGCTGCTGAGGTGAAAAGTTGTATGTCTCACACGAGACCAAAGTTTTTTACGTCTCGTATCTTTGAATCCCGAGTAAGCGAAGGATTCTATTATTGAATCACGAGCGTAGCGAGTGATTCTAGGTTAGAATCCTGAGCGTAGCGAGGGATTCAAAGATATCATCACTCGCAGCAAAAACCAACTTTGCTCTCTTGTTGAACAAATAACTATTGAACAATCTTTTTTAACGGATTTTTTTTTTGCAGTCATTAAGTACCGTAAAACTACCCTGCAACAATAGTCCAATATTCCTCATTACATTATTCTAAAATATGATACCTTACTGCTATTATTGCTGGGTATATGTACTGTTTGGCCAAAAATTGACTGCTCTAAACTCTAGCTATAGCTAAATCTATCATATTTTTAGAATAATATGAAAAGTAAAATTGGACTATTGTTGTAGGCTAGGACCATAGTTGTGTAGTTTTACGGTATACGTTTTGCTTATCACGATGAAACTGGAACGCAAAAAACAAAAACATGTCTAAGAACCACCGCCAAGAGACCGGCTTTCAAATATAATAAACCGCATCCAAATCGGTTTATCCGTTTAAGAGCTACGATGCCACAGACACACACACACACTTACACGTCAAACTTATAACACACGTTTTTTGCGTCTAGGGTTTTAAAAACTGCCCTATTCAGAGCTTCTTCGACGCCTTTGTCAATCAAGTTTCCCTATAATTTTGGAATCTCTCTTTCCTCTTTGTAATATTAGTGTAGATAGTATAAAAAAAGTGAAGAGTTTGTTTGTTTGTTTACTTGAACGCGCTAATCTCAGCTACTGGTCCGATTTGATTAATTCTTTCAGTGTTAGATAGCCCGTTTATCGAGTAAGGCTATAGGTTATATATCATACTCACATCAACCGAAGCGAAGCGAGGGCGGGTCGCTATTCAAATGATAAGTATGACAATAACTATGGCAGTCATAATAACAAGTAGTTCTTAGTATCCTCAATGTTTTTATTGGGTGACTGTACATATACGCTGAGATCTTTCAAACTACGCAACTGATTTTAATGTGGTTTACATACAATATAGTGATTCAAGTCAAGAGGAACGTTTTTGTATAATACATTCTGGATTATGTACGGATGTTACAGAAAACTCGCATAAACCGAAGCGCAGCGAGGGCGGTCGCTGGTTTATAATATTCATTTATTTATTAAGAAAATATTAGACTCACCCCTGTCGCTACCATTCAGTATTTCTTGTGAAGTTCCGTGAATGTCTGCAAAAATATAACCACATATAATAGTGCTACATTACACAGCTATAACAGAATTGTTAATAAGACTGCGGCAAAAAGTAACAACAATTAAGTTTTCACTTCTCATGCTCCTAATATGTTATTTTAGTCTCTGCACATCGGGAGTAAAGCTCCTTGTTAGCCTCTAGGGACTAAAGCTCTATGAAAGGTCTCTTTAATGCTAAAAGAACAAGGTATAGACTTATTTGTTAATTTTAAAAACCCCAAGTGTGTTATAATGGCTTAATAATGTAAATGAAGGACGCGTCAAAGCGATCTGGATTACTCACTAAAACGAGCTGCATTCTTTATGGCGTTTCCTCCGTGGTGTGCTGTATCTATAACAAAATGGTTGGTTTTTCACTTCTTAAAATATATAAGTTATTTCTGTGAGTGGTGCGTAATGCCTAATTATGCATACAGTTGCATAATAGTAGTTTATGCAATAGTTGTATAAGAGAGGTCAAAATATATGAGTGGCGTGAGTTACGAGTTAGAGTTATAATAGTGTTCGTGACTATGTAAAAGACTAATAAAAGTACAGGAGTAGAAAAAAGATTTAAATTAGTTAAAGAGAAACACGTACCTAAAAGAACCTATCGTTCCGTTTGACAGTCGATGTGTATTGTGATTGGTGGATTTAATTTAGTGAAGTATTCTGATTGGTCAAATTAAAATGTTTTGGAATTGTAAATAATTCTTTTTTCCATTCCGTCAATTTAAAAACAAAGTAAACCATAGACACATATTTTGTCATTTTCTTGTTTCCCGCTCGTTTGTTGTTCTTTACTTCGTTCGTTCGTTTGTAAGTTTTTTCGCTTAATTTTGCATTTCATTTGAAACCTAGTCGTAGAAAAAGTATTGTAATGCAACGGTGTATAACTAAGTCAAAAAACACTCGTGGCGCTTTCCTTTACGATGTTCGCCTTCGGCTCACATCGTAACTCACGCCACTCATATATTTTGACCTCTCTTATACAACTATTGCATAAACTACTATTAAAAAACTTTGTAATTCGTATCAACCAATCAGAATACAGCTATTTTAAAATCGACCAATCAGATAACTGAAATCATTTCTCAAAACATTAGGTGTTTTATAGTCCCTATTTCACAATCGTTAAAATATGATTAACAGGCTACACTTAGTAATCTGTGGCGTATCGTTAGGGCGACTTTACGACACCGAGAGCTGTTATGGGGAATAGAGTTATAGACTTTTCTGAAGTCATATTATCTATGTTCTTATAATAGTGTTCGTGACTATGTAAAAGACTAATAAAAGTACAGGAGTAGAAAAATAACTTTATCTACATGCATATCATAAGTTTTCTACAATATGCGAGAAACCTGTATCTGTCATTACCCTGTATCTTAATGTAACTGTATCTTAATGCTCACATTAAAGAATAGGTTACCGATACTTTAATGACTTGAAATACTTTAATGTTAACATTAAAGTACAATCACAGATACAGGTCACTTTTAATATAGGCCATTTGCTTGTCATTTCTGAAATGTGATATTGAAGTTATCACATGGATGTAGGTAGATATAAGATGTTTCAGTAAGTAGGCACTTTTGTGCCTTATTTGGAGTTCTTCCCAAGTATCGAGGCGAACCTAGCGCCAAGCGGCAATAGGTAACAAAAACTCCTACCACCCGCAAAAGTCCCGTTAGTGCGACCAAAACACATTTTAGCGCATGCAGTTTCAATTAAGCAGTCTTATACGTTCGACCCACCGGCAGAAACCATGCTGATAAATTGAAAATGCACGCGCTAAAATATATTTTGTTCGCACTGACGGGACTATTTAAATTCGCCACTTGGAGATTCACTCGTTCGTCCGTCCGACCCTCGCTGTTGAGAGAATCACTACCCTGAACTATTGCCATTCTAATAAGAACAATGGCACCGTCTTGATAATAGTCATATATTTCTGGTTTACGTTTAACATAAGGTACCCCACGGGCTATTTCTTAGGTAAAAAACATACTAACCTTCTACTGTATTAACCGCGGAATCAACTGAAAACAAAAGAAAACAAGTTAAATATAAGATAAAAAAGACGTTTTGTCAAAATGTTCTTTTAAAACTGATTAACTCAATCAAAAGACAAGCCAAACAATTCCAAACTCGACGGGTCTACTATGAGCCATTGAGGAGTTCCTATGGCCACCTTCCGTCTCCATCAGACCAGCTCGATGGCACCATATCATTGTACTGTCATCGGAATTACTTACATAAGTATACAAAATGTTTATTCAATCCGACAGTTAGCAGTAGGTTAAAACTATAAGATAGATAAACTATAAGATAAATAAACTTCGAAGATAGTTTTGAAATGTGCAGATTGAGCCCTTTCATATGACACCCCAGTTGATATAATCAAACCACTTTCGTTTTGCAACCCTCCATTCTAGACCCCTTTTTTAGGGTTCCGTAGTCAAACTAGGAACCCTTATAGTTTCGCCATGTCCGTCCGTCCGTCCGTCCCCAGTCTAGCTCAGAGACTCGTAGTACTAGAAAGCTGTAATTTGGCATGAATATACATATTAGTCACGCCAACAAAGTGGTAAAATAAAATTTTGAAAAATATTTTTTTTAATGCACCTCCCCTATACGTAACGTGGGGATGCCTTTTTTTTTCTTGCCTACCCCATAGTGTGGGGTGTCGTTGGATAGGTCTTTCAAAAATATTGCGGGTTTATGACAACAATTTTTCGATTAAGGGATCCGTTTATGAAATATTAAGCTTTAAAGCGCTATTTTTTGTTAGAGTCAAGTGTCCCCCCCACCTACAGCCAAAACTACAAATAATAAAAATCTGAAAAAAATCTTCAACGAAAGCGCATATAACGAATTTTAAAGGAAAACTATCACGGCTAAGTAGACATGATTAGTTCCTGAGATACAGGCGACTAAAGTGTTTATACCTACTAAAAATCATCTAAGACAGCGCCAAATAACTTTAAATAGAAAATTGGTTAATACATGTTGATTTTTGAGATAGTTTTTTGTGTTTGTCGTTACGGCTTCGGAAGCCTACACTGAGCATGGTCCGACATGCTCTTGCCCGGTTTTTTTACAAAAAACAAACGCGGGCAAGCAAGTTGTACAACTATGCCAAAATTTCAAGTTGATAGCATTTATAGTTGCTGAGAAAACCTGCTGTGACATACCTACAGACAACGAAGTCTCACCATAAAGGTTCCTTTTTTACCATTTTAGTACGGAACCCTAAAAATATCAACAGAAAAGCGAAAAACAAGCTCTAAGAAAATTAGATTAGATGTATAGAAAAATGTAAGAGCAACGTACTGATATAAATTGAATATTGAGAAAGTGGGTAGGAGAGAGGGGTGTCGATATCAAGGGAGGAGGCCTTTGCCGAGCAGTGGGGCACAATATTAAGCTAATTATTATTAAGTGTGCAAAATGTGGTTACAGAATTATCAAAATAGTATTTTTCGTAATCGTGTTATAATAGAGAGCTTTTTAGTCGAGTACCGTGTTTAGGCCACGAAGCTTGCTGAGTGGCCTAAGTAAGGTACGAGATTAAAAAGCATAAAATTATGACACTATTGTGAACAATACTTTTTGTACGAGTTCATTAAAATTAATAATGTAAGTCATTAATACGAGTATATAAGAAAACTAAAAGTAGATTTTTGACAGATGATGCGACGCTGCTACGTTCCGAAACGACGCAGATTGGCAATTTTGTATCGGATCGAGGCTCCTTAAACAAGGACACATATATGGAAATCCGAAGTTCTATTTTCAAATTTTTTTCGGTTGTCTAGAGCGTATCGAAATAGTTATTTCGGTTGTTTCGGAAGTAACAACTATGAAAAGAGTGACGTTGCAGTATTCTCTATGAAATCTTTGTACACAGATTTTAATCGACGAGTATAAAAACATAAATAAAACACTCAATCTCAATCATTTTTTGTTCGTTTTACTGCAACGTCACTTTTTTCATAGTTGTTACTTCCGAAACAACCGAAATAACTATTTCAATACGCTCTAGACAACCGAAATAGTTATTTCGGTTGTTTCGGAAGTAACATCTAGACTATTCAACGATGAAAAGAGTGACGTTACAGTATTCTCTATGAAATCGTAATACACACATTTTAATCGACGAGTACAAAAAAGTTTTTATAGTTGTTGGAAATTCTGTAGCTCTGCCTAGTGCCTACCCCACTCTGGGAATAAAGGCGTGAGTTTTTGTGTGTTTGTATGAGAAAGGTGTTCCAGACGGGGACAACTAAATTATTATTTTCCTGGACCAGGAACTCGAACTTCGCGGGCTGTTTTTTTTTTTTTTTTTTTTTTATTGCATAGAGATGACAAACGAGCACACAGGCCACCTGATGGTAAGTGGAAACTGTGACCCATAGACATTCGCATTCTCAAGACTGCAGAGCAATCCTAAGACTGCAAATGCGTTGCCAACCCTGAGGACTAAGATGGAATGCCTCTATGCTAGTCATTTCACCGGGTCTCTTATCCCCGAACCGGAACACAACAATGCGAACACTGCTGTTTGGCGGTAGGTTAATGGATAAGACGGTGGTAGCGATCCGGACGGACCCTGCACAAGGTCCTACCACCCGTAAATATAGTATTTATAGTATTGTAGTATTTATAGTACCTATTGTAGTATTTATTTATATTAACTGTACGACGGTACAGTTAATATAAATAAATACTTATAAGTAGGTAACAGGGGACGATGTCACACAAATTGATCTAGTCTCAAACTAAGCTCTAGGCTTGTACTATGGGTACAGTCACCAGCAATAGTAATAATATATGATCAAACACTGGGCTCAAAATTATCTGACACGCTCTTATATCTCTAGCAATAAAGACGTGTCAGATATTTTTGACAATGTTAGATCATATATTGTTGCTGACTATACTAGGCAACGATAAACATACTTATATAGACAAAAAAAGCACTTTTCTACATAGAAAACATCCAAGACTCGGGAACAAATACCTGCCCTTACTGGGATTTGAACCGGAACCGCTAGCTTCGAAGGCAGGGTCACTACCAACTAGGCTAACGGGTGGTGAAATCTTTCGAGCGTGTGGGAGGAAATAGTACATTGTTGCCTAGGCGCGGAAAGTAAGGGTTTTCCTGACGAGGTGGTTAGCTGGCCGAGCAATAGCGAGGCCTGCTAAAATACGAGTCAGGAAATCCTCGTTTCCGCCGCGGCATACATAATGCTTTTCTCAAATATGTGAGGAAATAACACAAGAATTATTAAAAACCTATGACAAATTCGGAGATAATGTTCGTTTGAAAAATACCGTGAAGATTAGTTTCACGCACAACGCACCGCCGTCGGCCCACACTGCACCCACAAGTTGGGTGTGCGGGATTTTTTTCACGTTCCTTTCGATTTTGTATGCAATAGAGAGCACTTTTAATAAACAATATGGACATGGACGGAAAATGTTTTCATATGGTTTTTTTACTCCTAGGAGTAAAATGAGGCACTTTCCGTCCTTGTGTTTCAATCGGAAAACCGTTCTTTCCGAGCATGTTTGAGAAAAAATCTTACTAGATCCAGCTGGTCCTGGAGGTGGCACTGCCGGCAGGCCGTCAGCGCATGGTACGCCTCCTGGCGCACTTCCTGGTAGTCCTGGTACTCCTGGTAGAATACAAAGCGTTTTACTTAATCGGTACTTAAATTCTTTCCATCTGTGTGTGTAACACCGGGCAAGTCTGACAATGCTGTGTAGGGTTCCGAAGCCGTTACTGGGGGGTTATTATGACCTGGCTTTGCAGTTCATTTTACGGCGAGCGTAAAGGACAGAGCTATAGAAGGTATGTAGTTCTGTCCTGTTCTCTCAGCGTAAACAGAGCTTCATAGCTCTGTCATAATAACCCCCCTGCACAAAAACTATCTCTAAAAAACCGGTCAAGTGCGAGTCGGACTGGCGCACTGAGGGTTCCATATTTAAGACAATATGGTTGAAAAACGCAAAAGAACTTTTTTGTTGTTGTTATGAACTTTATTTTCTTTACAATTAGCTCCATTTTGACTAGCCTAAATTTTAATACAGATTTTTAAAGATTTATATTTTTTCTTCTCTCATTTTTTTTAAATCAGTCTTTCTTTGAATGAGGAATTTTTCAGTGGGAACTTTTTACCTGGTACGGATGGACCGCCTGGTAAGCCTGGTACGGATGGACCACCTGGTAAGCCTGGTACGGATGGTCCGCCTGGTAAGCCTGGTACGGATGGACCGCCTGGTAAGCCTGGTACGGATGGACCGCTTGGCAGTGGTGAACCACTTGGTCCACCGTGTCCTCCTGGTCCTCTTTCATCGTCATCGCAGTCAGACCCTACAGAAAAAAAACACTTTATCACTTGCACTTTAACACTTTATTTTCCTTGTGTAGTTATAAATATAGTAAGTATTTTTTCTCTGGCTACGCGACTATAAACTTTTTACTTGTAGTTTTACTTCTGTAATATTACTTTTTAAAATTTCTGAGACATCCCACTCATACGCATACACATTCACATACACACGTACGCACTCACACATACACGCACACACGTACACATACACACCTACCCACATGTATTCGAAAATTATGAGATTACATGCATACATTACCTCACGCCTTTATTCCCAGAGTGGGGTAGACAGAGCTACAGAATTACCTACAACTCTAAAAACTTGTTGATAATTCTGTAACCACATTTTGCACACTTAGGCTAAGATGTTTACCAGTGTATAATTAGTGACGGGTTGCAAGCCCATCGCCTAACAGTGCTACACAGCCTTTATTACCTTAGTCGGCTTTTACGACATCTACGGGAAGACACAGAGTGGCAGTATTCTAATCCGGCAACCACACGGAGATTAAAAAAAAATATATATAATTCAATTAGGGACCTAGTATTAAGTTTTAGTATTTTGAAACTTCACAAACGTACAACCAACTATTTTGGTGGCTGCATTTGTGTACAGGAAGTTGGTATTATTTTTCTATCCTCTCTGTCTTTCTGTTTGTCTGTCTTTCTAGTTTTCAATTATAACACAAATGTTCTAACTATAGGGAGTTTTTTAAACTCATTGTATTTGGAAGAGTGGGATCCCCTGATACAGGTATTATCTAAGTACTGAATAGGAGATCCCAACCTTATTGTGATGTGCATTCCTACTGCTGTACCAAATAAACTTTACTTTATTTTATATTCAGAAAAATAAAGATTTCTTAATATTAAAGGTAGTGTTATGTGTCTTTGTCTACATTAAAACAAATTCTTCAAAAAGCCACCTAAAGCGTGAGCGTATTTTTCGCTGGTTAGTGGCTTTTTAAAGACTTTATAATTTACGAGTATTTTCGCTTTTCCTGCTCGGTTACAAACTTACCATGAGATACCTTGTCTCCAACAGATTTCTCGACGTCGTGGCCGCCACCTAGGCCTGGTAAACCTGGAATAAAAAAAACTTTCTTAATTAGCTAACATGAATGCGTAAGTACAGGCTGTTTTTTACGGCGGCATGGGGAAACCGAAAATGCGTTACCCACTCTGAGATTTTAAATCTTAAATTCCAGATATATCACTCTTCGATTTAATGCTATCTTTGTTAGGTTATAATAATATGGAAGTGAAAATACATTAAATCACGCTTGTTTCCCTGAGGTGTAGGCTGAGACCACTTATTTCCACTTGCTACGATCCTGTCAATTTTCTTTCGCTTCTTCCACATTCATACATCGAGTCATGCAAGCTCGTCGGATTCGGGTACTTTAGATTCGGCCCTTTTCCAGTATTTCTCCGATTTGACTCGATTTTTTTTCTATCCATTCATTATTTTTCATCCATCAATCAGTTTCACACCACACATTACGCAAAGAGCGCATATCAACTGCATTTATAAAACTTTCATGCTTGTCCTGCCACGTCCAACATTCAGTCCCATTGTGAACAGCCATTCGGGTTTTTTGTGAAACAGCATTAACCTATAATTAATATGGAATATGTTTACTTAATTTACTTACCAAAGCCAAAGGTTGGGTAAGCGCGGCACACTTGGGTGCTAGCCTGTAAAAAAAAAGTTTAAATCACTGTCAACAATTTAATTCGCTTGCTATTACTACATTCGTTTGAAGCCGCTCCTTCCGGTTCCGTAATCAACACGAAATTGTTTCCGGAATTTTGCCATCTTTAGGTAAATATCGATCCGAATTTCCGATCCCTGGTGATAAGCCACCAAGCAACCGCTGGTAGTATACCAATGGTTTGTTTTTGTAGTCGTAAATGCCTATAATGATTTTTTCACTTCTCATGCTCTTAAAATGTTACTTTAGTCTCTGCACATCGGGACTAAAACTCTTTATTAATCTCTAGGGACTAAAGTAATATTTTATTTATTTATTTTGGAAACTCCTAAACAGCCAATCGAGGTGTTTGTGAATGGTCCTGACTTTCGCCATTTTCAGTGATTGTGTATGGACCATTTTTTGAGCGTGAAAATAACCTCAAAATGACCACTGTGCAAAAACAAAAAAAATAACGATTTAATTTTGTGAAACACGATTAATGATTACGAACATGAATCTTTTTAATTATATTTAGGATCATTCATTTTATTATGCATGGTCCAATTAGTTATAAAATAGTTTTCAAGTTTGAATCTGTTGGCTAAATATGCAAGCATTTAAAGCGTCACTTTACAACGAAAAAAACCGCGCAACAATTTTGTAAGAAACTTTGTTATAATCAATATTGTAATTTTGTATATTTAGAACATCGCTTTTTTCCTCGCATTTAAAATGAAAAGTAGAGTGTTTAACGCGAGACTAAACAACCAAAATGACACTCGAACTATAGCCACCCGCGCTCCGCTTGGGAGGCTAAACATCTCGTGTCATTATGACTTGTTTTAGTCCCTTGTTGAACAATCTACTATTAAACGAGTACTTTAATGTGTACGTATGTATTTATGTTACCACGAGCAGGAGACAGAGCAGAGCAGCCTTCATGGTGATGGTTGATGTAGACTAACCAGGCTGGGGCCGCTCGGGGTTTTATACAGCGTTTAACAAACAGACGTCACACGCCTGTGTCAACACACATGGTCCGATATACCGGAGAGATCGTAATGACAAAATTTGCTATTGTCAGACAATACATTTATAGGGTCCCGAGCCCAAAGGGACCTTAATATGGCTATGCTGTCCGTCCGTCCGCCTCGCTTTAACAAGCTGTATCTTTTCAATCGTAATAGACAGACGCTTGTTTTAAAAAAAAAATGTGTTCTTTTATTTAGGCAGGTTAATTAACATTTTTGTTTAAAGAAAGGGAAAAAGTATCCATAAGTAAGTACATGGTTTTTTTTTCAACGTATTTATATTTTTGTTATTGTTTTACAAAAACGGTAAAACATACAAGCGTCAAATTTGGTACAATTATATAACAAAACCTAAAAAAAAACAACAAATAAAAAAAAATACATGGGTGAGTTGGGCGAATTCAAATCGGAATATAATAATAGATACCTATAGTGGGGCGGTACGAAACCCTCGGTGTGCGAATCCGGATCGCACTTGACCGGTATTCCCATTTAATTTACAACGTATGTAGACTATGAACAACATGTAATAAATTATAGACGTATGAATAATTATCCAATTTGTTTTTCGGTCGTCCCTTTGTGTTACGAAATTAAACACATCTGAATAAATATTAAACATTATTTGTGACGGCTCCTCGTCCTCATTTACCTCAGCTCGGAATTTCATTGGAATTTTTAATAATTAAATAAATTAGAACTAACTTATAAAAGTTTCGGTCAAAATAAGTTTCTGTCAAAAATTTAATTTTTGGGACAAGCTTTTATTGCCGACTGTACTTTTTTTTGCATAGTCGTCATCTACTCGTCAAGACGATTCTAACGAGCCCTAAAACGACGGGTTTACATATATAATAAACTCACGCCTTTATTCCCAGAGTGGGGTAGGCAGAGCTACAGAATTACCAACAACTCTAAAAACTTGTTAATAATTCTGTAACCACATTTTGCACTTTTAGGCTAAGATGTTTACCAGTGTACCTATTAGTGACAGGTTGCAAGCCCATCGCCTAACAGTACTATACGCCTTTATTCCCTTAGCCGTCTCTTACGACATCCACGGGAAGACATGGAGTGGCACTATTCTAACCCGGCAACCACACGGGTATATCATGTGTAATTTAGGAGTTCCTGTGGCCACCCTAAGTCCCAGCTCGATGGTACTATATTACGAGTATTGTATTGTCATCAAAACTAAAGGCGTATGCAAATTTTCAGCTTCATCGGAAACCAGGAAGTGGGTCAAATTTAACATCCAAGATTTGACCCTTACATACATGCATACATACATTGCAAGTTAAATAAAAGCTTTTAAAAACATTTTTGGGATCAGCTTTTGTTGCCAACTTTACTTTTTAGGGTTCCGTAGTCAAACTAGGAACCCTTATAGTTTCGCCATGTCCGTCCGTCCGTCCGTCCCCAGTCTAGCTCAGAGACTCGTAGTACTAGAAAGCTGTAATTTGGCATGAATATACATATTAGTCACGCCAACAAAGTGGTAAAATAAAATTTTGAAAAATATTTTTTTTTAATGCACCTCCCCTATACGTAACGTGGGGATGCCTTTTTTTTTCTTGCCTACCCCATAGTGTGGGGTGTCGTTGGATAGGTCTTTCAAAAATATTGCGGGTTTATGACAACAATTTTTCGATTAAGGGATCCGTTTATGAAATATTAAGCTTTAAAGCGCTATTTTTTGTTAGAGTCAAGTGTCCCCCCCACCTACAGCCAAAACTACAAATAATAAAAATCTGAAAAAAATCTTCAACGAAAGCGCATATAACGAATTTTAAAGGAAAACTATCACGGCTAAGTAGACATGATTAGTTCCTGAGATACAGGCGACTAAAGTGTTTATACCTATCAAAATCGCCTATGATAACTTTGATAGAAAAAATTGTCAACGGGGCGTGCGGGACGCGCGGGGGGAGTCAAACTGTCCAAGCAACAAATCGAGCGACAGCCGCGCTTATAAGCGCGAGCGCCTAGATGCTGCTTGGACGTGCCCCGGAATGCTACCTACAAGTTTGCGATTTGCGATCTGAAAGTTTACAAATTTTCGATTAGATTATTGATTTGAGTTGAGTACCTATCGTTTGGAAAACTTAAAATGCTATTTACTGGACCTTGTTTTTTTTTCAATTTCTATTAATTACTATATAAAAGATTTAACTTTTATTGTAATTTAAAGTCGGTTTGAAGCAGTTTAGATACCTAACTACCTACATAGGTATACTGATCTCACACTTAAAAGCTTGGCCCTTGTTTGAGATATTATTTATATACGAATTTATAAGAAAAAGAATCATTACTAAGTAGACTTAATTAGTTCCTGAGATACAGGCGACTAACCTACCTAACCTCCTAAAAACCTACTAAAAATCATTTAAGACAGCGCCAAATAACTTTAAATAGAAAATTGGTTCATTGTTGATTTTTGAGATAGTTTTTTGTGTTTGTCGTTACGGCTTCGGAACCCTATACTGAGCATGGTCCGACATGCTCTTGCCCGGTTTTTTTGAAAAATCTTTATCTGTTCCTCAAAACCAAACTATTGAGTCCCAACACGGTGGGTCTACGTTAAGAATAGCGGAGATCCTGTCGCCACCTTCCGTCTCCATCATCAGGTCACCTCTTAGATTCCAAAAATACAAAATACAAATATAAAATAGTTTTATTTGTGAAACATAGGTGTAATCATTGATGTAACGTCGACTTAATAAGAATCACTATGTTTTGCCATTAGGCATACAAATATAGCTACAAAATGCATGCAGCAAGCAATCTTACGGACTAAATATACATTTTGACATTCTAATTTACTTATATCATATTCTTTTTACATCTCGTCATTCAAATATTCGTGTATGGAATAAAAAGCCTTATTTACTAAAAACGTATACAATCCTTTCTTAAGAGTATTCCATAAGAGTAATATTGCATTGTCATCGGGTTTATATACCTAAGTGGTCCTAATTTAAGCACATACATATAGATACATTTGATCCCTACATACATAAATACTTACCTACATATACAGTGTGTTACTTACCAGCAACCTGGCTTTTTAAAGTAGGTTAAAAATAACGTATATATTTAACGTAACTATGACATTAATTTAATTAATAAACCATTTTTCAGGTTTTATTAACATTCTAACAAAATTTTAATTGCTAGCAATGTAAAGCACAGCAATTTGACAAGTGTAAATGACAGTCGACGGATACTCTGATTATTATGATTTGCCCCCGTACCACGACATGCCTTTTGTACTAAGCAACATAGATACTGATAACAATGAACACGTAGCACATTCACTACATTAATATGGTCAGTAGGAAATTAATTGGGAAGTTATTATTGTAAGGTAAATAAAAGCTTGTAAAATGCGTACAACCCTCCATTGCACCCACCTTTTTTTTATGGCATAGAGGAGACAAACGAGCACACAGGCCGCCTGATGGTATGTGGAAACTGTGACCCATAGACATTCGCATTCACAAGACTGCAATGCAATCCTAAGACTGCAAATGCGTTGCCAACCCTGAGGACTAAGATGGAATGCCTCTATGCTAGTCATTTCACCGGCTGTCTTATCCCCAAACCGGAACACAACAACGCGAACACTGCTGTTTGGCGGTAGGTTAATGGATAAGACGGTGGTAGCGATCCGGACGGACGCTGCACAAGGTCCTACCACCCGCAAAACGTTCCACTTGCGGCATTCGTGCCGAGGACGCGCAGCGTTACCCCACTGCCCTGTGACGCTCAGTCTTTGGGCAAAAAGCCTTGCCTGGTGCTCTACTTTGAAATCAGTAATTTGAAGTTCCCTTCCTATCCCTTTTGCTCTCGACGTGTAACTAATTCGCAAGTGACGGGGCGATCCGAAGTTCGAATTACGGATTTCAAAGTAGAGCCCCTGTGGTCACCAGAGACACCGATTAATTTATCTTACTTTTACTTTAATAAACTTCTTTGTGTCAGATCTGATGACCACGACCCAAGAGTCTCTTTGGCAATTCAAGCAAATACGTAATATGGCATTAAAAAGGCATATTTGCGCCACTTCATGGTTTGGGCGTAGTCTGCAGCGGTCCCTGGCTTGAGAGCAGAACAATTCAGACGTGAGACGGTGCTAGCGTGTCAACGCAAGTGACGTCCCACGCCAAGGGACGACCAATGCCACGGTATTACAGTGCATCCGTCCTGTGGGGCTAGACAAGTTGCCAAGAAGATAGTTGAAGATAACCGCGTAACGACCGTAGTCAAACCTATCACTAGCGCGAGTGATAGTGATCACTTTTCAGCGTGTCAGTTGTAACGAGTGATATATCACGTGACTTACGTCAATGTATCACGTGAATTACGTGATCACCTAACGCTAGCGTTCGTGAACGATGGCAACTTGTCTAGCCCCAAAGGTTTCTTTCCACTTGCTTTGAAGTAATAAATACATACATACATACATACCGTCACGCCTTCATCCCAGAGGTAGACAGAGCTACAGAATTACCAACAACTCTAACAACTTGTTGTTAATCCTATAACCACATTTTGCACAGCAAATTTTGCATCATTTCCCCGTGTGGTAGCCGGATTAGAATAGTGCCACTCCGTATCTTTCCGTGGATGTCGTAAAAGCCGACTAAGGTAATAAAGGCGTGTAGTACTGTTAGGCGATGGGCTTGCAACCTGTCACTAATACACTGGTAAACATCTTCGCTTAAGTGTGCAAAATGTGGTTACAGAATTATCAAAAAGTTTTTTCACCTCAGCAGCTCAAACAAGCAGGTTTTGCTGCTTAAAAACAGTGAGCAAAATTCAATTTTGCTGCGAGCGAGAGGCAAAGTAGCTTTTTAATTATTTTTTTTAAATGCCGTGAGCAGTGCTGGGGCTACTCACAACATTCGAAAAAATTGAACTTCACTTTGTTCTGTCACTTTCACTTCGATAGGAAAAAAGCGAGAGATAGAAACAACTTGATTCGAAGTTCGATTTTCAAATTCCACACATAGTAGGCCCAAAAAGAAACGCACGTTCGGATGCACACATAACCGTAAAATTGCAAATAAAACTATCTGTTAAACTTTGAAATGTGTTTATTATAACTATTTTATACAGTAGGTACAATCATTTTTTTTATTTAATGTTTTGAAGACAAAATTAATGAAAAATAAGAAGTTATGTATCTACATAATTTTGTTATCGTTTTAACAATCTTTAATTTCGTGACATAAACCGCGGGGGCAGTTTCAGAACGCATTTCAAAAATAGCGGGATTATTGTACTTAAAAAAAAAAAGTTATGTAATGTACCTAAATGACGATGTAATTTTAGTTAATTTGTCCGCCATAGCCAATAGCCATAGACAAGGCCTAGTTAGGTTTTTTTTAAAGCCACAGACTACATAAAGCTGTATAAAGTTGTGTTTGCACTACGGCATTATCAAGTTGAGTGACAGGTTTTATCTGTTTCATGTTTATTTTTTCCACTTTTTATTTTATTAGTATTTTGCAAAAATGCTTGTGATTGATGCATATGCGATCGTGTCGTTATTTAGTCGTGTATTCACCAAATGGTCACAACGGAAGACCTGCGTTGGCCCTACCAGCTTCACGCTGTGTTGTTCTCGCTGCTGAGGTGAAAAGTTGTATGTCTCACACGAGACCAAAGTTTTTTACGTCTCGTATCTTTGAATCCCTCGCTACGCTCAGGATTCTAACCTAGAATCACTCGCTACGCTCGTGATTCAATAATAGAATCCTTCGCTTACTCGGGATTCAAAATCATCACTCGCAGCAAAAACCAACTTTGCTCTCTTGTTGAACAAATAACTATTTCACCTCAGCAGCTCAAACAAGCAGGTTTTGCTGCTTAAAAACAGTGAGCAAAATTCAATTTTGCTGCGAGCGAGAGGCAAAGTAGCTTTTTAATTATTTTTTTTAAATGCCGTGAGCAGTGCTGGGGCTACTCACAACATTCGAAAAAATTGAACTTCACTTTGTTCTGTCACTTTCACTTCGATAGGAAAAAAGCGAGAGATAGAAACAACTTGATTCGAAGTTCGATTTTCAAATTCCACACATAGTAGGCCCAAAAAGAAACGCACGTTCGGATGCACACATAACCGTAAAATTGCAAATAAAACTATCTGTTAAACTTTGAAATGTGTTTATTATAACTATTTTATACAGTAGGTACAATCATTTTTTTTATTTAATGTTTTGAAGACAAAATTAATGAAAAATAAGAAGTTATGTATCTACATAATTTTGTTATCGTTTTAACAATCTTTAATTTCGTGACATAAACCGCGGGGGCAGTTTCAGAACGCATTTCAAAAATAGCGGGATTATTGTACTTAAAAAAAAAAAGTAATGTAATGTAAATGACGATGTAATTTTTGTTAATTTGTCCGCCATAGCCAATAGCCATAGACAAGGCCTAGTTAGGTTTTTTTTAAAGCCACAGACTACATAAAGCTGTATAAAGTTGTGTTTGCACTACGGCATTATCAAGTTGAGTGACAGGTTTTATCTGTTTCATGTTTATTTTTTCCACTTTTTATTTTATTAGTATTTTGCAAAAATGCTTGTGATTGATGCATATGCGATCGTGTCGTTATTTAGTCGTGTATTCACCAAATGGTCACAACGGAAGACCTGCGTTGGCCCTACCAGCTTCACGCTGTGTTGTTCTCGCTGCTGAGGTGAAAAGTTGTATGTCTCACACGAGACCAAAGTTTTTTACGTCTCGTATCTTTGAATCCCTCGCTACGCTCAGGATTCTAACCTAGAATCACTCGCTACGCTCGTGATTCAATAATAGAATCCTTCGCTTACTCGGGATTCAAAATCATCACTCGCAGCAAAAACCAACTTTGCTCTCTTGTTGAACAAATAACTATTATAGTTGTTGGAAATTCTGTAGCTCTGCCTACCCCACTCTGGGAATAAAGGCGTGAGTTTATGTAGGTATGTATGTATGTAATTTTGCATCAAATTCAAAATGTGTGTAAATACGTTACTGCCTTATCCTATCTTATAGATGGGCCCTCTCTGACACACTTTAGGCCCTTTTAGGATCTTTTTTGCAATTACCCTCTTACACCCGGCTCAGCTATAGTTCGAATGTGCACGATTCTTCAAGATGTTATTCCTTCACCTTAAGAGATTCGGGTGTAAACACTAACCTAAAAAAAAATTGAAAAGTTGAAAATAAATGAATGAAATGAAAAATAGTAATGAGTTAAGGGGAAAATACCTAGTTTTTGGGTCGGGATATTCAAATTTGCTATTACATTGACGTCAACGGACTTAAGTCTTTATTTGCTCGGCTAAAGCTGAGTATACAAGTAGGAAAAACAGCTGTGAATATAACGTTGAAAATACCTTAGCGGTAATAAAGACGAATAGTTTAGTTTAGTTTAGTTTATTTATTTCATGAAACAAATTACAATATAAGTTTGCATTATTACCATGTCAAAATTAAAAGAATCGCATCATGATTGTCAAAAACTAATAAGATAATAAAATTAAAATTAATATTACAAATCATTTCACCAATAGGGATCGTCTTAATAATTTAAAAATAACATGAAATAAAATAAAATAACGGTCAAAAATATACAATAGTCACAAAAAAAGGTACAAAAGTTACAAAAGTTATCAGAAAAATGTCTATGTATTCAATAAAAATAAAACCCCCTCCTGGTATAAATAGCCATCCTTTCTTTCAGAGCGGAAATCTCTTAAACGGGCTAACAGCCGGTGAACTAATTCTCCATTTAGAGTTATTTGGTGCTTTCTTAGATCATCAAGCTTTTATTTAACTTGTATGTATGTATGTATGTAAGGGTCAAATATTGCAAGTTACATTTGACCCACTTCCCGGTTTTCGATGAAGCTGAAAATTTGCATACGTCTTTAATTCTGATGACAATACAATAATATACTACCATCGAGTTGGTCTGATGATGGAGGCTCAGGGTGGCCATAGGAACTCCTCAATTACACATGATGAACCCGTCGTGTTAGGGCTTGTTAAAATTGTCTTGACAAGTAGGTGACGACTAAAGTAAATAGAAAATAAAAAATATATTTAAACTACCCAGCGTCAATTAAAACTTGTCAAGCGTGAGGTGAAAATTATTGTTTAAACAAACATTAATAACCGTTTAATTATTAGTAAGTAATTAAGATAAAATATCCAAAACGTAATTGTGTTTTTCGTAATACTCGACATCATGACACGTCTACCGCGTTTTCTTTTACTGAGTAAGTTTTTTTTAACCCTTTTTAGGGCTCCGTAGTCAACAGGGATCTCTTAACGTTTCGTCATGTCCGTCAATCCGTCGGCCCGCATTTGACTTCGAGACTCGTGGTACCGTAAAACGGGGTGTGTAGGGACACAACGTAAAATGAAGAATATGTTACTAATCATAAGACTGAAATTTATTTCCTACAGACGCAACGTTATTGTCTATTTAATACTTGTAATTATTTGTAACAAGCTATGACTTATTTTAGGTTGTGTCCGTATTCACCCCGTTTTACCGTTTAAAGCGTTGTAGGACACAAAGCTGAAGGCATATTTATAAATTCACATTACGCCTATCAAGATTGTAGAATAGAAATCTTTGATTACAACCATATCAGTCTATTTTAGCATGCCACGTGTAACTTTCGATTTTACGTTACGAATATAGGAACGTTACAGTCGCCGTTAATAGAACGTGCAAAATATGTGAACAAAACCAAACGAACCAATTCTGCAGGTGGTAGGACCTTGTGCAGGGTCCGCCCGGATCGCTACCACCATCTTATCCATTAATCTACCGCCAAACAGCAGTGTTCGCATTGTTGTGTTCCGGTTTGGGGATAAGACAGCCGGTGAAATAATTAGCATAGAGGCATTCTATCTTAGTCCTCAGGGTTGGCAACGCATTTGCAGTCTTAGGATTGCATTGCAGTCTTGTTAGTGCGAATGTCTATGCAGGATCACAGTTTCCACTTACCATCAGGTGGCCTGTGTGTTCGTTTGCCTTCTCTATGCCATAAAAAAAATATAATAATACCTATGTATAGTTGTAAAGTAAAATATTGTCTTTTTGTGTGACAAAGTAACTATTTAATTATTTTTCACCTCTCACCTCAAACAGGCGCGTTTTACTGTTCAAAGAAAATTTGATCTTGCTGCGAGTGAGACATTAAAAAAATGCCTAGTATTCTGGCAAAACTACAATAATTAAATACCTTTAACTTATTTTTTATTGATATTGTTTATTTTACAAATATACATGTGGTTTATTTTTACCAGTTGGTATTTTTTACGGTTATCTGTTCTCGCTACTGAGGTGAAAAGTTCTCGTGCAAAACGAGACCAAAATTACCTTCTAACCTAAAGTTACTCGCTACGCTCGTCATCCGATGATCCTTACTAACCTTGCTCTTTTGCTGGATAAATGTCTATTTACTGAATAATATGGAATATTCATGACTTTTTTCACAACTTCAATAAAAGCTGATTCATGTAACAACATTTTGAGAACAATAATTTTCTAGCAAAACCGAATTGAAAATGGAGTTTATATGGCCGACATGTGACATGACGTCACACGGCGTATGGGATCTCTCTGTCTAATTACTGTCTAATTAGCAGTTTAAAATGCTTGCACCATCCGTATTTCTTGATTGATTGTATTTTAAAATTAACTTTCGGTGATCTTTTTTACGGTATTTTAAAATTTTGTTGAGGAATGCTATTTATAATAAGTTTCTGTCAAAAAATCATTTTTGGGACAAGCTTTTGTTGCCGACTGTACGTTTTTTTGCACAGTCGTAATTTACTCGTCAAGACAATTCTAACAAGCCCCAACACGACACGTTTATCATGTGTAATTTAGGAGTTCCTATGGCCACCCTGATTCGCCATCATCAGACCAGCTCGATGGTACTATATTATTGTATTGCTATCAGAACTAAAGGCGTATGCAAATGTGACGACTAGACTGATACTGAGAAATCAGAGATACTTCAACCTCATTATTTCCAGGAAGGTTGAGAAAATGTTGATTGATGTTACAAGGATCGTTTAAGTGAGGAGGCACATCATGGTCTTTTTTATTAAAAATAGCAATATTTTGTTTAATATTTTTCCATAATACACGGGAATTTGCAACAGAGTTAATATGTTGGTTAAAGTATGCCGTTTTTTCACTAGCAATTGCAGCTTTGATTGAAGGTCTGTTTTGAAGTGATTACAGTTTACCACATTAAGGCTCAAGAAAATGAACATTGGAACGCGGGATGGTACAACCCTGACTATTCTCCAATTCAAGAAAAAGAGAAGGTCGTTGATATGTGCAAGGAACTGCTCAACGACATTAAAAACAAGGTGCAGATATGAGTTCATCGAGCTTCTTTGGGAGATGCCTTTGTTCCCATGAGTATTTAGTATTTACATGTTGGTATTTTGGCAGTTGGGTACAAAATAGTAGATTGTCAACAAGGGACTAAAACAAGCCATAATGACACGACATATTTAGCCACGCGAGCGTTCGAGCGAGAGAGGGTGGCTATAGTTCGAGTGTCATTATGGTTGTTTAGTCTCGCGTTAAACACTCTACTTTTCACTTTGAATGCGAGGAACAAAAACGACTTTGTATACAAAATTATTATATTTATTATACCAAAGTTTCTTACAAATTTATACCGCGGTTTTCTTTTAGTGCTCATAATATATTTATGTATGCATGTATGTTTGTTCTTTTGTGGCGCTCTAGAAACTAAATGCGGGGGCCGACTCTGATGACTCTTATGTCAATCGATTTTCTTAATGTTGCCAGTGTCTCTAAAGTTATGACAATAATCAAAATACAATATGGCGGCTTCCAGACGACATATTGTACAAAAACCGGGCACGAGCATGTCGGACCATGCTCAGTGTAGGATTCCGAAGCCGTTACGACAAACACAAAAAACTATCTCAAAAAACCACATGTATGAACTAATTTTCTATTTAAAGTGCTGGCTTAGATGATATCTAGTAGGTATAAACCCTTTAGTCGCCTGTATGTGTGTACAGTCGTCATCTACTCGTCAAGACGATTCTAACAACCCCTTACACGACGGATTTATCATGTGTAATTTAGGAGTTCCTACGGCCACCCTGAGTCTCCATCATCAGACCAGCTCAATGGTACTATATTATTGTATGGTCATGAAAACTAAAGGCGTATGCAAGTTTTCAGCTTCATCGAAAACCGGAAAGTTGGTTAAATTTAACTTGCAAGATTTGACCCTTACATACATTGCAAGTAAATTAAAAGCTTGTAATTAATTTGGAGTTCGCTTAAAATACGGCTCTGTGATAGACTCACGGACAGCGGGGCTAGTAATAGGTTTTCGTTGGCACCCTTGGGTACGGGGCACTATAAACTAAATTGAAGTGTCCTTAACTTGCAGGTTCATATGACTGACGAGATACGGAGCAAGATGGAGCGAGATCACACCTTCCTTTTCCACGTGGGAACCACTCTGGGTAGGTAGTCTACATAATTCCTACAATATTTTATTTTACCACTTTGTTGGCGTGACTAATATGTATGTTCATGCCAATCCATTAACCTACCGCCAAAACGCAGTGTTCGCATTGTTGTGTTCCGGTTTGGGGGTAAGACAGCCGGTGAAATGACTAGCATAGAGGCATTCTATCTTAGTCCTCAGGGTTGGCAACGCATTTGCAGTCTTAGGATTGCACTGTAGTCTTGTGAATGCGAATGTCTATGGGTCACAGTTCCCACTTAGTGGCCTGTGTGCTCGTTGGTCTTCTCTATGCCATAAAAACAAAAACAGCTTTTTATTACTAAGAGTCTTTAACGGGTGTTAAATAAAGAGAAGTCAATGTTCAAACACAAATTGTTTTATTTAATGTCCTTGATTTACGGTACAGAATAGGTAAAAGGTTAAGTGACCAGGTGGGCGCGGAATTACCAGCTACTTAAGTTATTTGACTGTTTGTGTCGAGAGCTACGAAAGGACTGGCCGCCGTGAGCGGGCCGAGCATGTATATTTACCTAAAATGCTGACGCCGCTAAATACGTCAGGGGTGTCGCCACAATACTCCCCCTCTTTAAAAAAAATGAATTAACGATTTTCTACCGTTATACAAAATTAGTTTAAAGAACTAGTTGCAAAGGACAAAAACAAACATAGGTAGTTGGACACTATGATTACGCAAGCTGAAACTTGCCCGTGACCTGATCACTTGTTATTACAATGTTGCTGACTTAGAACTAAACACTATTACACTCACTTACATTGTTATTGGTATGTTTGCTGTTGTGGCATAGCTGGTACTCCTTGTACCGTTATACCCGTGGGCGGCGCGTTGTTGACAGTTTTGCGCACCCAATTCCTTGCGCCCTTTTTACATCTTGTTTTAAGCATGTAACCTAGTACTACTATTAATACTATTCCGAGTACTAGCATACCGATGGCAACGTAATTAAGTTTTTTTGCGGATTGATTCGACTAAACACTGGGGCAGCTATGAGACAATTCTTACAATACGAGACATTCTATATGCTCTAATTTATATGAGAACACGTGAGTGTAAAATGCGTACTAGCAATACGTGGCACAGTACCCGTATCCTATCAGTATGTTAATTTAAGTTAACCTAATTGCAGTGTTCTTGTTTTCGAACCTGACTTGACATTATACTTAAGACTATGATCCTTATGAACTAAACGATTAAGGGTAGTAGTTGTATAGGACGTACTCTGCAATACTAAATCAAAAGGACACCAAACAGTATTCCTGTACAACCACGCCGAGTACCTATTTGGTAACAAAATATTGATGCTGTTAACTTACTGTTTTAAAACTATTTATTGTGTAGCATACATTGGTCTTATTCATCAATTAAAAATCTGACTGGCTTTTTTACAACTCGGCCACTACGCGTGGTACGGATAATGGGCTTAAGCGTTTGTGGAGCTGATGGCGATTGTTGCATATCAGTGTCCTTGGGATCGTTGTCCTTACTTGGAACCATGTTGTTGCAACTACTTTCATCCTGATCTGTTAACATAAATGCTGGTTTTAATCTGTCTATAGAAACTTCTGTCTGCCTATTAGGTAATTGTATTTTAAATGTTTTAGGTCTCCTAGTTATAATTCGGTATGGGCCATCGTAGTTAGGGGTCAAAGGTCTCTTAACCATGTCGTTACGTATAAAGACATGTGAGCAGGTATCTAAATCTTTGTGAACAAAAATCTTCCGTGAATCGCTCCTCGCTCCTGCTATGGGCCGAAGGTTACTGATTGTTGCTCTGAGATTTTCTACATATGAGAGTGGGTCATTGAAATTGACTGTCGAGCTTGTGTAAAAATCGCCTGGTAGTCGTAAAACTTGACCGTAAAGCATCTCTGCCGGGCTGACACTGTGGTCTGCTTTACAAACCGATCGGAGTCCTAACATGACTGTAGCAAGCTCGTCTACCCAGTTAGCATTGCCCGCTAACCTGGCTGTTAACGCAGCTTTCAATGTTCTGTGCCACCGTTCCACTAAACCGTTACTCTGTGGATGATACGGCGTTGTACGGATTCTGTGTATTCCTAAAAATTTCATTAATCTACTGAATAAGTCGCTCTCGAATTGTCTACCCTGATCTGTCGTAATAATATTTGGACAACCGAATCTGCAAATCCAATTTTCGTAAACTATCCTAGCTACCGTATCCGCTGTAATGTCACTTATTGGTACGGCTTCCGGCCAGCGCGTACAGCGATCTATCATTGTAACCAGGTAACGGTATCCATAGTTAGAGGTAGGTAATGGGCCTACGATGTCTATATGAATGTGCTTTAACGTTTCCGCCCCGTTGAACTGTCCTAGACCTGACTTAGTATGTCGTGTAACTTTTACTTTTTGACACTGTAAACATGTTTTTGCCCATGTACCTACATCTTTGTTCATTTCTGGCCAAAAATATCTTTGTGCTACCATTTTGCGTGTTGTCCTAACGCCAGGATGACTAATGTCGTGCACGGCATGAAAAGCAGTTTTTCTAAATGTTTCCGGCAAATATGGTCGTGCGTTATTTGTTGACGTTTCGCAATAAATTTCAACATTCGATCCCGGTATACCTAAGGTTTTAAATTCTGCTGAACTATTAACAAGGTTTGTAATCTGAGCGTCTGTTTCCTGAGCCTTTGCTAGTTCGACGAAATCGATGACCGTGGGACATTGTATGGACTCAACACGTGATAACGCGTCAGCAACTTGATTCTGTGAACCGTTGATGTGTACTATCTCGCTCGTGAACTCGCTAATGAACATGAGTTGTCTCGCTCTACGTGGGGTCTCTTTAGCTGTGCTAACTTTGCTTAATGCCGAAGTAAGCGGTTTGTGGTCGGTGTATACTATCAAACGCCTGCCTTCTATGACATTTCTAAAATGGCAAATGGACATATAGATTGCTAGTAACTCTCTGTCATAGGTGCTATAATTTCTTTGCGTCTCTGAAAACGCTTTTGAAAAATACCCTAGAGGTTTCCACACGTTGTCTATGTACTGTTGGAGAACGCCACCTGCGGAGGTGCCAGATGCGTCCGTCATAAGCGCTAGCGGAACGTCCGCGAGCGGATGAGCCAATGTAACAGCGCTCTTAAGGCTATCTTTACATTGTTCAAATGCCGCGATTGAAACTGAATCCCATACAATTTTCGTTTGATCCTTCTTTTTGGAGTTATGCAAGAATTTGTTTAAATGTGCCTGTTGTTCTGCAGCTTTCTGCAAGTGTGACCGATAAAAGTTAATCATGCCTAAGAAACGCCTTAACTGTTCTATTGTTTCTGGACGCGGGTAATCTGAGATGACCTTAACCTTTTCTTCGCGCGGTTCCAAACCGTTTTTAGACACTGTATACCCCAAAAATTCTACTGTTGGTTGTCCGAATTTGCACTTACTAAGATTTATTGTCAAACCGGCTTCCGTGAAAACCCGGAAAAGATGCTCTAAGTGTTCCCTATGTGCGGTTACGCTCTCTGAAGCTACGATTAAATCATCTAAATAACAAAACAGGTTGGACTTGGTTCCGTCGCTGCCCGTGTGTTTTTCTATATCATTGATGATCGAGTGCATAAATCTCTGAAAAGTTTGCGCCGCGTTTCTCAACCCGAAACACATTCTGGGGAACTCAAATAAGCCGAAAGGCGTTATTATCGCGGTTTTTTCGATATCTTCCGGGGCTACCTCTATAACGTGGTAGGCACGGTTTATATCTAGTGTAGAAAATAGTGTCTTACCTGCAAGCCCATAGGTGAAGTCTTGTAATCGGGGAATAGGGTACCTGTCGGGCTTCGTTACTGCATTCAGCCTCCTGTAGTCACCGCACGGTCGCAGCTGACCGTCCTTCTTTGGCACCACGTGTAGCGGGCTGGCCCATGGACTCTTGCTGGGTCTGCAAATTCCTAATTCTACCATATTACGAAATTCGTCCCTAATTTTTACGTATCTGTCTCGCGGTAATGGCCTCGCTCGCGCATAAACCGGAGGTCCAGATGTTTCAATGTGGTGCTTGACACCGTGTTTAGCTGGGTCCCTAAAGCAAATGGGTTTCGTTATCTCCGCGTATCGCTCCAGGATGTCACGAAATGGGTTATCATCCTGAATGCTTTTTACGGATGGTTGACCGTAACGTACGATGGACCCATATGCACTAAATTCTGTAACACTATCAACTAATTTCTTATTAAATAGGTCTACTACTAACTTATGAGTCTTTAGGAAATCTGCACCAATTATGGGTTGTTTTACGTCACACACGATAAACGACCACTTGAATACCCTGCGTAGGCCTAAATTTACTACTAAGGTTACCGCACCGAAAGTTTTAATCTCTGAGTTATTTGCCGCGTAAAGTTTGTAATTCGTTTCATTGCGACCGACACCGAATTTACTTACTGGTACTACCGAGACATTCGCACCTGTGTCCACTAAAAAACATAAACCACTTGTTTGGTCGCAAACGCTAAGACGATGACTGTCATCCCACCCCGCACACTCCTGTACTGTGCCGGGTGACGCCGCCAGTCACCAGTTGGATTGCTGCGACTGCATGCTGCCGGAGATCGATGGGGTCGATGTTCCCGCACGCTGCTGCTGGTTTCTGTCCCATGCACAAGGTTGTATGCAGTTTCTCGCATTTTCCCTGAATTTAAAATGATATCTGCATAGCCAGTTAGGATTCCTCGACGGGCTTCTCGCGCGAGACCGGGAACGTTCTCTCTGCCAACCTTGATTGGAGTTTTCTGTGGCTCTAGATCGCAATTCGTTAACTTCTCCTCGGAGCTGCCTCAGTTCTATGGCCATGTTCCTGAATTCCTGGATCAGTTCTGCGTCACTTGCTGATTGCATGGGTGTTGGTGTTGCTATTTCTGCTACTACACCTTGCCTCACTGACTCCATTATTTTATCTGCCATGGTGGCCAGTGTCTCTAACTTGGTGTCCTCACTGACTATTAATACTGTACGTACCGCCAGCGGCAGCCGCTGTAGCCACAGGTTCTTTAGCCTCTCGTCGTCAACGCCCGAGTTCCTTGCTGCTTCGGCCATGCTGCGGAACAACTGTGATGGTTTCTGATCTCCCAGCTCCAGCTCTCTGACTAACCTGTTGAATTGGGAATCTGCGCTCTCTTGATAAACGGTAATTAATCTGTTTTTTAGTTCCGAGTACTGCCTGCTGTCCGCACTTTCTAGCAGGTCCTTCACTGCGTTTAATTCGTCTCTGCCTAGTTTTCCGATAACCAGGTCGAATTTGGCTTCCTGGCTCAACTTCTGCGGAGCTAGTATCGCATCCAACTGCGTGAACCAGAGTTTGGGCATGTCCTTCCAGAAAGGCGCTATGCGGGATGCCACGGTAATCGCCGCTAACTCGTCTCGTGCGTGATCGTCCGTTGGAGCTTGCACCGGGGCCGCCGCTGAGGCCTGCACCGGCACTCCAAAAGCCTGCTGCATTGGTACGGTTGGCATCTTCACTAACGTTCACAACTGAGTCTAATTAATTACCAGTACAACTCGACGCTGTCCGCACCTGGCCAGATCACGTCGGGGTCACCAATTATTTAACGGGTGTTAAATAAAGAGAAGTCAATGTTCAAACACAAATTGTTTTATTTAATGTCCTTGATTTACGGTACAGAATAGGTAAAAGGTTAAGTGACCAGGTGGGCGCGGAATTACCAGCTACTTAAGTTATTTGACTGTTTGTGTCGAGAGCTACGAAAGGACTGGCCGCCGTGAGCGGGCCGAGCATGTATATTTACCTAAAATGCTGACGCCGCTAAATACGTCAGGGGTGTCGCCACAAGTCTTTGAGCTAGGCTGCGGACAGACGGACATGGCGAAACTATAAGGGTTCGTAGTTTGACTACGGAACCCACAAACACTCGTGGCGTATTCCCTTGCGATTTTCGCCTTCGGCTCACATCCTAACACACGCCACTCGTATTTATTGACCTCTGTTATACAACTGTTGCATAAACTACTATTATGCACTCCTATTATTTGACGTCATAATTTTTCTCAAAAATGTTACAAATAAAATAACCTTATATTTTACTTTCCTCATAATAGAAATGAAATATGATATTCAACTCTGCTGTTCGTTATCTAATTAATGGATTGTTGTGAATGAAGATAATACATAAAATCACATTTTCAGGGATTGTTATAGTGCTTTATTTGGAGGTTTGGGGTTGAAACCGGACGATAGCCCTCTACGCACTATCCATCCTGAGGGACAGCAGCGCACGCACGGCCGTCAGGCCCGATGGTGCTGTACGCACTATCGTGCAAAGTATCTATCATGCTAGACGTTGCTCGTGTCGGTCGATGTAGTCCAGCACGGTTGTTGGATGGCTGCGTCTAAATCGCGTGTCAAATGTAGATAAAGCATCCGTCACTCTCGTACTTATTCACGTGTTAGAAGGTGACAGATGCCTTATCCAAACTTTGTCACGCGATAAACGCAGCCATATTAGGGCCCCAGCAAGCCTACACACTATCGTTTTGCGTCGGGCATCGTGCACGGATAGATAGCACGGCTGGACAGTGCGTAGAGGGTATGGTACACAGTATACTATATACAGACATATATATAGACATATATCCCTTAATCAAGTAAAGTTAACTCCTCCTCCTCACTCCTGGGTAGTGATTCTGTAAACAACGCCGGTCGTGCGGACTGTCGAGTGATATCCAGCGGCGAGATTAAGTAGTCCCGTCAGTGCGAACAAAACACATTGTAGCGCGTGCATTTTCAATTTACCAGCACGATGGGTTGGACGTATAAGGCTGCTTAATTGAAAATGCACGCGCTACAATGTGTTTTGTTCGCACTGACGGGACTACTTAATCTCGCCGCTTGGATATCACTCGACAGTCCGCACGACCGGCGTTGTTTACAGAATCACTACCCTGGACTGCCCAAGATACAGACCCCGCCTATTTTGAGAGCCGCTGAAAATTAGACTTGAGGAATATGACGTAATCTATCGTATCCTATCCTATAGTATGCGGGTCATACACAATCACAAAAACAAAAGTTGTCTCTCCTGTGGTCAATAGTTAAGGGCTCGTGTGCATATAAGTTATGTTTTTTTTTGATAGGACTAAAGTAGACGTGACGCCGTTTAAGCGGATGTGGGTTCAGTGAGAAAATTAGGCCTTAAACACGTTAACTTCGGGTATGTCCACAGGAAAGACGGGAACCTAAATCTGTGTATGACCCATGCATCAGCTGCAATGCAACAGCTGTACGGATTTGGATCAAATTTGACTTTTCATCGCGGAAAATTTAAAAGTTCCCGGGGGAATAACGGTACTCGATATTTACGCGGACGATGGCGCGGGCAGAAAATAGTTATAAACAATTCTTAATTCTGTTTTTAACCCCCGACGCAAAAAAGAGGGGTGTTATAAGTTTGACGTGTAAGTGTACGTGTGTGTGTCTGTGTCTGTCTGTGGCACCGTAGCTCTTAAACGGATGAACCGATTAGGATGCGGTTTTTTTTAATTGAAAGCAGGTTTTCTAGCGGTGGTTTTTAGACATGTTTTATTAAAATCGATTCAGCCATTTTTGAGATATCGAGCTTTTAAAAGCCCCAGATTTAACGGTGACACCTACTTTCAGAGCTGATATCTCTTAAACGGCATCAGCAATTATCATGAAACTTTGCTAAGAATCATCCCGATTGATATAGCTTTATTTACAGACGGTTTTGAGAAGGGGGTTGTTTATATTTTTTTCTTAATAAATATTGACAGGAACAATTCGTGAGCAGTATAAATCGCAATTGGAAATGTATCGTCAAATGCGAGACAAGTTCACTTCACGAAACATGATCAACACACCCGAGTACAGAAGGGGCGCTGTTTCCGTTCATTTCGTGATCGCAATGGAGGAAATATACGCCAAGGAAGTGCGGATTGAGAATCAAATACTCGTAAGTTTGCCTACCAGGGTGTTATTCTCTCAAAAACAACGGACAGTTGGACGAACGAGCGAAATCGCAGCGGCGAGTTTAAGTAGTCCCGTCAGGGCGAACAAAACACATTTTAGCGCGTGCATTTTCAATTTGGCAGCATGGCTTCTGTCGATAAGATCGAACGTATAAGGCTGCCTGTGTTTTGTTTGCTCTGACGGTACTTAAACTCGCCGCTGCGATTTCGCTTGTTCCTCCGACCGTCCGTTGTTTTTGAGAGAATAACACCTTTGACCCAATCGCGTCACTGGTAGATCACGTGATTTTTCTTCCCTCGTATCATGTCTCTACCAGTGACGCGATTGGTTTAAAAACGAAACGAATGGAAACGCTATACAGGGTGTACAATCCAAATGGGTCAGTATGGAGAAGTCGGAAACTATGAGAGATAGCGAGATCTGTTCTTAGGAACCCAATAATAGTCATGAGGGCGCCACTGGACGCTCGGCGTTTGCTCGGCGCAGTCTTAATGATTGGTAGTGATTTGAGTGAGTCCCGTCCCTGCCTAAAACCGGGAAATGGAATTCTCGGAGACGGGCCCGGTACTGCAGGCCCTCGTCATGGCCCGTAAATTCTAAGTTTCCGGACTGCCGTTACTCAAGTTAGGAAGACTGTTGAAAGATTGATATAAATTTCCCAAAATGACCGAATAATTCCCAATCTAAAGCAACATTAGAGAAGGTAAACAACTCAATAAACTTAATCAATATAACATACACATACATAAATTCACGCCTTTATTCCCAGAGTGGGGTAGGCAGAGCTACAGAATTACCAACAACTCTAAAAACTTGTTGATAATTCTGTAACCACATTTTGCACACTTAGGCTAAGATGTTTACCAGTGTATTAGTGACAGGTTGCAAGCCCATCGCCTAACAGTACTACACGCCTTTATTCCCTTAGTCGTCTCTTACGACATCCACGGGAAGATATGGAGTGCCACTATTCTAACATTTCTAACCCGGCAACCACACTTAATCAATATAAGTTTAGCTAATTATCTCGTGCAGTACGAGTAGCACAAGTTGTATTTTCTCGCTTATCGCTCAGTGCGTCTCTTTCGTAACAGACTAGATAGAAAGGGAGATCCAAGCGACAAAGAAGTCGCGGACAACAAATGCTAGCCCTCCTGGAGGGGTTCCACATAGGTCAAAACGGTGCATTTCTTTGCAGTGAACGAAGGAACTACACTCGATGCTAATAGTTTCCTCGCTTAGGTCACAGAATAAGTAATAGTACAAGTACAGAAGCGACACCCTGTGACAGCAAACGTGCGAATTTAACCCTACTCAGAATGCATTAACGATAATAATACCCTGCACGGCACGGAAGTCACCTTGTTTTCATGTCTGTGATCGATAGTGGGGGCGCTCCTGACGAGGCAAAATGCACATTAAATCTGCACCGCGAGAGTCTTTATTATTTCGCCCGTCATGAGCTTTACTGACTCCGCCCACTTCGTAGTTGTAAAAAAATAAATCGAATTTATTATTAACTAGCTGTTGCGCGCGACTCCGTCCACGCAGAAAAATAAAACATAGCCTATGTCACTCAGGGTGCTTGTAGCTTTCCTATGGTGAAAGAATTTTTGAAATCGGCACAGCAGTTTTTGAGTTTATTCATTACAAACATACACACACAAACATACAAAATGAACAACGATTCCGATGATTTCCGAAAGCACGATTAAAACCCACGATCAGACTTGTACGTAATAGTTATACGGTGCAAATTAAATTGCATCTATTTTTTCCATCTCACTCACGCACGTTTGACGGCCGACTGAAAACACGCGGGCGTGCGTCAACATGGTGTCACTGATAACCAATAATAGCACAGAATACAACCGCACTACGCTGATTGGTTCCCGCGCTTCGACAAAATGTCATCTGCGCAGGTACATCGGTAAGCCATATCGGTTGTGTTTTATTGTACTATTTACTAGCGACCCGCCCTCGCTTCGCTTCGGTTTATGTGAGTTTTCTGTAACACCCGTACATGAAACAGGATTTATTATACATATAAACCTTCCTCTTGAAACACTCTATCTATTAATAAAAACCGCATCAAAATCCGTTGCGTAGTTTTAAAGATATAAGCATACATAGGGACAGACAGCGGAAAGCGACTTTGTTTTATACTATGTAGTGATTACTCACTCTGTGATTTGGTTAATAATCTACTAATAAACTATAATATTCTACTTCAGGCGTTATTGAAAATTCCCGCATATGATTACGAACAACAAGGAGTTAACGGGCCGAATGCCGATCTCGACATCGATTCGGGACACGCCAAGATCTTCGGCAAGCCGAAGTCGGCCAACGACGGGAGGGACGCTGAACGCCCCTACGAGAAGACCTCGCCCAGATCCCTCAGATCTGGACGTACTAGTGAGTACTTAAGACCACACACGTTGGACTCGCGCACGCAGGGTTTCGTACCAACAATCACGTTTGTATTGTAATATACATACATGCATAAGCTCATGCCTTTATTCCCAGAGTGGGGTAGGCAAAGCTACAGAATTACTAACAACTCTAAAAACTTGTTAATAATTCTGTAACCACATTTTGCACAATTAGGCTAAGATGTTTACCAGTGTATTAGTGACAGGTTGCAAGCCCATCGCCTAACAGTACTACTCAGCCTTTAAGTATTCCCTTAGTCGTCTGAGACGAGTCACTCGTCTCATACGACATCCACGGGAGGACATGGAGTGGCACTATTCTAACCCGGCAACCACGCGGTATCGTGTTTTTTTTTAAAAGTAAATGTACAACTAAATGTTCTGTGAATATTTCAAGCGTCTATCTGTTACTGTTATTAATATCGAACAAAAACAAAATGATTTTTCAACTAAACCATTTAATAGTACATTGTGTATTAAGGGTGGTAAAAAAAGAATTACAAACGAGAGTCTGAGTCTGTTAGAAGTCTGTGTCTTTAATGACTCGAGCTTTGTATTTCCTTTACCACCCGTGTAACATACAATGTTTTTCATCACAATTGCGAGGAAATTAAATAAAATCAGACAAAAGATCATATTTTTAACTTATTAGCGGCAGACTACGTCATTGTCTGTGACTTACCACAGATAATGTCAAACGTGTTCGGAGTCCGATTCTAGTGACATATGAATCCTACTTTTTTGCCATTGAGTGGGTCATAAAATGCTGCTCCTATTTTGTCGTTAGACTTGGAACCATCAGTAAAGAGTCTTAACCACCCAGAATACTTTTCCTGTAGCTCCATAATTACATTAATACGCAAAGCAGAATTATTGTAAGTACGTTTAGCGTTAAGAACACAATCTAAATTACTAAATAAAACATTACCTATTTCAAATTTCGTCACCCACATACTTAATCTAAACATAGGCAAAGGATATGAAGAATAAATATGCTCCCCAACTATACTGCTGATCGTAATGGCTAACAAAGGTTTCTTTTTATTGTCCCAGTAACTATTATGACATTGCTCCTCTAATTCACGAATAACTTCAATAGTAGCACTCCCTGTACAAGCGAGTGACTTTAAACAAAACTTAGTAGCAAGTAATTGTCTTCTTATATGCAAGGGTGGAATACACAATTCACTCTCCATAACATGAATGGGGGTTGTTCTGATGAACCCTCCTATAACTCGCATAGCTTGATTCTGTACCTTAGTGAGCTTAAACATATGTGTCTTAGCGCTATTGTCGTACAGGCAACAAGCATAATCCATTCTACTACGAATTAATGAAATGTACAATCTTCGAAGGTGTTTTGGGTGAATTCCCCATGAAGCGCCAGCCAAAACTCTTAAAATACTAAGAAACCTTTGTGTCTTTTCAAAAACATAACCAACATGTTTTCCCCACCTCAAGGATTTATCCAACCACACTCCTAGGTACTTAATAGTGTCCTCAGCGAGTAAAAGCTGTCCACTCACTTCGAGGTTAACTTGCTGTACTTTACGACCCCTGGAGAAAATACAAAGTTTTGACTTGCTCGCTGAAACATCTAACCCTAAAGTACCTAAAATATTCAACATTACATCCAAGGCATCCTGCATCATATTCGCGCTGTCTTGCAAGCATTTTTTGCTAATATAAAGTACAAAGTCATCCGCATACTGTGAGATCATAACATTAGTAACCTCTTTACAAATTTTGTAAGTAACTATATTGAACAGTAAAGGTGAAAGCGGACATCCTTGAGCCAAACCCTTGTCAGTCCATCTCATAAGGGACTTATCTCCATCTTCACCCAGAATAATTAAATGTCTTTGGCTCAAAAATGCCCATAAATACCTACAAAACTTAGACCCAACTCCCAAGCCATCGAGAATCCGAACGACTCTCTCAACTGAGACATTATTATATGCGCCTTCAATGTCCAAAAAACATGCCAATGTAGAATTATTCTTTGAGAAACCTACTTGAACATATGATACAAGACGGGATAAGCAGTCCAAACATGATTGAGCTCTCCTAAACCCAACGGTGTTTGGAGACAAAACATCATTTTTTTCAATAAACCATTCCAAACGCCTCACTAACATGGAATGAAATACTTTGCAAACGCAAGAGATTAAAGAAATCGGTCTTAATTTCGCTAATGGTTCTTGAGCATTACTTGATTTTGGAATAGGCACAACCTGAATATCACGCCACTGACTCGGAACAATTCCAGATGAGAAGATAGCATTGTATAATTTAAGCAGGAACAATTTAGCAATCGAGGGCAGATTATAGATCAAACAGTATGTAATGCAGTCGAGACCCGGTGCGGAGTCTTTCTTCTTAAGGCATCTAACCATTTCTTCGAAAGAAAATTCAACCTCAAGATGCGGATTAACCGAATTCAGCACAGGCATGGCGGGCACTACCGAATCTGGTGTAAGAGAACACAACAACTCTTCTTTTTTCTCCTCTGACGCAACAACCCTAGATCTAGAAAAGCCTTTCATCCATCTCATATGTTTCCACATGTCTGATGCAGACGTGGTTTCATCTACACGACCACAGAAATCTTGCCAACTTTGTTCCTTAGCCTTACGTATTAGACGCTGTGCTTCTGCCACCCTGCGTTCCAAAATTGTCAAGTTAGACGGAGTCGGATTCTGCCTAAACAGACGCAGCGCGAGACGCCTTTGTGCAACTACCTTCGACAATAAAGGAGTCCAATAGCTCTTAGGAATAAACTTTCGCGTAGGATCTGTGCAAATATTGACTAGCGGAATACTTGAATCAATTGCCTTTTGAATTTGTGCCTCGAAAAAATCATACATTACCTGAACACTTCCGTCTAATGAAGCTGCGTTATGAAAAAGTAATTTAATTGAGTCCCGATATTCTGTCCAATTCGCTTTCTTAAAATTTAACCTTTTAATTAAATGACGTCCATCTGCATACGATAAACCGGCTTTAATGATAAGGTGATCACTTCCCAAATACTCACTAGTGACTTTCCAAGTGAAACTGACAGAAATATCGGAAGAACAAAAGGTAATATCCGGAGAACTCTCTCGTAAGGAACCATCAACGAGTTTAACTCTAGTCGCCTCTCCATTATTAAGAGATACAAACCCATGCTCTAACGCCGAATCAAATAACTGTACCCCTCTCGGATCACTCTTGTAGGACCAGTTAGTATGATGCGCATTAAAATCACCTGCTACTAAAGTCTTCCCCGAAAATGAGTCAAAAATACCATCCCAGTCAAGTTGAGTCGTTCGCACTGTGGAAGGGCAATACACAGAAACAATAAAACGTAAATCGATACAATTGAAAATTTGTAAACATAACACTTCAATATTTGAATTACTGATTACAAGCGGCCACACTTGCGCTTTAACAGACTTATGCACACAGATAGCTACACCACCGTATGAGTCTGACCTATCTCTTCTAAATATATTGTAGTTGCTGATTTTAAGAAATGTTTCACTCTTAAGCCACGTTTCGCTCAATATAGCAATATGAACTTTTTCCCGGTTTAATAAGATTTCAAAATCAAGCAGTTTTGGCTTCAAACTTTGACAATTCCATTGAAATATATTTAAAAAAGAGTTACTTTTAGCAATACTATTCATTGCAATTGAAAAAAGAATTAATAAAACCTCCCTCCTTAAAATACTTTAAAAATACAACTAAACATTCTTCTAAAACAAACTTAATCACCAAATTAATTTTGTCCTCCCAACTATTGTCTGAAATGATAATTTGTTTAATTCTCGATACGATTTTGCCAAAATCAACTAACCTTCTTTTCGGTTTTACCTCAGACTCTTGCTCGAAATATACAGATGTGCTAGGTTCCTCATTTGGCACCATTCCTGAATCGTCAAACAACCTCTTTTTCCGGTCACGTTGCTCCTGGCTAAATTTCTTTCTTTGGCTACCACTACTCTTGCGCTCTTGTGATACGCCGCTATCAACAGTCAAAGAATTAGTTCCAAATTCATTACTCTCGTCTACAGGAGTCAAAGACGCTTGTGGATGTGTGACAGAATTCGAAAGCAGAGCCTCCTTATATGACTTACGAAGTGTGGCGACGCCGGACACTGTGGCGACCTGACACTCCGGTTCCAAAACAAGACTCTTTTTACGAGCTTCTCTGCTTTGAAAATACATCCACAAGGCTTTTCTGTACGTACAAGTTTCCTCTTTCATGATTTTCCGAATTTCTTTTTCTTTTAAAAATATAGGGCAAGACTTGTCCAACGCCATGTGTGGACCTTTACAATTAATACAATTAAATTTCGTTATTTCACAGTTTGTGTGGTTTTCGCCACATTTTGGACACAAAATTTTCTTTATGGGACAAAACTTGCTCGTATGGCCGTACCTCCAACATCCAGAACACTGGGTGACAGGGAAAGTATACGCCTCGACCTTGAATCTACACCCATATGCAAATATGTAAGGCGGTAAAAGATCCCCTTTGAAACACACCCGAACAGTCTCACTCTTCACCCACTGGTGGTCCTGGCCGAGACGGTTTAATCTTCGGATGGCTAGAATGTTTTGCTTATTTTCAATATTCGATAAAAACTCCGGTTCATCAATTTCTAGGTCCACGTTCTTTATCATCCCGTAGGAAGAGCTGACCATATTAGACCAGTGAGTCCTTCTTTCCTCGTTATTAAATTCTTTAGACAAAAGTAACTTCTCCGCCTCAGACCTTGCACTGAATTGGATAAAAACCTTGTACGGACCCTTAAATTTTATTTTTAAAATACCCTCAATTCTCTCGGCACGAAGTAGTTTTGCCAAGGCAATTTGCTTTGGCAATGGCTCCTTCGACATCACACAAACCTCATTCTCATTACCGACACCGACGCCCCGCTCCGTATCACTCGCAACCCTTTCAACTTGGCCCGTCGTAAACCGGGAGCGCTTTGGTCTTTTGCCCACCGTAGTAAAACTCTCATTACCTTCGCTGCTGATATCATCACTGTCTACGCGACTACGTTTTTCAGAGAGTCGATGCACGTCAGAATCGTCATCTGCTCCCATATCAGCTTCCATGCAAGTAGATAAGCCCTGCATGCTTGCGCCGTCCCAGTCCGGGACATCCATTGTAGCGAGACCTACACCCCGCCTACAACTCGTAGCAATTACCACACTAAAAAAGAACTATTTAATATACGTAATCGCTAAATACAACGCCTTAAATATAAAAAAACACTAAATATTAAAATAGTAATTTTCTTTGACATCCGTCGCTCTTGACAGCCGACCATCAACCCAGGAAATAGTATTCAACTGACATTTCATCTCGAATGAAACTTCATATCGAATGGCACAAGAATTGGGGTCCTGACGTATTGTGATAGTTCGAGTCCACGTATAATATTTAAAAAAATAGTACATTGTGTATTAAGGGTGGTAAAGAAAGAATTCCAAACGAGAGTCTGTTAGAAGCCCGAAGCCGAAGGCTGAGGGCTTTAATGACTCGAGCTTTGTATTTCCTTTACCACCCGTGTAACATACAATGTTTTTCATCACAATTGCGAGGAAATGAAATAAAATCAGACAAAAGATCATATTTTTAACTTATTAGCGGCAGACTACGTCATTGTCTGTGACTTACCACAGATAATGTCAAACGTGTTCGGAGTCCGATTCTAGTGACATATGAGATCAATAGTTTATTATGCGAGATTGTTAGGAAATAGTATTCAACTGACATTTCATCTCGAATGAAACTTCATATCGAATGGCACAAGAATTGGGGTCCTGACGTATTGTGATAGTTCGAGTCCACGTATAATATTTTTCATCACACTTGCTCGTAAATAGTGTCCTAACATGCTAGAAAAATCGACCGTAAATCCAAAATAATACCCGCGGGCCTTTTTTTTACCATTACGTTACTTAAGTGCGTAATAGCTTTTTTTTTAAATATTATACGTGGACTCAAACTATCACAATACGTCGGGACCCCAATTCTTGTGCCATTCGATATGAAGTTTCATTCGAGATGAAATGTCAGTTGAATACTATTTCCTAACAATCTCGCATAATAAACTATTGATCTCATATGTCACTAGAATCGGACTCCGAACACGTTTGACATTATCTGTGGTATGTCACAGACAATGATGTAGTCTGCCGCTAATAAGTAAAAAATATGATCTTTTGTCTGATTTTATTTCATTTCCTCGCAATTGTGATGAAAAACATTGTATGTTACACGGGTGGTAAAGGAAATACAAAGCTCGAGTCATTAAAGCCCTCAGCCTACGGCTTCGGGCTTCTAACAGACTCTCGTTTGTAATTCTTTCACCACCCTTAATACACAATGTACTATAAAAAAAAAGCTATTACGCACTTAAGTAACGTAATGGTAAAAAAAAGGCCCACGGGTATTATTTTGGATTTACGGTCGATTTTTCTAGCATGTTAGGACACTATTTACGAGCAAGTGTGATGAAATAGTACATTACTTAACAAGGGCTGTAAAAGAAAGAAAGCCCGAAATCGCAGGTATTTGAGACCCGAGCCGTAGGCGAGGGTTGTAAATATGCGATAGAGGGCTTTCTTTTTTACTGCCCGTTATGAGTACACAATTTTACGTCTTCACCTGGCCACAATGCGAGTTTTACCGTGCGCGCAGCGTGCGATAAAACTCACATTATGGCCAGGTGTTACGTAAAAGCTATTACGCACTTAAGTAACGTAATGGTAAAAAAAAAGGCCCGCGGGTATTATTTTGGATTTACGGTCGATTTTTCTAGCATGTTAGGACACTATTTACGAGCAAGTGTGATGAAATAGTTATTTGTTATACAAGGGGGGAAAGTTGTATTTTACCTGCGAGTGTTCATTTGAAACACGAGCTAGCGAAAGGATTCTATGATTGACCACGAGCGAAGCGAGTGGTTCAAAAATAGAATCCTGAGCGTAGCGAGTGTTTCAACACACGAGACATAAAATAACTTTTCACCCATGTATAACACAAGACTTTTCACCTCACTACAGCGAGGAAAATAAGAAAAATGGTTTGTACTATCATGTATTATTTATTTATTTCTTTGTCAGTAGGTATTGATAAATCATAAATAATTTTAAATAGCCTAAGCATATCCAGCCTTTATGGAACTACTTCAATACCGACATATACAATCATAACATTCATATAGTAACAAATGGACTAGCAAAAATTATATAATTCCAGCCTCAGTAAGTAAGCTTTATCAAATTACATTTATATCATATATATTTAATCAGTAACTGGGTACATTTTGACTATATATTCATTTTGACAAAAACGGAACATATGAATCAGTCTTTTTTTATTCACATTTTAGTCACAGTATAAAAGGTATATTATTGATTAATTAACAATAATAATATTGCAATAAAAAAATAACAATGTAACAATATAAAAAATATCTGCAATAATCAAACAATTTGCCATTTATTAAAACTAAGGTCTAATTAAAGCACTGGGACGAGAAAACCATGTGTTTTTTTTAAATATACTTATAATTTTCTTATTGTTTCTATTGTCCCGGATATAAACTATATTTCGCTTACAATCTTCACCTATCTAAATATTCTCCAGTAATAGTTTTGGCTTAAACATTTTACAAGGCACTAAAAATTTAAAGTTATATTACTGCAATTAGACAAGTTAATTGTTAAGTTTTTTTTTGGTATTGATATGCTGTTGTTGGTAACACGGGCGGTATTAGTTGGCAAATTATTCTCGTTTTCCTGGTCCTCTGGTGTAAATGTAGGAGAAATAGGCTGAGCAGAAGGAATTTCAACATAAGGCAGGATATCTTCAATATTTAATGGAATGCTCCATGGGTCTTCAAGATCATTTTTTAATATTTTAGATGTTGATGGCTGATTTAGTATGTCAGTGTGAGACTTCAGATTAATACTGCTAACAATACCTTTGCATATTTTTGACTTATTTTCAATTGAGTCTTCTAGGTACCCCTCTGCTACGGTGCTAGATTTCCATCCTCCGTGCCGCTTAAGGGTCGTCAAATCAGCACCAGAGTCCGCTAGTAGTGTTGCTGAGGTCCTCCTAAAGCAATGTCCTGTGTATTGGTCAGGTGATGTCAAGCCAAGGAAAGTTGCGATTTCTCGTGGCAAGCTACCAATTTTGTTAGGACCCATTGGCTGGTTAATACACTTTCCATTGCGATAGCCAAGGAAAAATCTATCGGTTGATGTTTTTGGTGGCCGTAGGTTTTGATATTTCTTAACAACTTCAACATATTCGTCACGAACTACAAAGTTTCTTTCGATATTTGTTTTAGTGTCTGGTAACTTAAATAGAAGTAACTTTTCAGAATGTTTTTCAACATTGTTTGTCTTGAGGTATGTGAGCTCTTGGGTCCTGCATGCTCCGCTAATTCCTATGATGAGGACTACCTGAAATATGAAGAACGGATTAGTTTTCTAGTGGTTATAAAGTTCAACAAAGTATTGAGACATTTTTTGTATTTGTTTTAACTATACATTCTTAAGAAAAAATCTATTACTATTACTTACTTTTGTACCTAGATGTTTAGAGTCTGGAGCTTCGTTTAAAAATTTTGTAATATCTGTGGCCGTAAAAATCTTGGATTTCTTCGGTTTATGACCGGACGAGGTTTTTTTTAAAAATGCCAGCAACTTTGGATACTTCTCTATATGAATGTCTTTCTTTAGTTTTAGAGTCGCCTTAAGCATGGAAAATATGCTCCACAGACTGCTTGGCTTCATGTTTTTTGCCAAGTCGATAAAATATGACAGCATTACAGTTTCTGAAAAGGTTTTTGCACCTTTTTTGTCTCCATGTATTGAAAAGGTCAAACGCTTTCATGTACCTATCTTAGACGCGATTTTTCAGGTAATAAACTTAATTCCGCATTTTGCACGGTTTCCCTCAATTCCACTGGTGTTAAAATGTCTTCTTCACTCAAATCACTCATTTTTAATTCCAAAAAACTAGAAATTGTGCGAATATTTAACGTTGGCGGCAATGGCGGCGTTGAAAAGTTTTGACTTGTTTTTTTTTTATTATTGCGTATGCGTTTTGTTCGAACATTGACTTACTTGGACTGTCAGAACATTTTATCCGTTTTTTCATCAAGAATGAAGGTTAATGTTGAATGCTGATATTTATAAATTAAAATAAAGTTGTAAGACAGTATTTAGTGTTTTTTACTCGATGCAATTAATTAATTGTGATGTTAAAAATTCAGCACTTTTAACGATTTACTTTTTGTTAGAGCTGTCAAATGTCACTTAAGCTGCCATCAGGCTGTATGGATTAATGTCCTTTGCCTTTCCCTCTGGAATAAAGACCTTCAAATGTCAAAATTCTTTCTTCACTTCTGGATCAGAAGCGATTTTCTCAATAGAAATCAAACAAGCAAAACAGGCTTTCCGAGCTAGTGAGGTGAAATAGTACATTGTGTATTAAGGGTGGTAAAGAAAGAATTACAAACGAGAGTCTGTTAGAAGCCCGAAGCCGTAGCCGTAGGCGTTTGACGACGCGCTGGCCTAGTGGGTAGTGACCCTGCCTACGAAGCTAGCGGTTCTGGGTTCAAATCTCGGTAAGGGCAGATATTTGTGTGATGAGCGCGAATATTTGTCCCTGAGTCATGGATGTTTTCTATGTATTTAAGTATATATTTCTCTATATAAGTATTTATATCGTTGTCTAGTACCCATAGTACAAGCCTAGAGCTTAGTTTGGGACTAGTCAATTTGGTGTGACACTGTCCCCCTAATATTTAATATTTATTTATTTATTATTTTATTTTACCACCCGTGTAACATACAATGTTTTTCATCACAATTGCGAGGAAATGAAATAAAATCAGACAAAAGATCATATTTTTAACTTATTAGCGGCAGACTACGTCATTGTCTGTGACTTACCACAGATAATGTCAAACGTGTTCGGAGTCCGATTCTAGTGACATATGAGATCAATAGTTTATTATGCGAGATTGTTAGGAAATAGTATTCAACTGACATTTCATCTCGAATGAAACTTCATATCGAATGGCACAAGAATTGGGGTCCTGACGTATTGTGATAGTTTGAATCCACGTATAATATTTAAAAAAAAAGCTATTACGCACTTAAGTAACGTAATGGTAAAAAAAAGGCCCGCGGGTATTATTTTGTATTTACGGTCGATTTTTCTAGCATGTTAGGACACTATTTACGAGCAAGTGTGATGAAAAAAAACTAACCTACTCGCGTACTATAAGCCGCTAATATTGATACCTCTAATATAGACATGACGAAACTAGAAGGGTTCCGTTTTGCCATTTTGGCTACGGAACCCTAAAAATGATTAATTTTTCAGCCGAAGTGGTCACGAAGGGCATGTCCGAGGACGAGCTGAAGCGGAACCTGCGCGCGCAGTACTACCAGCGGCACAAGACTGTTTAGGGGGGAAATAAAAATACAGTTGCATTTTGATGTATTATGCGTTTTCTTTGCATTTATTGAACACTATCTTAAAAGCATCTCCCCACGACTTCGTTTGAGTGGACTTCATTGTTTGATCAGAACGAAATATATTAGCAGTTTTTCTACTCGTGTACCGCTTAAATTGATATTGTTAACGGTTTGAGAATACCACCTATAGCGTAACCGAAGCGTGAAAAAAAAAATCTATAATTAGCGTTGCTATGGTAACAACAGTTCTATAATTATCATTATAGCATTGTTATTACTATGGTAATGGTAATTCCGGATATCAGTTTTGGCGTCTAGTAAACAATCTGTATTCAAATTTAGGCTAGTCGAAATAGATCTTATTGCATAGAAAAGAATTTTCTATTGCGTTTCTATATCTTAAATACTCTAAAGACTCATTTTAAAACAAAAAATAAATACATACACATATATTAAATCACGCCTGATTCCCAGAGGGGTAGGGAGAGACCACTTCTTCCCACTTGCTATGATCCTGACAAATTTCTTTCGCTTCTTCCACATTCGACACATCGAGTCATGCACGCACGTCGTCTTCGGGTACTTAAGATTCGGGCCTTTTCCAGTATTTCTGCGATTTGATTAAAAAAAGTACGCCCTATTAAAACATGAACAAATCTATACTAATATTATAACGCTGAAGAGTTTGTTTGTTTGTTTGTTTGCTAACGCGCTAATCTCAGGAACTACTGGTCCGATTAGAAAAATTCTTTCAGTGTTAGATAGCCCATTTATCGAGGAAGGCTATATATCACATAAACCGAAGCAAAGCGAGGATGGGTCGCTAGTATAAAATAAATAGAAAATCTAAGTATAGTAAATGAACGTCAACAAAGTTGTTTTACATTGCCTTTATTCCTAGACTTCAACTGGTGACGTTCTAGCAACATTGAATCCCTTAAGTCTTCTTACTGATGGTGTTAACCATGTCAATCAAATGGTTAATCTCAATCGCTTGATTGGCGATCTGTTCATACGCGTTGATGTGCTCAATGGGTCTCCATTCAGAGTACAGCCTCCTCACGGTGTTCCTTATGTCTGTCATCACGTTGAACTTGTCGTTGACGTCTCCCAGGAGATAGCCGATGTCGAAGGAGGTCGAGTTGATGTAGTGGGTCCTGATTTGCTCGGCCCTTACTACCTAGAAGAAGAAGAACATTTCGCACTGCTAGATCAAAACAGTAGTAAGACTAGTAACTCAAAATACAACTGTATTCCATTATCAACCTTAATACAACTTAAATGAGCTTGAAACAAAACTACTTAGCAAGGATTTTGAGTTGATGCTGTTTTGATCTAGCAGTGCGATTTATTCACTACACAGAAGACACACAAATAGACTAATTAAAAATTTAAAAACCCCTGACTCAAAACAGTCTGTTTAGAAAAACCTCTAAAAAATAAAAATAATACGTATTGGCCGTATAAGTTTAATTATAAGTAGGTAACATCTTCGCCTAAGTGTGCAAAATGTGGTTACAGAATTATCAAAAAGTTTTATAGTTGTTGGAAATTCTGTAGCTCTGCCGACCCCACTCTGGGAATAAAGGCGTGAGTTTATGTGTGTGTGTGTGTGTATAAGTAGGTATTCATATTTTGATTCAAGCGTTGACACATCGGGGGACCGCTAAGTAAACTAAATAATATAAAACAATTATATATTGTTACTAAGAACCCTTAGCAAAATTTTATTGAATTTAATTGAAAATTGATTGGGCCGTTTGAGAGATTATCAGCCCTTAAAGTATATGGCGCCGTTAAATCGTGGGCTTATAACATTTATAACCCCCTAAAACCTCTATATCTCAAAAACGGCTGAACCGATTTTAATTAAACATATCTAAAAACCACCGCCAAAAAACCCGCTTTCAAATAAAAACACCGCGTCCAAATCGGCTCATTTCTTTAAGAGCTACAGCGCCACAGACAGACACACACACAGACTTACACGTCAAACTTATAACACCCCACTGTTTTGCGTCGGGGGTTAATAAAAGATAACAATGTGACAGAAACAGCACGGAGTGTGTGTCCTCGCGTTAGCGAATCGGACACTGGCTCAGCATACTTATAAGAAATGTATTTGGGTATTAGTATCGTAAAACGGGTGAGTAGGGATTAAGGGGTGAGTAGGGATTAAGGGGTGAGTCGGGATTAAGAGGCGAGTAGGGATTAAGGGGTGAGTGGGGATTAAGGGGTGACTAGGGATTAAGGGGTGAGTAGGGATTAAGGGGTGAGTAGGGATTAAGGGATGAGTAGGGATTAAGGGATGAGTAGGGATTAAGGGGTGAGTAGGGATTAAGGGATGAGTAGGGATTAAGGGATGAGTAGGGATTAAGGGGTGAGTAGGGATTAAGGGATGAGTAGGGATTAAGGGGTGAGTAGGGATTAAGGGGTGAATAGGGATTAAGGGGTGAATAGGGATTAAGGGGTGAGTAGGGATGGGTATGGGCGTGAAATAGAGGGTGAAAATTTGTATCGAGCTACGATGTCAACGAGTTCCACGCGGACGGAGTCGCGGGCAGAAGCTAGTAAAATATATGACTATGTGTACCTTCAGGTCGCTGTCCCGTATCATCTCGTACATCAGCCTGAAGAGCTTGAGCTTCATGCTCTTGTCGTCGTCGGTGAGCGCCGCCGGCGCACCCGGCGGCGGCGGCCCCTCGGGGCCCTGGCGCTCTGGCAAATGAAAACGAAAATATTTTATTTCCTTAAACTTAAGACTGCGCCGAGCGTACGCCGGATGTACAGTGGTGCACTCATTACTTTTATTGTGTTTTCTAATAAACTAAAGTTTTTTCTTGGGGTCTCTATTGACTGCCATAATTATTTTTAGTCATAATGTGTTTTAAGTCATAATTTTCGCAGGCCATAATGCATTTTTCTCTGGACACGGTTATTTTTTCTGGATTTTTATAAAACTAACGTAACCTAACCTAACTAATCTACACGATAAATGTTCATTAAAAACTGTAACTTCATCCTGAAAGAAGTTATGACCAAAAAAAGTATGACTAACAATATAATATTATGACCAATGATATGTATGGCAGTCAAAGGGATCCGATTTTCTTGAAATTGGACGGTACGTTTTTGTACTACAAATGAAAACACAACTTATAGGGTATATCATATAGTTTAATAACAACTCACCTTCCAGTTATTAACTTAACGGAAAAAAGTGGCCACCTTTTCCCGTTAAGCTGACTACTCAAAGGGTAATTGTTATTAAAGTTTGTTACGTATCCCATAAATTGTGTTTTTACTTGCATTACAAAAATATTTTGTCTGATTCCAAGGAAATTCTTTAGTTAATTAGAAAACAATAACAGTAATGAGGGCGCCACTGAACGCTCGGCGTTTGCTCGGCGCAGTCTTACTCGTAAGTCTACATGACAACAACTGTTGGAACTTTGTAATAGGTACAACCGGTGTCAGGAAACAACGCTCCTACAAAGCTACAATTTAAGTGTCATTCGGAAACAATTCGTAGTAAGGTTACTTTATTAATATGCTTATACATTAGGATAAACTACGTGTGTGTGTGCGTTGGCGTGTGTGTGTGTGTGTCTGCCTTTTTAACTCAAAATTCAAAATATCTAATTATTCAGTTAATTGGCCACATCAGGGCTCTTTTACACTCGGTAATATAGAGTGAACCTACTAGCGCTTCGGACAACACCATCATTGCGGAGAAGAAGAAAAAAACTCCAGCGGAAGGTAATTTTTTCCAATCATAACATACAATAATACTTAAAAATAACATTACAAGGTAATAAAGGAATAATAATATATAAAAACTGCTTGAGAAAAGCACTATACAATCCTTGGCCGGAATAGGGATTGAAGGACTCGTTTTATCTGGCCTCGTCTACGGCTCGGCCGTCTACCACAAGCTCGTCCTTGAATCCCTTACTTCATGGCCTCTGCAGTAATATACTGTTACCTGGAAGCTGCTGTGCATCTATTTGAAAACGCCTATGATTTTGGAGCGGAAAACCACCAGGCCGAACTTTGAACTTGATGGAACTGAAAAAAGGGGTTATTAGTAATAGTATTTTTCGTAATCGTGTTATAATAGAGAGCTTTTTAGTCGAGTACCGTGTTTAGGCCACGAAGCTTGCTGAGTGGCCTAAGTAAGGTACGAGATTAAAAAGCTTAATTATGACACTATTGTGAACAATACTTTTTGTACGAGTTCATTAAAATTAATAATGTAAGTCATTAATACGAGTATATAAGAAAACTAAAAGTAGATTTTTGACAGATGATGCGACGCTGCTACGTTCCGAAACGACACAGATTGGCAATTTTGTATCGGATCGAGGCTCCTTAAACAAGGACACATATATGGAAATCCGAAGTTCTATTTTCAAATTTTTTTCGGTTGTCTGGAGCGTATCGAAATAGTTATTTCGGTTGTCTAGAGCGTATCGAAATAGTTATTTCGGTTGTCTAGAGCGTATCGAAATAGTTATTTCGGTTGTTTCGGAAGTAACATCTAGACTATTCAACGATGAAAAGAGTGACGTTACAGTATTCTCTATGAAATCGTAATACACACATTTTAATCGACGAGTACAAAAAGGTTTATTTTAATAATAATAAATGTTTATTAATAAAGTGTTATTAATAAAGGGTTATTTGTTTTTTCCTGGCCTATATGACATACATTTAAACCTTAGTTTATTAGTTAACGATAACCGTTAATAAAAATAAAATTGGTTATAATGAACTTTTTGATCGGTTGTCAAACTGAAAAGACATATTTGTAGGCAATTGTATAGGAAAAAGTTCCTAATTACTTGGCCACCACTGTATGTATTTATATCGTTGTACTCTGATTATTTTAAGATGATGCCTGTGACACTTCATATATACTCTTATTATTCTTATTTCTTTAACTTTACATAAATACTACATCGGTACACACCTGGCGACGCCGTCGAGGAATTTAAATAGAGAAATTGCCTATTTCTGAACACGTCGCTTGTGGGTATAGTAGGTGATTTAAATTACGAAATACGGCTGTCACACGCATCATCTTAGAGTCATCAGAGTATAGTACAAGCCTAGAGCTTAGTTTGGGACTAGGTCCGTTTGTGAGCGGATGACTCGTGGTCACACCAGTTTGTCACCCCAGTGCTATTCGCTTTAGTCGGTTATTCGTCAGAAATAATTTTTATTCCGCAAAAGTAGGTAGGTTAGGTTCGTTAGGTATCTTAAGATGCCCGAAGGGCAAATCGCTCAGAAATAGGAGCCCCATAGGCAGGGCTCCGTCGAAAGGCACTGGGGTGACAAACTGGGGTGACCACGAGTCTGCACCCCGTTTGTGTAAGGTTGTCTATTGATTGATATCAACAGGGGTTGAAAGATGTAGTGACAAAAATCGAAAAGGGTACGCTAAGATGATTTGGTCATTTAAAAAGAATGGATGAAAGAAGAGTTACGAAAGAGATATGGCGAGCGAGAGTGAACGGAGATGTCGCCGCGTTTGCTATGTACTGAGTAAAGGCCAAATCAAAAGCACCCGAAACCGACGTAGTCACGAGATTAAATTTGGTACCCACCTTAGGTCCAAAGTTAATCTGACATTCTACAACAATAAGGTTGAGTTTTATAAAAGTTACAATTATGACTTAAAGCATATTTTTCTTGAAATGGGTCCCAAATTAACGCTCGTGACCGTACGTGCATGAAGAGATTATTGAATGTAGAGGAAGCGAAAGTTGGATATATATTAAGGCCCTGTTGTTTGATCAGTAGTTGAACTAACTAATTGTTAAAATTTGAAAATGGAATCGAAAATTTGACGTAATCTCAAGGAAATGTGTCAAATTTTCAATTCCTTTTTCAAATTTTAACAATTAGTTAGTTTAACTACTGATCAAACAACAGGCCCTTAGACCGATGCATCTGGCGTTCCGTAGTCTCTGCCTACCCCATTGGGAGAAAGGCGTGAAGGTATGTATAGGTATGTATGGTTTTACTGACTAGTATGAAGCCCTATACTCTGCCTGTTTAGGTATTTAAATAAATGTAAACAAACCAACCCCGTGGCTCTGTTCAACAGCCAATCAAAACTGTTTGGTCGAGCTTTGACGTATCAGCGTTCTACTCCTATTGGCTGTCCAACTATGTCACGTGGTTTGTGTAAACACGTTAGTTAAGTACCTAACCAAATGGAGTATAATTACCTTGGGAACATGAGGTCATAACTTGTGTCGTTCATGCGGTGCTCGTTGTTTGGGAAGTACTTTTCAATGACCTTGACCCTTGACGCCCAGGACAGATGGGTGAGAATCTTCTTGAGCGAATCCGCAATTTCGAAATCACCTTGAACAAAACCATAGTTTAGGTTAGAGGTCCCCAAACTCTTTTGTCTCAACCACTTGGCATTTGTTTCGGTTTTAAGTGGACATGGACATGCTTGCTAAAAACTAAGTAAAAAAAATCTCGGGTTTTGTTGCTCGGATAACTTTGGAGGTTTAGTAGTCTAAAAATTGACACAGGCTACAATGAACATTTAGCGCGATAAATTATTTTGAACAAGGTAAAAAACTACGCACAGAGAAAATTGGAACATAATTTATATAGATAATATTTGTTTATTTATCTACACTAATCTACACTAATATTATAAAGAGGAAAGGCTTGATTGTTTGTTTGTTTGAATTGAACAGGCTACGAAACTACTGGACCGATTTGAAAAATTCTTTCACCATTAGAATCCTACACTATCCCTGAGTAACATAGGCTGTTTTATTTTCCTGCGCGGATGGAGAAAACGTAAAATAACATACTCATTTTGTTATGACCTTATTATCAAGGCCATTTTGAGTAGCCTACATCTTTAAAACAAAGTCAAATACAAAGACAAAGACATTTATTGCTAGCACATAGTAGTTATACAGATCTTCTTGGAACAGGATGTGCTTACGTTCTACCTTAATTAGGCATGCAATGTTATACAGAACGGTTTTCATCAAGGAACTCCCGAACGGAGTAATAGTACATTACTACAGAGGCCGGGAAGTAGGGGTTTGCCGGCCGACTGATATAGACGGCCGAGCGAAGCGAGGCCGGATAGTTACGAGGCTGGCAACACCTTTTCACGGCGAGGTATGTATAGTGCTTTTCTCAAACATATGCAATGAAATAAAAAAAGACATCACTCAAAAAAGTAAATTGATAAATGTCCACCATGAAATGTAATTGGGTGTTAAAATAAAGTACCAGGAGCGCAGCGGTAATTAGGAGGTATCAGGCATAGCGCAACTTAGATCTCAGGCGGTGCGGGCAACCGGCGGGCGGGCGGCGGGCGCACACGACACAGCGCGGATGTCTCCCAAACGTTTATGCACTCCTAGTATTTGACGTTACAACATTTTCTCAAATTTTTTAAAAATGTAATTTAGATATTCAGCCTGTTCATAAAACCAGCTGTCATGGCCATATTAAAATTAAAAAAAAATTACTTCCCGGCCTAGGCCTTCAATTTTGTATGAAATTCCTTTACAGTTCTCTCGAGTTGTTCCGTCGGGAACGTGGCACTTTGAAGCCTAAAATAACTAACATAACGCCGACATTACATAGCATGTTTGAGAAAAAACATTTTTCCAATAGCCACCTTGTGATTAAATGATCAAATTTATTAAAATTGGTAGATGGATTGATTGATGGATTGGTTGGTGGAAGGGGCCGCCCTAGGCGTACTTTTTCGAGTCAAATCGGAGAAATACTGGAAAAGGGCCGGATCTTAAGTACCCGAAACCGACGTGCGTGCATGACTCGATGTATGAATGTGGAAGGAGCGAAAGAAATTTGTCAAGATCGTAGCAAATGGAAAGAAGTGGTCTTTGCCTACCCCTCTGGGAAACAGGCGTGATTTAATATATGTATGTAATTGGTAGATGATTGTAAATTTTAATTGCCATATAGAATTAGCTTTAAATATATTATATTTAGACCGAGGCAAGTACAGTTTATCCTTGTATCTAGTAGATCTTGCAAACATAATAGGGTTCTTCCTAGTAAATAATGCAATCTGCTTCATATACATGCACCAGATTATCAAAGTATCGTAGCAGGTTACGACGAGAGAAACACCGATTATCTTTACCATTTATTGAGTAAACAAACAGTATTTCATTGCGCCGGTGTCTAGCGACGGGTTACCAATCGTAGTCGATTTCCCAGCCATACTCGATAGGCCACCCCGACCCTGTTCGCTTCTTCGTCACCACGGACGACGTCTGGTGGTAATCAAACGAAATATTCTGTCTCGAAAGGGCGTTCGCCAAACGCCATCGGGTAGTATTTTTTGTTTTTTTTTTGTGGTGCGGACTCGTGAATGCGTGTTTTTTTCCTTCCTGTAGCTCCAGCAATAGGAACGCTTCGTAGTCGGGTATGCCCTCCTCTGCGAACAACGAGTTGATTTACAGTTCTGCCGTCCTAAGCAAAAACGCAGTAATTGAGACAAACCTCCAGTAGCAATATGAACCTTATCTTAAAGACGTAGAATTGAATCTGCTTTGGTGATTGAATTTAAGATACTGCTTATTGGCTTAGGAGAGAGATACATAGCGTCGGTGATACTGAAAATCGAGTAGGTACCTAACCAACAAGTTTATTAAAGAGAAAAATGAAAAAGATGCATATAGCTCCTCATTAAAAAAATTACTTACACGGATTTGCAGTTTCACCGACGGTAGATAAAACCCCCGATATATATGATTGCAAGGAAATTCTTTCTTTAGTTAATTAGAAAACACAATAATAGTAATGAGGGCGCCACTGGACGCTCGACGTTTGCTCGGTGCAGTCTTAATCTATCTAAAAGTTCCGGATTGTTATACGAATATCTCTTGAATTACCTTTGATGCCCCACTTGCGTTCAATCTCGTGTATCATGTTGCAGATATGCTCCACCTCCCAATAATGGTGCTCAATCTCCACAAGGAGTATAATTAACTCTGAAGTGTACATACGACGGCCCATATGTTTCGAGGCTAAATATTTTTCCAGTTGCTTCCTATAGTTTTCCTGGAATTCACATAAATAGGTTTTTTTTAAAGCTTTTATTTAACGTTTAATTTGACCCACTTCCCGGTTTTCGATGAAGCTGAAAATTTGCATACGCCTTTAGTTCCGATGATAATATAGTAATATAGTACCATCGAGCTGGTCTGATGATGGAGACTCAGGTAGTCATAAGAACTACTAAATTACACATGTGATAAACCCGTCGTGTTAGGGCTTGTTAGAATCGCCTTGACAAGTAGATGACTGCAAAATAAAGTACGGTCGGCAATAAAAGCTTGTCCCAAAGATTTCATTTTTGACAGAAATTTCTTTTCAAGCCTTTATTTAACTTGCAACGTATGTATGTATGTAAGGGCTAAATCTTGCAGGTTAGATTTGACCTAATTCCCGGTTTCCGAAGAAGCTGAAAATTTGCATACGCCTTTAGTTCTGATGACAATACAATAATATAGTACCATCGAGCTGGTCTGATGATGGAGACTCGGGAAGGTCATAAAAACTCTTAAATTACACATGATAAACCCGTTATTTTATATGACTTGAATCATCGTCCGTAAACATTCGCCTTTGTTTGAGATTGGTGTGATTTCGAGGGTATTTATTTAACTACTTACTTCGTCCACCGATCGTCCAATAGGAATAAATGGTATCCTATATGTCAATTCATTCAGGGAGTCCAGCCGTTAAGAGTGACCAAATAAATACATACTAGGTAACTCACACGCTCACAATGTCGCATCTGTAATATACTTTTCACTTCTCATGCTCTTAAAATGTTACTTTAGTCTCTCTACATCGGGACTAAAACTCTTTATTAATCTCTAGGGAATAAAGTAATATTTTTTTTATTTATTTTGGAAACTCCAAAACAGCCAATCACCACGGTGTTTGTGAACGGAGGATAATCGCCATTTTCAGTGATTGTGAATGGACCATTTTTTGAGCATGGAAATAACCTCAAAATGACAACTGTGAAAAATATAAAAATAACGATTTCATTTCGTGAAACACGATTAATGATTACGAATATGACTATATTTAATTACATTAAGGATAATTCATTTTATTATAGATGGTCCAATTAGTTATAAAATAATTTTTAAGTTTGAATCTGTTGGCTAAATATGCAAGAATTTAAAGCGTCACTTTAGAACAAAAAAAAACCGCGGAACAATTTTGTAAGAAATTTTGTTCTAATCCATATTGTAATTTTATACATGTAGAACGTCGTTTTTTTCCTCGCATTCAAAGTGAAAAGTATAGTGTTTAACGCGAGATTAAACAACCATAATGACACTCGAGCTGTAGCCACCCGCGCTGCGCTTGGGTGGCTAAACATCTCGTGTCATTATGGCTTGTTTTAGTCCCTTGTTGAACAATCTACTATTTCACTTCTCATGCTCTTAATATGTCACTTTAGTCTCTACACATCGGGAGTAAAGCTCTTTAAGAATCCCTTGGGATTATAGTACTTTTTTGACGTGATAACGTCTTGTAAATCGATTAACGCGGCTGCACGCACGAAAAAGTGTCACGTTCCACATGAGCCCAGCGTGCAAGCTAGAGCGCGGAACAAGCGATAGAGAGGCACGATCGATATATTAAAAAAAGTGTCAAAATCTCCAAAACAAGTAATTAATAAGCTCAACAAAGAGCATTATTTTTAAAAGCTTTTACATTTCATGTGTACCCGTCGTTAGGCTCGTCGGAATGGTCTTGACGAATAAATGACGACTGTACAGGCAGCTTGTTATGGTCACAAATAAGTGTAAGATAAAATGAATGTCAAAAAAACCGGGCAAGAGCATGTCGGACCATGCTCAGTGTAGGGTTCCGAAGCCGTAACGACAAACACAAAAAACTATCTCAAAAATCAACATGTATGAACCAATTTTCTATTTAAAGTTATTTGGCGCTGTCTTAGATGATTTTTAGTAGGTATAAACCCGTTAATCGCCTGTATCTCAGGAACTAATTAAGTCTACTAAGTAATGATTCTTTTTCTTATAAATTCGTATATAATATCTCAAACAAGAGCCAAGCTTTTAAGTGTGAGATCAGTATACCTACCTATGTAGGTAAATAGTTAGGTATCTAAACTGCTTCAAACCGACTTTAAATTACAATAAAAGTTTAATCTGTTATAAAGTAACTAATAGAAATTGAAAAAAAAACAAGGGCCAGTAAATAGAATTTGAAGTTTTCCAAACGATACTCGACTCAAATCAATAATCTAATCGATTATTTGTAAACTTTCAGATCGCAAATCGCAAACTTGTAGGTAGCATTTCGGGGCACGTCCGAACAGCATCTAGGCGCTCGTGCTTATGAGCGCGGCTGTCGCTCGATTTGTCACTTGGACAGTTCGACTCCCCCCGCGCGTGCACGCCCCCCCCCCGTTAACAATTTTTCTATCAAAGTTATCATAGGCGATTTTGATAGGTATAAACACTTTAGTCGCCTGTATCTCAGGAACTAATCATGTCTACTTAGCCGTGATAGTTTTCCTTTAAAATTCGTTATATGCGCTTTCGTTGAAGATATTTTTCAGATTTTTAGCATTTGTAGTTTTGGCTGTAGGGGGGGGGGGGGACACTTGACTCTAACAAAAAATAGCGCTTTAAAGCTTAATATTTCATAAACGGATCCCTTAATCGAAAAATTGTTTCCATAAACCCGCAATATTTTTGAAAGACCTATCCAACGACGCCCCACACTATTCAATTCAATTCAATTCAATTGTTTATTTCAGACATGAGTCCATAGAGGGTTAGTTATAAAAGTCTCACTATGGGGTAGGCAAGAAAAAAAAAAGGCATCCCCCCGTTACGAGGTGCATTAAAAAAAAATATTTTTCAAAATTTTATTTTACCACTTTGTTCAAAGTCAAAGTCAAATGTATTTATTTGCTTAAAATGTGGTACAGATGATGGTAGTCAAAGCGTATAGTCACACACATTTTACCAATAGATGGCATGCAAAAAAAAAAAAAAAATATGTTGGCGTGACTAGTATGTATATTCATGCCAAATTACAGCTTTCTAGTACTATGAGTCTCTGAGCTAGACTGGGGACGGACGGACGGACGGACATGGCGAAACTATAAGGGTTCCTAGTTTGACTACGGAATCCTAAAAAGCCTCCAAAAACGCAAAAAATAACGTCTTTCAAATGGTAGGTATAGGTCAGTCCAACTGACGTCGGCTTTTGGGTAAAAAATACCATTTTAAAAGGCTATTGTTTCCGTTTTTTTGTGTTTAAAAACATTTATGAATGATTTATAAACTATAACGATTTAAAGTTCGTTAGCCACAGTCGGGTTTTTTAGCCTTTTCTCTACTTAGGCCCGTATTAATAAACATATCTTGGTTGAGATGCCCGTCACAAGATACGTCAAAGTAAACGTCAAACCATAGAACACTCTAATTTTTGACGCATCTCGAGACGAGCGTTAGAGTTGAGATTAGTTTATTATTACAGCCCTTAGACCTGCAGAGTTTTCATTAGGTATCCCATTTCGTAAGCTGGTGAATTTCTGTTGTTGATTCGGATGTACTCCATGCTCTCCATGTCTACCTCCGTGGCCTTGATGGTGTCAGTCGCGGTGTATACCAGATTCCACATGGCTCTGTTCATGGTATAATTAAACCAGTTATAGTGATCTTTTACTTCAACTTTATCATCCTGGAACCAGGCTGGGAACCAAATAAAAAAAGTCGACGTTAAATTAAAACTTAAAGTCGGTTTCTGTCAAAAACTATGCTTCGCTATTACTGGTAAGGTAAGGCTGGTAAGGGCGCTCATTTAGCCTGTTATTGACTATGCCGATGTGTACTACCAATATCAACCAGGATTCCTTAAGACTGCGCCGAGCGTACGCCGGATGTACAGTGGCGCCCTCATTACTTTTATTGTGTTATCTAATAAACTAAAGTATTTTCTTGAAATTGGACGAAATGTTTTTGTACTACAAATGATTTTGAAAACACAACTCATACTCATACTTATACTCATTTATTTATAATATTATAAAATATTACATGTCAAAATAATTACAAAACTTTGGTTATGTCATAGTTAGTTGCAACTTATAGGGTATATCATATAGTTTAATAACAATTCACCTTCGAGTTATTAACTTAACGGAAAAAAGTGGCCGCCTTTTCCCGTTAAGCTGACTACTCAAAGGGTAATTGTTATTAATAGTACATTACTACAGAGGCCGGGAAGTAGGGGGTTGCCGGCCGAGTGATATAGACGGCCGAGCGAAGCGAGGCCGGATACTTACGAGGCTGGCAACCCCTTTTCACGGCGAGGTACGTATAGTGCTATTTCTCAAACATATGCAATTATAGTACATTGTGTATTAAGGGTGGTAAAGAAAGAATTACAAACGAGAGTCTGTTAGAAGCCCGAAGCCGAAGGCTGAGGGCTTTAATGACTCGAGCTTTGTATTTCCTTTACCAACCGTGTAACATACAATGTTTTTCATCACAATTGCGAGGAAATGAAATAAAATCAGACAAAAGATCATATTTTTAACTTATTAGCGGCAGACTACGTCATTGTCTGTGACTTACCACAGATAATGTCAAACGTGTTCGGAGTCCGATTCTAGTGACATACATATGAGATCAATAGTTTATTATGCGAGATTGTTAGGAAATAGTATTCAACTGACATTTCATCTCGAATGAAACTTCATATCGAATGGCACAAGAATTGGGGTCCTGACGTATTGTGATAGTTCGAGTCCACGTATAATATTTTTAAAAAAAGCTATTACGCACTTAAGTAACGTAATGGTAAAAAAAAGGCCCGCGGGTATTATTTTGGATTTACGGTCGATTTTTCTAGCATGTTAGGACACTATTTACGAGCAAGTGTGATGAAAAATATAAAATACATCACTCAAAAAAGTCAATTGATTCCAACCCTAGGGAAGAAAAGTAATTGGGTGTTAAAATAAAGTACCAGGAGCGCAGCGGTAATTAGGAAGTATATCAGGCATAGCGCAACTTAGATCTCAGGCGGTGCGGGCAACCGGCGGGCGGGCGGCGGGCGCACACGACACAGCGCGGATGTCTCCCAAACGTTTATGCACTCCTAGTATTTGACGTTATAACATTTTCATCACACTTGCTCGGAAAGGGTTTTATAACACGCAGGCGTTTAGGGCAGTTATAGCCGACTTAGCTCCCGCGGGAGTTATAGATTTTCATAACTCCCTAGGGAGTTATGAGTTTAGTTTTAAAATATAGAATCCACTTGTACATCATTTCAGACCAAGGAGGTGTAAAATCAGCCAAGGTTTATTTCCTATATTCAAAACTTGGCTACAAACCAATTTTACTGTTTAATTAAACTTATACGGCACATTTGTCTGCATTATATTTCTATTTTACCATTATTTCAGAGACATTCGCAATTATTTTATTAAATTTCATTTTGAAAATTTGTACAATCTGGCAGAATGGCCTGTATTCGTCAAGTTTAAAAAAAAAAGCAATTCTAAGCATTATCTGTGGAAGACTAAAAAAAAGTTGTCAAACTCTTTTAGCTTAGCGAATCGAGTTCGTTTAATTTTGTTTGTTTTTTATTTCCTCGCTAATGTGATGAAAATCATTGTGTGTATCATGGGCAGTAAGGAGATTGCAAACTCGAGTCATTAAAAGCCCTCCGCCTTCGGCGTCGGGCTTCTAATAGTCTCTCGTTAGCAATCCACTTCTTACCGCCCTTGATGCACAATGTACTATTTCTCAAAAATTTTAAAAATAACTATTTTGTACTCGTCGATTAAAATGTGTGTATTACGATTTCATAGAGAATACTGTAACGTCACTCTTTTCATCGTTGAATAGTCTAGATGTTACTTCCGAAACAACCGAAATAACTATTTCGATACGCTCTAGACAACCGAAATAACTATTTCGATACGCTCTAGACAACCGAAATAACTATTTCGATACGCTCTAGACAACCGAAAAAAATTTGAAAATAGAATTTCGGATTTCCATATATGTGTCCTTGTTTAAGGAGCCTCGGTCCGATACAAAATTGCCAATTTGTGTCGTTTCGGAACGTAGCAGCGTCGCATCATCTGTCAAAAATCTACTTTTAGTTTTCTTATATACTCGTATTAATGACTTACATTATTAATTTTAATGAACTCGTACAAAATAGTATTTTTCGTAATCGTGTTATAATAGAGAGCTTTTTAGTTGAGTACCGTGTTTAGGCCACGAAGCTTGCTGAGTGGCCTAAGTAAGGTACGAGATTAAAAAGCTTAATTATGACACTATTGTGAACAATACTTTTTGTACGAGTTCATTAAAATTAATAATGTAAGTCATTAATACGAGTATATAAGAAAACTAAAAGTAGATTTTTGACAGATGATGCGACGCTGCTACGTTCCGAAACGACACAGATTGGCAATTTTGTATCGGATCGAGGCTCCTTAAACAAGGACACATATATGGAAATCCGAAGACCTATTTTCAAATTTTTTTCGGTTGTCTAGAGCGTATCGAAATAGTTATTTCGGTTGTCTAGAGCGTATCGAAATAGTTGTACGCTCTAGACAACCGAAATAACTATTTCGATACGCTCTAGACAACCGAAATAACTATTTCCATACGCTCTAGACAACCGAAATAACTATTTCGATACGCTCTAGACAACCGAAATAACTATTTCGATACGCTCTAGACAACCGAAAAAAATTTGAAAATAGAACTTCGGATTTCCATATATGTGTCCTTGTTTAAGGAGCCTCGATCCGATACAAAATTGCCAATCTGTGTCGTTTCGGAACGTAGCAGCGTCGCATCATCTGTCAAAAATCTACTTTTAGTTTTCTTATATACTCGTATTAATGACTTACATTATTAATTTTAATGAACTCGTACAAAAAGTATTGTTCACAATAGTGTCATAATTAAGCTTTTTAATCTCGTACCTTACTTAGGCCACTCAGCAAGCTTCGTGGCCTAAACACGGTACTCGACTAAAAAGCTCTCTATTATAACACGATTACGAAAAATACTATTAGATATTCAGCCTGTCCATAAAACCAGCTGTTATGGCCATATTAAAATTAAAAAAAAATTACTTCCCGGCCTAGGCCTTCAATTTTGTATGAAATTCCTTTACAGTTCTCTCGAGTTGTTCCGTCGGGAACGTGGCACTTTGAAGCCTAAAATAACTAACATAACGCCGACATTACATAGCATGTTTGAGAAAAGTTTGTTACGTATCCCATAAATTGTGTTTTTACTTGCACTACAAAAACATTTCGTCTGATTCCAAGGAAATTCTTTGGTTAATTAGAAAACACAATAATAGTAATGAGGGTGCCACTGGACGCTCGGCGTTTGCTCGGCGCATACTTAAATAGGCTAGAGCGTTTACTCAAATGGCATAAGTTTTATCTTCAGTCTCAGAAAATGACCATGTTTCTTCTTTCCGGCATCAGCTTAACTGGCTTCCCATACGTCTCTTAGAATATTATGTACCCTTTTTTTCTATCCTGTTCGAGTCTTTTACTCCAGGCTTATCTTAAATGTAAATTTTAATAACCCCGTCAAAGCTCGTTCTCTTAAACTTTGTATTCTTCCCCTCCATTCTGGATTTATGTCTAATTCGTTTGCCCTTAAGGCCGTCTCTGGAATGAGCTCCCACTGAACATCAGACAAGCCCCAAGCAAAGTAAGCTTTTAAGAAGTACTTTTGTTTTTTTTGTTTTCACAAATGTATGCAGTTTTGTGTTGTAATAGCCGAATAAATGATTCTATTCTATTCTATATGTATTCTATAAGCAACTGCTATAGCAATCGCAGTCGTAAATCGATTGTTTATTTATATATTTTTCCTACTCCTGTACTTTTATCTGTCATTTATATAGTCACGAACACTAATATAAGAACATACATAATATGTCCGCAGAATAATCCAGAGAAAAGTCTATCTTGTCTATGCCCCAAAACAGCACTTGTGCGTTTTTGAGATAAAACGATACGGCCAGCTGCCAAAGCTTAGCGTTGCACAATCGATTTAATCATATTTTAACGATTGTGAAATAGGGACTATAAATCACCTAATGTTTTGAGAAATGATTTCAGTTACCTGATTGGTCAATTTTAAAATAGCTGTATTCTGGTTGGTTGATACGAAATACAAAGTTTTTTTAAAAGATTTAAATTAGTTAAAGAGAAACACGTACCTAAAAGAACCTATCGTTCCGTTTGACAGTCGATGTGTATTGTGATTGGTGGATTTAATTTGGTGAAGTATTCTGATTGGTCAAATTAAAATGTTTTGGAATTGTAAATAATTCTATTTTCCATTCCGTCAATTTAAAAACAAAGTAAACCATAGACACATATTTTGTCTTTTCTTGTTTCCCGCTCGTTTGTTGTTCTTTACTTCGTTCGTTCGTTTGTAAGTTTTTTCGCTTAGTTTTGCATTTCATTTGAAACCTAGTCGTAGAAAAAGTATTGTATGCAACGGTGTATAACTAAGTCAAAAAACACTCGTGGCGCTTACCTTTACGATGTTCGCCTTCGGCTCACATGGTAACACACGCTACTCATATTTTTTGACCTCTCTTATACAACTATTGCATAAACTACTATTATAGGTATTATTATATGCATATATGTATGAGTAGATGCTTATTGATGTTATTTTTCTACGCTTTTTTCGCATCGTCCTTTGTTTTTTTCTGTCTCGCCTACTGGTTGACTGGTAGAGAAGGCCATTGGGCATTCAGTCCGCCATTTGTACATTATTGTATTTTGTGCAAAGAAGTTTAAAAAAATAAATACATAAACAAATATTGGGATACAGATGTCAATGTAACATATTGCAAACTTATTTAGCACACTGCATATATTAAATTTTCTACAATATATGCAATACCTATTAATGTACATAAGTGTACACTAAAGTATCGGGCACAACGAACAAATGAAATGAAATGAACGCTTAACGACCAAAGTGGCTGCAAAACAAACCAGACTTTTGCCAAATTGAAAGTGCACGCATTAAATTGTGTTTTGTTTGCTCTGACGGGACTACTTAAACTCGCCGCTGCGATTTCACTCATTCGTACGTCCGTCCGTTGATGACCTGATCGTTAATGTTTGACAATCTATATTAATAACTCTGAATAAAATAACTAAGGTAAGTAATAATTATTCCTTTGAATAAAACATATTTCACTGAAAATCTCTTCAATTTATTAATAGAAAGAAAAAATAGAAAATAAATAAATAAATTGATTAATAGAAAATTTCTGTCAATAATTACATTTTTGGGACAAGCTTTTGTTGCCGACTGTACTTTTTTTTGAACAGTCGTCATCTATTCTTCAATACAATTCTAACAAGCCCTAACACGATGAGTTTATCATGTGTAATTTAGGAGTTCCTATGGCCACCCTGAGTCTCCATCATCAGACCAGCTCGATGGTACTATATTGTTGTATTGTCATGAGAACTAAAGGCGTATGCAAATTTTCAGCTTCATCGGAAACCGGGAAGTGGGTCAAATTTATCTTGCAAGATTTAACCCTTACATACATACATACTGTAGCGTGACCGCTACAAAAATCTAATCCCGCCTCTTTTTTCACGACTCGTGTTTAACCTATTTATTTTATCGAACTGTCTGGCCGAATGCTCTTCGGTCCATGGCAAATTTGTTTTCAAGTTTCGAATACGTCGTTTGACAGTGTGTCGGAGCGACGTGGAAAAAATATTCTTTTGTTTTCTCAGAACCAAACCAGATGATCAACTTTAATTATATAAAATTGTAATCAACGCAATACAGTTGTGTCGGCATAGGCCCATTTCCAAAAAGTTCAGTTCAGTTAACGTCGTGTATTTTGTGTGTTCTTGAGGCAACCACCAAAAGGTTTGCTTGCGCAACTGGTGTTACAAAAACCACCGGCGCCTTCGTACTACGCTGACATTCAACCGGGACTATCCGGGTAAGTCGCATTCGCGGTCGTGATTCCCTTTGCCCAACGTATCTCCTGACCGGCGTACCTTCTAGTTCACGTACCTACGTTAGCTCAACGAGACTTTTATTTCAGTCCACCCCTGGGGCTGGGTCAGAACTCCTTATAAAAAGGGTCCGCCTCTGCGTCGTGCCGTGTGCCTGTTGACGCGCTGTCGATACCGGCACGCAGAGCGTCCCACCAATAAACCGGCGACTCCCGTGGTCGTAGCTGCCACCCCTGTTTCCCGTCACTCCACCAGCCGTTACCAGGAACTGACCATCCAACTTGTTTTTTTATATAACCCTAATTTTGTTTTTATATCGCCGGTAACGTTTTCTGAACCTGTTTTTTCCATTGTTTTGCTATGCTAGATTTAGATATCCTACTTAAAATATTCTATAGAAGTGCACATCTTAGATATATTTCGCTCTGTGGTTGTTAATTTGTCCCTTTTTACAAATTAATAACCACAGATCAACTTGGTAGGATATCGGCGAATTGACCTATGTTGTGGTGATCATCTCCTTTTTCCAAATTCTAAAATAGGCCCGCGAGCCCCGCATACCGACTAACGGTAATTTTGATTATTTATTTTTTTGGTTTTTAACACTAGCGTATTAGCGCGACCTTTCGGCTTTTCTACCCCAAAATTGTAATGTTCATTTCTAACATTTGAAACCGGAATAGATTCGTATATCCAACCTACTTTTTTTGGTTTATTTAACGTGGCCTTCGCCTCTTTCTTGTTTTACCTCTTCTTTTCCTTTGTCTCCTTTTGTTGTATATATTATCTTTAATTAAAATATTGTTTAAAAACTTTTTACGGTTTAATTTCAAAATTTAACGTTTGGCATGTGCCACGCACAATGTCCATGTGGTAGGTACTGTAACTTTATTTAGTGCTGCAATACATACATACATTGCAAGTTAAATAATAGTTATTTTCACCTCAGCAGCTCAAACAAGCAGGTTTTGCTGCTTAAAAACAGTGAGCAAAATTCAATTTTGCTGCGAGCGAGAGGCAAAGTAGCTTTTTAATTATTTTTTTTAAATGCCGTGAGCAGTGCTGGGGCTACTCACAACATTCGAAAAAATTGAACTTCACTTTGTTCCGTCACTTTCACTTCGATAGGAAAAAAGCGAGAGATAGAAACAACTTGATTCGAAGTTCGATTTTCAAATTCCACACATAGTAGGCCCAAAAAGAAACGCACGTTCGGATGCACACATAACCGTAAAATTGCAAATAAAACTATCTGTTAAACTTTGAAATGTGTTTATTATAACTATTTTATACAGTAGGTACAATCATTTTTTTTATTTAATGTTTTGAAGACAAAATTAATGAAAAATAAGAAGTTATGTATCTACATAATTTTGTTATCGTTTTAACAATCTTTAATTTCGTGACATAAACCGCGGGGGCAGTTTCAGAACGCATTTCAAAAATAGCGGGATTATTGTACTTAAAAAAAAAAAGTAATGTAATGTAAATGACGATGTAATTTTTGTTAATTTGTCCGCCATAGCCAATAGCCATAGACAAGGCCTAGTTAGGTTTTTTTTAAAGCCACAGACTACATAAAGCTGTATAAAGTTGTGTTTGCACTACGGCATTATCAAGTTGAGTGACAGGTTTTATCTGTTTCATGTTTATTTTTTCCACTTTTTATTTTATTAGTATTTTGCAAAAATGCTTGTGATTGATGCATATGCGATCGTGTCGATATTTAGTCGTGTATTCACCAAATGGTCACAACGGAAGACCTGCGTTGGCCCTACCAGCTTCACGCTGTGTTGTTCTCGCTGCTGAGGTGAAAAGTTGTATGTCTCACACGAGACCAAAGTTTTTTACGTCTCGTATCTTTGAATCCCTCGCTACGCTCAGGATTCTAACCTAGAATCACTCGCTACGCTCGTGATTCAATAATAGAATCCTTCGCTTACTCGGGATTCAAAATCACCACTCGCAGCAAAAACCAACTTTGCTCTCTTGTTGAACAATAGTTATTTTCACCTCAGCAGCTCAAACAAGCAGGTTTTGCTGCTTAAAAACAGTGAGCAAAATTCAATTTTGCTGCGAGCGAGAGGCAAAGTAGCTTTTTAATTATTTTTTTTAAATGCCATGAGCAGTGCTGGGGCTACTCACAACATTCGAAAAAATTGAACTTCACTTTGTTCTGTCACTTTCACTTCGATAGGAAAAAAGCGAGAGATAGAAACAACTTGATTCGAAGTTCGATTTTCAAATTCCACACATAGTAGGCCCAAAAAGAAACGCACGTTCGGATGCACACATAACCGTAAAATTGCAAATAAAACTATCTGTTAAACTTTGAAATGTGTTTATTATAACTATTTTATACAGTAGGTACAATCATTTTTTTTATTTAATGTTTTGAAGACAAAATTAATGAAAAATAAGAAGTTATGTATCTACATAATTTTGTTATCGTTTTAACAATCTTTAATTTCGTGACATAAACCGCGGGGGCAGTTTCAGAACGCATTTCAAAAATAGCGGGATTATTGTACTTAAAAAAAAAAAAGTAATGTAATGTAAATGACGATGTAATTTTGTTAATTTGTCCGCCATAGCCAATAGCCATAGACAAGGCCTAGTTAGGTTTTTTTTAAAGCCACAGACTACATAAAGCTGTATAAAGTTGTGTTTGCACTACGGCATTATCAAGTTGAGTGACAGGTTTTATCTGTTTCATGTTTATTTTTTCCACTTTTTATTTTATTAGTATTTTGCAAAAATGCTTGTGATTGATGCATATGCGATCGTGTCGTTATTTAGTCGTGTATTCACCAAATGGTCACAACGGAAGACCTGCGTTGGCCCTACCAGCTTCACGCTGTGTTGTTCTCGCTGCTGAGGTGAAAAGTTGTATGTCTCACACGAGACCAAAGTTTTTTACGTCTCGTATCTTTGAATCCCTCGCTACGCTCAGGATTCTAACCTAGAATCACTCGCTACGCTCGTGATTCAATAATAGAATCCTTCGCTTACTCGGGATTCAAAATCATCACTCGCAGCAAAAACCAACTTTGCTCTCTTGTTGAACAAATAACTATTTCACCTCAGCAGCTCAAACAAGCAGGTTTTGCTGCTTAAAAACAGTGAGCAAAATTCAATTTTGCTGCGAGCGAGAGGCAAAGTAGCTTTTTAATTATTTTTTTTAAATGCCATGAGCAGTGCTGGGGCTACTCACAACATTCGAAAAAATTGAACTTCACTTTGTTCTGTCACTTTCACTTCGATAGGAAAAAAGCGAGAGATAGAAACAACTTGATTCGAAGTTCGATTTTCAAATTCCACACATAGTAGGCCCAAAAAGAAACGCACGTTCGGATGCACACATAACCGTAAAATTGCAAATAAAACTATCTGTTAAACTTTGAAATGTGTTTATTATAACTATTTTATACAGTAGGTACAATCATTTTTTTTATTTAATGTTTTGAAGACAAAATTAATGAAAAATAAGAAGTTATGTATCTACATAATTTTGTTATCGTTTTAACAATCTTTAATTTCGTGACATAAACCGCGGGGGCAGTTTCAGAACGCATTTCAAAAATAGCGGGATTATTGTACTTAAAAAAAAAAAAGTAATGTAATGTAAATGACGATGTAATTTTGTTAATTTGTCCGCCATAGCCAATAGCCATAGACAAGGCCTAGTTAGGTTTTTTTTAAAGCCACAGACTACATAAAGCTGTATAAAGTTGTGTTTGCACTACGGCATTATCAAGTTGAGTGACAGGTTTTATCTGTTTCATGTTTATTTTTTCCACTTTTTATTTTATTAGTATTTTGCAAAAATGCTTGTGATTGATGCATATGCGATCGTGTCGTTATTTAGTCGTGTATTCACCAAATGGTCACAACGGAAGACCTGCGTTGGCCCTACCAGCTTCACGCTGTGTTGTTCTCGCTGCTGAGGTGAAAAGTTGTATGTCTCACACGAGACCAAAGTTTTTTACGTCTCGTATCTTTGAATCCCTCGCTACGCTCAGGATTCTAACCTAGAATCACTCGCTACGCTCGTGATTCAATAATAGAATCCTTCGCTTACTCGGGATTCAAAATCATCACTCGCAGCAAAAACCAACTTTGCTCTCTTGTTGAACAAATAACTATTTCACCTCAGCAGCTCAAACAAGCAGGTTTTGCTGCTTAAAAACAGTGAGCAAAATTCAATTTTGCTGCGAGCGAGAGGCAAAGTAGCTTTTTAATTATTTTTTTTAAATGCCATGAGCAGTGCTGGGGCTACTCACAACATTCGAAAAAATTGAACTTCACTTTGTTCTGTCACTTTCACTTCGATAGGAAAAAAGCGAGAGATAGAAACAACTTGATTCGAAGTTCGATTTTCAAATTCCACACATAGTAGGCCCAAAAAGAAACGCACGTTCGGATGCACACATAACCGTAAAATTGCAAATAAAACTATCTGTTAAACTTTGAAATGTGTTTATTATAACTATTTTATACAGTAGGTACAATCATTTTTTTTATTTAATGTTTTGAAGACAAAATTAATGAAAAATAAGAAGTTATGTATCTACATAATTTTGTTATCGTTTTAACAATCTTTAATTTCGTGACATAAACCGCGGGGGCAGTTTCAGAACGCATTTCAAAAATAGCGGGATTATTGTACTTAAAAAAAAAAAGTAATGTAATGTAAATGACGATGTAATTTTTGTTAATTTGTCCGCCATAGCCAATAGCCATAGACAAGGCCTAGTTAGGTTTTTTTTAAAGCCACAGACTACATAAAGCTGTATAAAGTTGTGTTTGCACTACGGCATTATCAAGTTGAGTGACAGGTTTTATCTGTTTCATGTTTATTTTTTCCACTTATTATTTTATTAGTATTTTGCAAAAATGCTTGTGATTGATGCATATGCGATCGTGTCGTTATTTAGTCGTGTATTCACCAAATGGTCACAACGGAAGACCTGCGTTGGCCCTACCAGCTTCACGCTGTGTTGTTCTCGCTGCTGAGGTGAAAAGTTGTATGTCTCACACGAGACCAAAGTTTTTTACGTCTCGTATCTTTGAATCCCTCGCTACGCTCAGGATTCTAACCTAGAATCACTCGCTACGCTCGTGATTCAATAATAGAATCCTTCGCTTACTCGGGATTCAAAATCATCACTCGCAGCAAAAACCAACTTTGCTCTCTTGTTGAACAATAGTTATTTGTTCAACAAGAGAGCAAAGTTGGTTTTTGCTGCGAGTGATGATTTTGAATCCCGAGTAAGCGAAGGATTCTATTATTGAATCACGAGCGTAGCGAGTGATT